>CACRXP010000274.1:353705-365499 GCA_902702965.1 Spirometra erinaceieuropaei | reverse complement strand
CAAAGTTTCACTGTGGCCGAAAAAAGATTTTTTATTAGTTGTGAACATACTCAACATTGCCCTCTTTAAACAACCATGGCGAGCCAGACAGTGCATAACTTTTTAAGTGTAAGATCGTTTTCTGTCCGCAGAGAATTGTGCATTTAAAAATTCATTCAGAGAAAGCGTGACACTTTAGGATTAGAGCATTTTTTAACTTTGTGTATCGGTAAGGTGAAGAATATCGTCTTCATTAGACCAAAAGCTGAAGGTCATTTCTTGTGGTACCCGAGTGTGTTATCACACTTTAGGAATAAATAATTGAAAACAGCAGTTATTGAAAGACACTGAGTGAATGGTCAACCACTTTGACTGAAAGTAAATCGCGCCAAAGGTCCGACGTCTAGTGTGTTCATTCGACTCTGACCAAACCTCACGCTCAACTGCCATCTCTGTCTCCATGAGCTTCTGTTGAACTCAGTGGCTACGCCCTGGAAACCGCCTTCGCTGGTGGACGAATCCAGATGAGGATAATTAGCCCGTACTTCCAGTGCCTGTACTACCCTTTTACGTGAAATCTGATTTTGTTTATTGGAGAAGAATCAGCTTTACTGTAGCTTATATAGGTGGAATTTTCTCTCAGATTGGTCATTACACCGACATTCATCACTAATCCTCCGTATTTCGTCCTGCGACTAAAAAAATATGCTAGCGGAGAAGTGGTGAGGTCTATGCTGTTCAAGTCTCACTCACTGTAGATCGATTCAAGCCTGGTCGCAGCCATCCATGGTCGCGTTCGTCGGTAGATTATAATTCCGGTTTTCACAGATTTCCTAATTGAATTTACAAAGGAAGCCCGCCTTTTTCTAACTTCCCATAATATCTTTAATCCTCCCACAATATACCATGATAGCGTAGAGATTTTTTTAAGTGGCTTAATTTGGGACGTCCACGGAATAATTTGAGGGCTGTAAAAACATGCGGAAAGGTATATTTGGTTTCAAAAACTTCAAAACACGGAGAATTTTTTAAAGACTTGAATATTCCCAGTTCTGCCAAACACTTTTTTTTTGAAAAAAGGCATTAGTCACCTCGGAGTGAACACAAGTAGGCATTTATTATCACGTCTATGCTGGAAAGTAAGTCGAATGACATACAATGCATCTACATTAGGTGGGCTAACTCATGAAATCTCAACAGAAATTCCAAAATGCATTTTCGTTTCGAAAAGATTAATTAAGTAGGGTTGTAGAACCAATCATCGTACAGCACAATTCTATAATAATTCAGTTACCGCCGGATGCCTGCTTTCGAAATAACTTCTTTCAAGCTGCATCTAAAAACCAT
Source organism: Spirometra erinaceieuropaei (assembly GCA_902702965.1). NCBI lineage: Eukaryota > Metazoa > Platyhelminthes > Cestoda > Diphyllobothriidea > Diphyllobothriidae > Spirometra > Spirometra erinaceieuropaei. Next base: position 364,173 of record CACRXP010000274.1, on the reverse strand, counting down.
ACCCCGTCAAAAATGACTACTTAATTAGTATGCATTTTCATTGATTTTCGATGCCCCTAAAGATTAAATCATATTTAATGGAAAACATGCATAAAAATATTCATTATTTTGCTCACTGGGTAGAAAATTACGCCTTATTCCAATTTTATACTCGAGGGAAGGGTATAATGCGGTTTTATAAAACTTTTTCACGTCCTGAATAATTTTAAACCCGACCTGGCGTTACACTTGTATTCAGGGTTCCCAAACTACAAGCCGTATAATTTCCGCGTACGGAAAACCATACATTTATCTGCGGTATTAAGAGGAGACCATATGGGGTTCATAAAATTAAACAGTGGATTTTGGTCACATTGTTAACTTTACAAGCCACTTTGGTAAATGCGGAGACATGACGTTTTATGAAAGGCCATTTTATGGTATTTAAAAATCTCAAAATTAGGAACTTTTTTAAAAACGAATTACACCCTTTCTTGAAGTATAAAATTGGAAGAAGACGTAATTTTCTTCCCAGTGAGCAAAAGAATGAGTATTTTGATGCATGATTGAATCTTTAGGGGCATCGAAAATCAATGCAAATGCATACTGCTTAAGTAGTCATTTTTAACGGGGTATGGTTTTTAGATGCAGCCTGAAAGAAGTCTGTTCGAAAGCAGTCGTCCGTGGGTAACTGAATTGTTATAGAATTGTGCTGTGCGATGATTGGTTCTACAATCCTACTTAATTAATATTTTCGAAACGAAAACGCATTTCGGAATTTCTGTTGAGATTTCATTAATTACTTCGAGCATTTGTTTGACAGTCGCGAGGGAGCATCTCTACTGAAAAACCAGCTACTTACTGTCTATGAATAAATGCCAGCCTACAATAAGCATTGGATCACCCTATTTAGGTACTGATGGATTCTTTAGCAGTTTCCCTCGAAGTCTGATGAATATGGGTACTCCTACAAATCTGTATAAGGAGACTGACGCATTATGCAGTAGTCCTAAGAAGAAAACTTGAAAGATAACACGGATTCTACTTACCTACGGCCACACCTCAGTCATAGACTTGTCGGCTGAAATATTGGTGCTCCACAGTACGATGATTGTTCGGCAGGGTAGGAATGGCTCGGCAGTGCATGCAATCCCTGGGCACAAGCCACGACGACACTCTGTGTTCTCGCGTCTCTACACAAAAGGAAAAGCTTGAGGAAGATCACCGCTGAGATTTCAGTGACACCGTCAAGCAGGCCTATTCCATTCCGTCTTGCAAAGCTATCTGTTACATTTCCTAAAGATGGACGTAACGACAGCCACTACAGCCTGAGGGTACGGTTTCCGTTTCCAAAATGTGAGCGCAAAGGATCTGTAACCAATCGCTGTTATTGCCGAAGACACTTGTAGATTTCCGCAAGAAGACAGCCGGTAGAATATAGTTTAATCTTTATTACTGTTGCCAAATCACAACCGTCCTTCGCAGATGATAAGCTGTAATCATTCGACCACACGGTTATCTTCAAACAGGTAGCACATCCTGCAAACTCCAGGAGCCATTCAAAATGCCCCTTTCATAGAAATCTCATATCTGCCAGAGAAGCCGTGAGTTGTACAGTCCATCTATACTTAGTGAGACGAACAAATTACAGGTCGGACACTACTTAAATATTCAATATGGCCTCCTATTAACGCCGTTATCTAAATCCAGCTCACGATCTCAGCAGTTCGACTACAGATATCGTTACGACTGCATCGTGCAAGGAATATGATCCCACGACGAAATTCCCAAGGCCCTGACGCGATGACAGAGAGCGTCACCTGCCTTCCCATCAATTCATCATTCCTTTTCTCTTTAAAAGAGGCTAGAGATTGGTCTTCCTCGAAACTGAATATGCGCATCCTTCATCCGTCGTAATAGAAGTCACGGTGTACTTGCCAGGGGCAGAAAGTGAAGGCATTTGTGGCATACACAAAATACTTGCCGTTAGAAAACGCTCGAAGGCATGGTATGCTGCATGTGCTATAGCATACATCAAGAGGCTGACGTAACCGCTTGAGAGTAAATGAGAAACGTATAGTCGAAATTCGTATTATTTTCAGTACACCGTTCACAAACTTTCCAGTTATCTTTGTTTTGCATTATATACATATATGCCTATCTTTTTATATAAAAACAGGTTACCCTCATTTCATTATCTACTTTAGACTCTACAGGAGCCGTGCTCTGCAGGAAATGAATGGCTGGTACGTCTTGCTTCTAGTGTACAGTGTTGTTGAGGAGTTCAACATGCATGCAATTCTTTGCGCTTACCACTTTCCATCTGATGGTTAGATGGAATAGAAACTCAAATGTCATGCTTCTGACCCTGGAGCTCATCGGAGAACAAACATAACTCTGTGCTGTAGACTTTGTAGCTCCGATTTTGTTGTCCCCCTTGAGGTCGAAATGGGTGCTAATTTCAGGCCCCTAAGACAGAAGGTGTAGGGCAAAGGGCAACCGCTCAGTCGCTCCGATTGGACAGCCGTTGGCAACGGGATCGTATGCTATCCCACTGAGCAAACGGGAAGCAAGTACGCTGAAACCCCCAAACTCAACACATAAGTCTTGACCACAACCCTAACCCTAAGACAATAACACTAACTCTAACACTTAAACCTAGCCCTATCCCCGAACCTAACCTCAACCTTAACCCTAACCCTAGTCCCTCATACTAGGATTAGACTAACATTAACGTTAGATATAATATGTAATCGCCACTTATTCGGAGTCCCCCACCGCAGTTGTTGCCGAAAATGGTACAGATAGTCCTGGATTTCGCTCAGAACTTGTCCTCAGTATTTAAAGATTGTTGCTATATATCCCAAGGTTTATATCGTCGTAACCACTAGCCACCGAGTCCGTCCGACTCCATCTCCGAAATGTCATCTTGCTGAAGTGTGTTCGCAAAGTCATCGCAAGCCTGTAGACTGGTCGAGCAGTCGTCTTGTCCGCAGGCAGGTGCGTCACGCACGGCCTACAGAGACGACGAATGGGTACTCTCACACAACCTTCTATAATTATTCAAACGCGTTTCTACCCGCCTATCTATTTCTTTAATGCACACTAGATGTGCTATCTCATGAAATGATGACCGAAAAGTTAGATCGCAGTTGGTAGCCAGGAATGGGGAGGCGGACAGCCAGGTCCCTGTCGTACGGGAATGGTGGAAAATGGGGTTGTATGGGTGGGGTAAATGGAAAGGCTGGTAGAGGAATGCTGGAGTTTCTGGGTAAAAGTTACCAGGGAAAGTTCTGGGAAGTTTTAAGTAGGTGGAATAATGGCAGAAATTTAAACCCTACGCTTAACTCTAAAAGCCAACCCTGGCCGCAACCGTAAAGCCTAACCCTAAGCCTCGAAACCGAAAGAAAACCAAAATTCAAAAGCCCAACGATAACCCAAAACCTAGCCATAGCCCTAATCCTAACCTTGACACTTACCCTAACCTTAGGCCTAACCCTAACCTTAACCCCAACCCTAACCTCAACCTTAACCGTAACCCTAACGGGAACCTAAACCCTAACCCTACCACTGAAACCTGACCCTAAAACGCAAACTCTAGTCATAAAACTTAACCTACGCCTAACCCTACCCCTCACTAAACCCAACAGCCTGACCGAAACGGGCGACCTGCTTAACTCAGTAAGAGCACACCTATTGATAACAAGTTCCCTAGACAAGGTAAGCACACCTACTGATAACAAGTATGTACGTCGACAGTATCATCGTATAATGTCTGGCTACCAACTGCGATCTTACCGACAGAAATTCTGAAACGCGTATTTTATTCGAAAAGTTGGGTTGTCATGCTAATTATAATGTCGACTAGTCCCAAAATATTTCAGTCACTTCAGAACGCCGACTTTTGGACGAACTTCTTTTCGGTCACTCGGAGAAGCCACAACCTATAAAGAACGACTACTTGTGTAGTATGAATTTTCCTCATTGATTTTCGCGCTCTTACAAATTCAAGCATACTTCACAGAAATTATGCAGGAAAATATTCGTCCTATTATTTATTTGGTAGCAAATTACGTCTCAGAATTTCAAACTTGAAGGAAAAGTATAACTCGGTTCAAAAAACTCTGTCTAATTTAGAACCGCAGCTACCGTTAAACCTGCACCCAGGGTTTTCCAACGACCAGCTACATATTTTCCGCGCACAGAATGTCATACGTTTTTACGCGCTTTTAAGAAGATACCGCATAGAGTTTATAAAATTTAATGGTGGTTTTGGGCCATGTTGTGAACTTTACATTAGTAAATATAAAGAAACGTTATATGGAAGGGCATCCCGCGTTCTCAAAAAGTCGTATGATTAGACACTACTTTAATATCTAATTATGCTTCTCGTTTAAGTATAGAAATCGAAGAAGATGTAATTTGCAGCAAAATCAATTAGTCAGAGGTGTTTTTGGCAGATTTCAAATAATCCACTTTGACCCAACCGTGAAAGACTCGGTACCTCGGCGAGATTCGAACCCACGACAGCAAGGGGAGGCTTTAGTACAGCCAACGCTCTAATCATCTTAGCTAGGAGGCGAGTTTAATCAAAAATCTGCCAAAATACCTCTGAATTACGTGAACCTGGTAGTCATCTGGTGGATTCTAGATGTATTACTTAGGAAATCCTGCTTTGGCAGTCAGCCTACTGTATCAGGTGGTGGATTCCAAACGTTTCAGTAGGTTCAGCGGATAAACTTGACCCAAATGTGATTAAACTGGCGTCGTCCGGTGAGGCCTCGTAGCTCAAATGGCTAGAGCGTTGGCCTGTACTAAAGCCTCCCCCCCTGCTGTTGTGGGTTCGAATCCTACCGAGGCACCGAGTTTTTCACAGTTGGGTCAAAGTGAAAATCAGCAAGTAACGAATATTCTTGTTCATTTTTGCTGGTAAATATACTTGGTTTTATAAGGCCATCAAAAATAAAGAAAAAAAATTCATGCCACATAAGTAGCCATTTTGAGAGGGTGTAATTTTTGCAGGCGGCCGGAAAGAAGTTCGTTCAAAAGCCGGCGTCCTGACGCGACAAAAATATCTTCAGATTATACTTCACGGTAGTTGATGCTTCAACACTACTTCAGAAATCTTTTCGAGTCGAGAACGCACTTCGTAATTTCGGCTAACATTTCGTGCGATAACACATCTACTGTACAGCCTTTGCGTGAACTTCGCTTGATATGATTAAAAATCAGCGTTTTGCCTCCTGGCAGGGTTGCTTGGGTTTCAAAACCTTCTACAACATATCTCACGACTGTTTAAAACATAGTCTACAGGCAAAATCCTACAGATGACGGTTTTTGCACTTATCAATTAAGGGTCAAGTGCTGTTATAATCATTGGTTTTGGAAGAAAATTACCCCAACAGTAGACTGGAACGGCAGGAAGGCTGAGACAGAGGCTGCTTCAGCCCCGGTTATGTCCTCTTCGACAATCTACGCCCTCCACCATCATTCGGAACCGCAAACAAGCCGACACGCACGCGGTGAAATTTGAACCAGTGGGTCAGCGCCACCCTAAAACCGAGATTTTATCGGTACCACCCCACCGGCCGGCCTCTTTGAAGGTAGATCCGCTACATATTATAGCTGAAATGGGCGCAATACATTCGGATATTTTCAGAACGGATTCATCCCTCCTTTGATTGTTGGGATCGCTAATAGAAGTCCGTCCATCAACTCTCTAAAAGCTCAAGTAAAAGATGCAGAAGATGACTTGCATGTGGCTGCCCCACAGGTGAGAAATCGATTAATTAGGAAAAACCGAAATTCCAGATGTCGACGACCTAAGTCAGCTCCGTAATGAAGATTTTTGACTGCGCGGGCTTCATTTGACCAGAGGTTGATGCAGCGACTACCTGTTTACCGGTCGACCGCCGTAACCCCTCGGCCAACTCCCCTCTACCCCAAAACCTAACACAGGGTAGATGCGCTGAACAAACACAAGGGATATCGGGGATGTGCAGCCAACATTGGGCGTGTGGCGGCAGGCCCACGTCGTGCCCATTGGGATCCGAGCAGCCCCCTTTTTATCTTGCACCAGATCCGGTAAACGACTCCAGACGTCTGGAGTCGTTTACCGGATCTGGTGTAGTTGCGGACAAAGCAATTATCTCGGAGGAACTGGGAGATTACTCCGTACGCGAATTGTCGAGCAATCAGCAGCAGTAAGGCGGGGAGACGCTAACTCTCAGGTGACGGCACACTCGACGGGACCCGGCCATATTTTCAAATTTTAAGAGGCCGAAATCCTCGCAAGGGGTGACAACCGCGTGAGCCGCGAGCTGCTCGAGTCATGGTTCTCAGGCCCGCAATCCATCAACAAGCACAATGACCTCCCGGTACCCTATTCCGTACTACGATTTTCCCTGGGCAGGAGAATCAGTCACGTGGGGAGGGCGCGGGATAGCAATCATCACGGTGACAGTGGGCCAGTTTGTCGAGCAATTGTCACACCAGCTTCCAGCACGGATGACGAAATCACGGCAATTAACGACTCGGACTCGGACCGCCAAGCCACCGCCGCATCAATTACGACCCCAGCGGTGATTGTGATAACTGTTAATTGCAGTGCGCATACGGTCCCACGGCAACCACGCGCTATAAATACTGCACTCCTGGTGCCACCTTCACCTCTATATGCGAATGTCTCTGATGATGGATTCGAGTGAGAATCCGAAACGTCAGGCAAATAAATTTCTTGCTCCAGTGATCGCATCTTCATCTTCTGAATTCCCTTCTGCGTTATTTTATTCAGTCCACTTATGCGAAAACAGCACTGACTCAACGCAAAAAAACGAACTCCAAAATTTATACGAATACCTAAGAAAGCCCTCATTGATTACTCAACATGTCCTTGTAAAAGTCAAACTGCCTGGCAACTTTTGGTGAAAAGTTTCGGAACTCTGTTTCGTGACACACGTGTTGCTATTTCCGAGCTGTTGGGAATGCCTACTTTAATAGTTAACAGCTACTGAAGTGGGCTCGATGCAAATTGTCACGATATTTGCCACTTTATTTCTGAATTCTTACGAAAAATTGATAAATACTCCATTTACAAAATCAGGTTATATTTCTAGTTATCAGATTCAGGAGAAGGGAACCTTGACAGAGTAAAAAAGCGTCCCCATCATGATGAAACCCCTACCTGCCCATCTTTTATAATTATTGGTTTCATTACTGCAGAGGACACCCCAGTGCCTGTATGAGCTGAGTCGGGAGCAACCCTATCAATTCGGTGACTGGACCCTCCTGAGGATGGGAACGTCATCTTTAGTTGCCGTTCAGGAGTTCGCGCTGCTCTGGGTGGAAGTCATTTTTAAGAAGTTACCGGGACCGCCCGAAGAGCTGGAGCCTGTTATTGCTGCCTACCTGGTGACTAGACCCGACGGCAATCTGGAGGCTAGACGTCCCTCTCTGGAGCAGGAGAACGACAGGGTACGGCGAGAGGTCGCTGACGGTCTTCAAATGCGGATTTTTATGCTGGAAAAAACACCAGGGGAGAGCCTTTTACCAGCTCGAGGTATGGGGCATCAATTAACGGTTTATAGATTTGGTGTTCCCGTGCCCTTTCTGTTGAGCCCCGCTTTGTCACAGCAACCTATAAAGGCGATGGACGAGTCAAGGATCTGGAGAAGGGTTGCCGTTAACTTTTGCTCAGGATATGACATTTTACCCACCTGAATGTTAGGTGAACGTTCGCCTCGCAGATGGCTGATCAGTTTGGGTAGATAGATGCAATGACGGAAATTGAATCACTGCTGCTTACGGGATTACGATATATAAAATCGGTAAGATATTTTTATGCAGCCGCACCTGACGGACACAATACTGCTGGAGTTAGGGTTAGGGTTAGGGGTAGGATCTGCAGTAGACAAGCCCCAGCCTAACCCCTATCAGGTACGGCTGTAAAATGAGATCTTGCCGGCTTAGGACAAATATTTCCCAACCACTCGAAGTACAACCGCGCATTCCCAATAACTTTTCTTTTGCATACAATTACTTGACCTCGTCGCCTGTGCGCTCCCCGGTCCCATCTGTAAAAACCCCCATTACCACCGGTCCCATATTAGAGGTGACTGGGTCTTGTTTACTTCAGGTGGGTCTGACCATATCTGACCATAAAATCTACCTCTTCTTTCAGCAATTTTGGATGCGAAGCCTGTCTCATTCGGGGGATGGGTGCGACCAAACAAAACATTATGCTAAAAGGTTATCTAACGCGATTTCCAGTACCCTACAGCGTGGAACATGGTAACGCGAAACTACACAGACTGGCATAGGAGATTTTCGGCGAATGTACTTTTGGTCCTATTCTGCAAACTTTATTTAATAACCAGGTAGATCCTTTTTACTAGTTATCAGTGAGTAGAGCTGCGAAAATCGCCGCGGCAGTATTCAGAAAACTAGTTGACGAGCGTGCGTTTGCTGTCGACACTTTCTTGTCATGCCAGTGCATTGTTATGGGAACGGGTTCGAGTAAAACATGTTAGAAATCTATTAAAGTTCGGCCTGAGACACAGGCAGGGTGTGGGAATATACGGGGGGGGGGGTAATAAGAGTCAGTGTTGGGAGAGGAGGGTGAGAGCGGAGGAGCACGGAGAGCTGCATGCAGTTAGTCGGCCTTTGACTACGGTAAGCGTGGAGGCTGAACGAGGTTCTTCTGCGCGCACAAGACCGACTTTCGAAACCTGATCGCGGCCGCTTTTGCTGTTACCAACACACTGGTCCAGCAGCTTAGAGCAGCTCGATAAGACCTTATAAATCACATGAGACGTTTCCTTGCCGGAATCAGCAACGTGTGTGAGAATGGCGCTGTCTATGCTCCTAATTTCGCTTTTTCCCAGTCATGCCGAGAGGTGATCTTATATAATTTTAGTCTTCGACTCGTGTAACCAGTAGAACCCGCTCCACGAGACCAAGTGAGGGAGTGAATGCACATTGAGGTGGTCTGAGATGGCAACTCATCTTCACCCTCTCCGTGTATAATAGAATTAATAGATAACAGTATTCAAGCCCTTGCTTCAGGGAATGTTCGTGAGTCAGCTGGATTAAAGCGTTTTCGTGGGTGTCCACTCATGGCGTCTCCTTGAAAGGGACTTTAAGGAACAACGTTACCTCTTCCGCAGTCATTGTGGTGGGTTTTTCCAGTCGCTCAGCAATACTCTGCAATAAGCCTGTCAGGATACTTGTTTAACGAAGCAAGCCCAGGATCTCTCTATACTCCTCGATGCTGTCTGTAGAACAATTTTTTTCCAACCATTTGTGCCAAACACCGGACTAGATTTCGTCTTTGTTGGAGGGACACGAACCTGCCGGGTTTTCTTCTGATAGACGCCACTTAGGACGCAACCATCAGGTGTCCTGTTTAGAAGGACATTTAAAGAAGGGGCGAGCCATCCAGTTCCATCTCCACCGTGAAGTTGATCAACGGATGTGCCTGATTTACAGCATTTAAGAGGACAGTTACTCCGGTTTCTGTGGCGGAAATTGCAAAGATGTCATCAACGTAGCGACCGTAACGTATACGTTTATTGATCAGGTCGCTTAGTTGAAACTTCTCCAACTTACCCATGAAGACATTGACTATGAGAGGCCGAAGGGGCGATCCCATGACGACGTCATTTATTTATCTATAGAGTTGGTCGTTAAAAAAGAACTTCACATTTAATGTGCGTCTTAGTAAAAGTTCCCCGGGTGTGTTCGGCAGAGTTCCAATTTTTCGTTGACCGGGTGATAGGAATTCGCGGATGCAATCAACTGTGTCGGTGACCGGGACGTTTGTAGAAAGTGGTGAGACGTCTAATGAGAACGTCACCATGTCGTTGAGGTTATGATCTTTGACACCAAGAATGAATTCAAAGGTAGCTGTCTATCCAAATGAAGCTAGCTGACACTGCACGGGCTTGAATTTCTCTGCTAACCACTTCGCTATCGCACGGTACAGAGGGTTTCGCATGTCCAAAATCGGACGAACTGACAGGCCGTCTTTATGGGTCTTAGGCAAGCCATACGGTCGAGGGATATGTGCGCCGACTGGTTGGAGGTGTTCGAAGTCACGGTCACTTATAAAACCCCCTGCGTGGAGCCTTCTTAGACAGTCGGCCAGTTTGGCCTCTACTTCATCCGCACAATCTTTTCTTTGGTTTTTTGGTTTAAAAATATGGACTGTATCTTCGTTACGTAGTTCGAACTGTTTATTACACAAGCCTGTTTTTTTTCCGGCCTGGTTGTCAAAATACTTTTGTCCTTTTGAAGTTGCTTCAACTTCTCGACGTGTGCTTCTATCAGCAATCCACGATATTTTGGCCGCTTGTTCAGGTACTGATAACTGCGATTCAGCAGTGTTGATTTAAAGTGTTGGATACTGTCTGTGGAATCGGGCACTAGTTGGTAGGTTTGGTTCATGAGGTTCTCGAACTGGGTTTCTAAGTCTGAGTAACATTTCGACGAG
>CACRXP010000274.1:316634-333906 GCA_902702965.1 Spirometra erinaceieuropaei | reverse complement strand
ATGTGATAAGTCCAAAGGCCCGCATGTTTTGCAAAAATTTCAAAGAGCGCACTTGGAGTGTGAAAACCCCAGATATGTGTGTCATGTGTAATCGAGCACGCTGCAGAAAATCTTAAACTGCAGATGTTTTTGACAATAACGTAGGACGAAATCTTACCCTTGTCTTAACATTTAGAAGGACGTAAGCGTCTTCAAATGTGTAGGCTATTCAGGCTTTCTCCTGAAATTTTTCGAAAGTGTTTCGATCGCACACGCGTCCAAAAGTGATCAAAAAGTGTCCAGTAAGACTACGGAGCAGTTCGTGGCCCAGTAGGCTTTTATATCTTTGTCTTGGTGTTGAAAGCTCGGTTATCTGGCAGGATGGTTGTCATTTGAAAACATCCACTGAACGGCCACTTGATATTCACCCAAAATTTGTGAGACCCAGGCAACTCAATTTTCACCCAGGGGATCTTTTACAGAACAGTAATGAATTTTGTGTCTAAAATTCTCCTTCTACACGTTACAGTTAGGCTTTCCAATGTAAATGTAGGTTTACAACTCACTCTGTATAACGTATTTCTACTTACAAATCGCACAGACATCCGGGAACTGTGGTTGAAGTGCGTGCCCGTAATTCAACAAATTCGGGCCTGCACGTTGGGCATTGTACCCCTGCCGTTGGCCAGATCGTCAGTGGACTTCGCCAAAAAGACCGTTTTGACACCACCCGCCCGTACGACTGCTTTGCGAGGGGGCCGGCGCCTTCGCCCCATCACCACTACCACTACCACCACTACCACACCAAAAACACCGCGTCCTGCGGCCCGTTCACAAAACAGCCAGACCGAGGCGAGCGACACTTCGCCCCAGGCGGTTGCACCGGTCTCTGTGGCGACTGCTACCACCACCACGGCGCCCACGTCGACTTTTGTCGTGCCTGTCTCCTTACCCCTTCTTGATTCGCTCTCGGCGAGTTCTACCGGTGCCTTGGGTTCCCAGAGTGTTCGTGTCTCCGAGCCGGTCTCCGATGTGACCGTGGTAGAAGAGGGTCAACGGCAGCGGCCGGCGCCCACCGAAGATAGCGTCTCTGATGCTAGCAATCAGCCACCGGCATCGACCGAGATCTCCGACACTGTCGCTGCTCTGCCACTCGCTGGGGCAAAAGAACGGCCGCCAGGGCTTCACCAGTCGCCAACCCCAAATACAAACCTCATGACCTCAACCCTCTCAACTGAAACAGAGGGAAGCTCAGAGGCACCATCAAGTCGCGAACTCCTTCCAAGCCAGCTGTCGGTCGGTCTTCTCACGTTAACCCTCGGCCTCTCTGGTCTGTCGATTTCCATTGGGACGCAGTCGTCACAGCAGATGAGACGTAGTGGCTGTGGGCATCTGGAGTGCATCGGTGCCTGGGACCCAGACTTTGAGGTGCAGACGCCCAGGGATGGCTTTTTTGAGGAGGCAATGTCTCGCACAGATGCTGCTGCTGCTGCAGATCCCCAGCCTGTACAAGCTGCCGCTGTCTTTACCCCCGGGCTCGCTAAAGTAATCGTTGCGCCCACAAAAGTCGGCGGAATCCGTTTTTACGGAGATGATGGAATGCTAGTGCAAAGAGTCGTCTCTCTTGCCCGAAGTGCTAGGCTTTCAAGGTAGGTGCAAGCTGTAATTTCCACTTCCCTAGTCACTTTCACGTCCTATGAAAAGTATACGTAAGGAAAGTTATGATTTTGCACTTGGAGGTGTTCGGAAATTGTCATGCTACACGAGGTGAAGATGAATGCGTAAGATTCCTGTTGAAAAAAAACTAGTTATTCGTTAGAAATGTCATCTTAGTTGTCTTCTTGACCCCTGCAGGAATCCATCCTTAGAGAGAGAAAAGCAGTAAAAATGGCTGGCGCTGTAGCGTCATCTTTTTTGCATTTGGCAGATAACAGGGTTCCACCATCTAGCAGTAGACATCTAACGCGAGCATAGTGGGAGTCCGATCCATGTGCTCGTTTACTGAGTTTCTAGTAAAAGTGCGGGAATAAGGGACCTCTTTATTTGTATCGCTACCAACTTCGCAGTTGCTTTTCAAACCGTACGCACCAGATTCCTGACCGTATCCGAGTTCGTAGGGCAGTTTGTTTTAAACAGTTAGTTGGTAGCTGAGTCCTTGCAGTCCGGGTCTCCATTGTGGACCGATCTCTCTGACAGAGCATATAGGACTGGCTTTTCGGGAGTTCTCTTCTACACACCGTTTGCCTTTGGTACGACCAACCGAATGGCTCCAGTACCAGCTCACCGATCGACCTGAGACCAGTTAAGCCGTGATTGAGCCGAAGCTGCTCAGTCTGGGCAACTTTTGGAAAGCGAATGATGCTCAGCCGATGGAACGGACAACTTCATCGGTCGCGCCGGTACACCTTATTGTGTTGTTGAACTTGGTCCTAGCGCCACCGGTGACTTTGGGCAACCAAACCGAATCACATGGATCATGGCTCTCTGATCGGCCGAAAACTCGATTAAATCATAAAGACGATTATTGCAGTTTAAGCATCGAAGGAGAGTGTTCGGCTGTCCGTTATCTTTCGACATCCTCAGTCGATCTTGTGCGATGCAATGACGGCAAAAAACATGCTTACACTGCCAAACGTTTTGCTTAAATCGAGCTCTTTGTAAAACTTAATGGTTTAATGACAAAATATTTGTTAAACAAGGTGCGTTTCACCATTTTTTTCTTAGTTCTTCACAATTATCCTTTACAGTGGTTTGATTTTAGGTTAATCACTAGCGGTAGCGTTTGAAAATCCGGCTCTTACACTGAATTACTACAGCAGCACGTACTTAACGGACCACATAGAAGCTCAGCGACCAGTCAGCCGAGAGCGTTCACTGGACTTTGTCTAACTGATTAATGCACGCAGTTTGAGATATAAAAAAGCTGTAAATCACGTTGGAGGTCTAAACAGTCAAGCACAAGTACTTTATTTTTCTAGAGTCAATTCACCTCCCTGGCCGCCATATATGTGACAAAACCTGTGACCTGATCTTCTTCTTTGTGCACTTGAATTTACGTCGTTTTTCTTTCTAGGTTGCATCCTGTTCTTGCTCCGCTCAGCATTCAACAACGCCAAGAACTGAGAAACTGGTAGGTTTCCTTCTTCAAAGTGAACATAAGATCCTTATGGCCCGTTTTAATGACGCGAACCAACTTTTCACAGCCACAGAAGGCATCACCTACGAAAGTTGAGGGAATGCATAGTAGCCAGCGGATCCAAGATTCTGCAATTACTTCGGAAAGAAAGTCCACGTGAGTCTTTGTCTCTCATCAGCCCCAGCTACAACTACCTTCTGAGTGCAGCCGCGCTCTGTCAGGCAGTGCTACACGAGGTTGAGCTAATTGCGGACAACACCCAGGTCGAAGGCATTCTGAGGCGATTAGACTCGGCGTTCCTCGCTGGTGTCTCGGAATCCGACAAGCATGGCTTTATCGCCATTACAACGCCCTACGAGGTGCTTACATCTGGAATCGTCCCGGCACTTACGGCCTGTCTGAAGGCAAGCGAAAGATCCTCCGTCCTTTCTTACTTCAATACAGTGGCTGAAAATGAACTTTGCACTTTTTGGAGTGTTCTATGAAAAGCGTGTCTTTCACGTACTATAAATGCGTCGATGTCTATTGGACCATGATACCTACATTAGCTTTCGATCACTTTCTTCCTCAGTTACTGAAAAGCATTTCTGTTATTCAAACGGTGGGATAAGGTTTATCCAATACATCTTACTTGAATTGCAAACGTTCCCAACTTCATTAATTCCGATCATAACATAATTCATTTTTGATGCATATCGGAAATCCTATATTTTAATGATCTGTGCTGTCTGTGTGATTCACAGTCGCAAAAGAGTGAATTTGTACAGGCATCAGGACAACGTGGAAAGCGGGGCACAACTAAGGTGGTGAGTCTCCATTAGTTCACTCACGTATATCGGCCTAAGGGTGTTTCACCCTAAGCCCATGAGGTTGTTCCCAACCAATCGGTCCACAGCCTCACCAAGGTCAGTCTAATCCAAAATTGACCCAAAACGACCTACACGTTTTTCTGTGCCATTTCACTGGGTAATTTGTTCGCCATCTCCCACTTACCTGTATTCTCGCTTTCACGGTGTTTTCATTTTGTACTGCTAGCGCTGACAAATATGTTCGAACGTGCTAACAAATGCAAATCCTGGCTAAAGACATGTGTGGAATTAGAAAATATGCCAGTTCATCTAAAGGATGCAGAATAAAAGTGCTTCGGAAAAGTACAACCATTGGGAGGAAAAAGAGCATTATCTGCTTTAAAGAGCGCGAAAGAAACAATTAATCCGAATGGACCGTACACGGCCTTGTTGAAACAGTTTTCGAAGCTTACCAAAAGCCTTACATTTCAAAACGATAGCTGCCGTTTTGTTTTCCAACTTTAACAGGACTTCTGAGCAGTGAAGCACAGATCGCAGCAAGGTTTGCGTGTTTGCTTTATTCTACGACTTTGAAGACGTTTTAAACATGTCGCAAAGTCAATTGAAAAGTGTTCCTGACTATACGTGGCTTATTGGCAAAACAAAGTAGGAGCGTTCAGTCTTTACTCTGGAATTCAGTCTGGGATCCCAGAAGGTAACAGTGCGTGATCGGGGGCCTCAAATGGCCGAATAACATGGTAATCAAGGTAGTCGGACACAAATTTCTGTTGTTTTTGGCTTGAGGCCAGAATGTGGCGGTATTATGAGGACAAACAAACCAAGACCCTTCCGATTCCCCTATTCCGGCTTGGTAGTATCTCCTGATTCTTGTGTCGTGGAGTGTTCAGCCAACTCCCTAGTTCTTTGACTTGCGCAGACATTTTAAATCCTGTGAAACATCTGCTCTCATTTCGAGGGGGGAAACAGATTCGTCGCCTTAAGCTTGCCAAGATTCCCAGAATCTCCAGTGTATGGGTTTGAGTCCCGGCGATGGCAGAAATAATTTTGCTGTTATACCCATTCTATGTTTTACATGCCAACAAGATTCCAACAGTTTGGCGTATTTGTAAATCTGTTATTGGCCACAATTACTCAGCATTTTTGGAAATGATGTATAAATATGATGGTCGGTCCCCCTATTCTTCCCTTTTGAACGTTATAGATTCTGTCGGAAGATTCTGAGGTCGACGTAAAGTTCTACGATGGCAGAAAAATGGGCGAGAAACTGCCACCTGCATTGTTTCTTTTGAAAGCTCTATTTGGTTGCTCTTTGCCCATTCTCATCCGTAAAGTCGTGAAAACCCTTGAAATGGCAAGTCACCGCGTTTATTTTTTCCGCACTTTTTAATTTCTCCCTACAATTCTGCCGAATCTTTCTTCTTTTAAACACATTTTCTTCAAATATCCCTTTCTAGCGTTAGTAGCATCCTTGATATGGTCTAAGAGGCACAGAAGAGTACGTAATTTCATCGTAATAATAGGTTTTCCTAAACCTCGAGACCCGTTCTAGACGTTTACATTAGATTAGCCCGGCTTACCGCTCATCCGTTTGTAGCGCCAGATACGAACGAGTACTTTCCATTTCCATCCCAACTGTCGCTGAAAAAACGAATACATCGCCATCTAGTCTAAGTTAAACGCTGTTAAGCATGATGCAGGGTCGAAATTTTGCTCCCACATGAATAACCAGACTTTGCCGGTATAAAGTCCGGCATAACTTTTTTATCTCAAATGAATGAAAAACGTAGGGCGATAAATCGCCCATCAGGGGACCTAAGGAGCCATCAGGCCCTTTGGGCCTCCCTATGCCCCTTTCAGGCACTGACTGGCCAGATAGGCAAGTTTTCAAAGCCCTGGTATCATTCAGGTTGTGGAAACCGGAAATTTATGCAAGGACGTGGCTACCCAACTGACGGAGCCATAAGTGATTCAGTTCAACAGGCTTAAAGAGTGGACCCAGCTATTCGAAAAGTCCGCCAATTGATACATCTCTGCGCGTGTTTGTTTCTCCCATATCGCCTTGTCTGCCTATTGCAATGCCGATGGACTCCTTATTAATGAAAGCTCGTTTCCTTTGCCAATTCCGTTTGCAGATTGAGCGTTATCCAGTGACAGCTCTTCACTTCACGGGGCTACATGAACAACTCCTTCAGCAGTCAGTTCAACTCCAGCCTCGACTTTCTTCGGCCGCCGTTGACAGAGCAGAAGAGACCGATAAGCGCCGCCCCTTCTGCCGAAGGGTGGACCTCTCCAGTTACCGTCTTTATGCAGCACCTTTGGCCACTTTCGGACAGATACAGCAATGGCTGTCAACCCGAATGAACGAAGTGCCCTGGTTAGTAGCATTGTTGCCCCTACTGCGTTGCCAGCTGAAAAGACATCTCCGAGCAGGTGGGTAACGAATCATCCTCTAGGACGGAGATGTCGAACACGCGACCTTCTTGGCAGATGCATTAGCCGACTTTGTATCCTGTAGTACGTTATACCCTTCCCGGTATCTTATCCTTTGGCATCCCTTCCGACAGCAGGGACACGTTCCAGAGAATAAGACGAGGTGATTTCATGCTTTGATTTTCCTAGGTATCGCTAGATAATTTGACTGCAAGGGGAGGAGAGGTTCAGTATGAAAAGGTAAATTGGAGCTATGGCGAGTAGAGTTCGAGTTGCGTTATGACCCGGAGAGAAGGTGGAACAGGAAGAGAGCTGGTTTGAAGGGCAAGCACTCTGTTGGCAACTTGCGGACACGACGGATTACAACTCGTCAGAAAGATGCTCTATTCATGTTGGCTCCTGTGCCTTCTGGAACATTCCGCCCCATGGCGTGCCAGCCGTCGAGGGCGTTCTAGAACGTTCCTGCCCAGAGCGTGCTGGTTGCTGATTGGCCACAGAGTGCACGATAGTCCCCCCGCGGAAAAGTCTGGAATGTTCGACCAGCCATTGATTGGGCCGCACGCCTGAGCAAAGCCACCACACGTGCTCGGCGCTGTAGTGCACGCCGGTCGGCCGTCTAACTTCCCGCGTGTCTCACGCCGCCGGCTTGGTCCCCTGTTCAGCGCTTTGGGCCGTGGCTCCACGCCGCCTGCGCTTTCCATAACAGGTTAGATGGAGATGCGGAGAGATTTACCCTGAGCATAGTCCTGACCATAATCCTACCCATACTAACGTTACCCTCGCAACAAACTTAAACTTGACACGAACTCCATTCATTACTGCAATCTAAAACAAGTCGGTATTTTCCGTGTCGAATGTTGGAAACCAACCACTAATATGCACAAAGTTGTGGAGAAAAGTCGCAACCGTTCGCCATAATGTACGTAAAAGTGCGGCAAACTAACGTCACTCTGGCATCACAACACAACTCGACAGTCTGGCGTCCGTGTTTTAACGAGAAGTATTGCGTCCAACTAGTCTTTGCCACCAACTTATGTTGAAGCAGCCTAGGCAGCTCCCAATTTTCCTTGTAGCCACCGAAATTTACAGACACCCTCTGATATTTCACGAAGTTTCGCCAACTATTTTAGGCTAATAAGTATGGGGACGCACGTACTATAAAGATTTGCGCTACAGAAACCCATGCTATTGGAGACTGAGAGTTCAAGAAGCATATGAACAGAGTGAACAGGGCGATAGACAAGTTGAGGAAAGCAGGGGCCCTCAAAAGGAAGGAGGCACTGGCCGCAAAAGTCACCAATGCCGCCATGGCGCATTTCTACGGCCTGCCAAAAGTGCATAAACCAGCAGCTCCTCTACTTCCCATGGTCTCTTTACGCGGCACTCCGACAGTTGTACTGTCGAAATGCCTTTACCAACTGTCCCGTTTCCTGACCGAGAATGAACGGTGAAGTCGCCTGAGCAGTTCTTGAGGAGTATCAGACATGTACAAATAGTGCCAGACGAGACGATGGTATCGTTTGACGTGGTCTCCTTATTCACCTCCACTCCAACCGGTCTTGTTATCAGCACCATTGATGAGCTTCGTCAGGGGAAGTATGATGAAACTGCTAAACGACTTACCTGAACGTATTTCATCGAACTCCTGGAATTGTGCCTCAGAACTTTCTTCCCTTTCAACAACCGGGTTTACGAGCAAAGGAAGGGAACGCCTATAGGCTCTACGCTGTCTGGGCTGATTGCCGAGGCTGTTTCACAGAGGCTCGAGCGACTGGTCTGCCGTTCGTACTCTCCATAATTCTGGGCCAGATACGTCGACGACATATTTGTCGTAATCAAGAGGAACGACGTTCAGGGCTTCAAGAACATGCTGAACTCAATATTCCCCGACGTCCAATTTACAATGGAAGAGGAAAACAACAACCGGTTTCCCTTCCTTGACGTAAACGTCACAAGGATGGCTGGTGGTGGGATCAGAACTACGGTATAACTAAAGGTAACAAATACCAGACACATCCTCCAATTCTGGAGTAAACACTCCATTGGTCACAAACGCATTTGTGTCAGAACTCTTTTCCAACGAGTTTAAACGCACTGTAGTGATGACGACGGGAGGGGGGAGGAAGCGGCACACCTACATTCCCTATTCACTACCAATGGCTACCTACACTCCTACCTAAGTGGGTGCCGAAGAGGATTTCCCCGCGAACGATCTAACGATGAGAAACCGAAGTTCTGGCTCGCGATCCCCTACGCGAAGTATGTTTCTGAGGCAACAGTAAGAATCCTGAACCTTTTTGGGATTGTGGTGGCCCATAAATCGGAATCCACTATCAGGCATCAGATAATGAAACTCAAAGAACAGCTCCCAGCAACGGAACAATCAGCAGTGGTCTACAGCATACCGCGCCAAAATTACAATGCGAGGTATGTTGGTGAAACGGGGAAACGCCTCTGCACAGGACTGCATGAGCACCAGCTGGCAGTCAACCGCGAGATAAGCTGTAACTGGTATGTGGCCACATAGAACAGGAGAAACACAGTTTCGCCTTTGGGGAGGCAGGCGTCATCGGCCGAGCCAGCGACAAGATGACCAGTCTGGTTCTCTAAAGTTGGTCCTCATTTGACAAAATCAACAGAGCCATTGATATAGGCAGTATGTTATTACCGCCAAAGACAAGGGAGACTTGAATGGCCATTTCTGGCTTATTAGTCGTCGTCAGCCAGTCATACCCAACCCCGAAGTGTGGAACACCCGAGGCTCGAACTCGCGACCTGTTAGTTAGAAGTCCGCGCCTCTAACCACTGGGCCACGAGCCCATTGCCCTGTCGGTTTTCGATCGGGAATATACAATGGTAGGGGGCGCTGACCGGTCGTTCTTGCGGAACTCACTCGTTCCGCTGTGCCTTAAGGGCTCTCTCTCGAGCCCAACCAGCAGCCGCAAAGCGGCGCATGATATAGGCAGTATGTTATTACCGACAAAGACAAGAGCCATTGATCTTCATCCGGCCCACTAGGTGCTACGTACGAGGCCCCAGCCAGTCCAGACGGGGCGGACAGCACTGGCGATCAAATCGCGGCTCTCTCAACAGTTGTCACCTACACAGCAGCGGCACAGAGCCAGCCGAGGGCCAGACCGACGCGCCCAAACAGTCTACCGCGATTCACACATGCAACGGCAGCTGATCAGCCCGTCAGATTATGGGGGAGGGCCAACGGGCACACGGACCTAGCAGCGACAAGGGCGGCCGGGCAGGGGACAGAGGTCACACGAACGCCCCAGCGGTCGGCCACGGAGAGATCAAAGCCAATCCCCCGCCAGCAACCAGGTCAGAGTTCGTGTATCAGGCATGCCCATAACACGAGACATGCGGCGAGAGGGAACAAATAACCCACCACTATGATGATGGAAACGTGGGAGTTTCCGAAACGTCAGCACAAATAGAGTGTGGTCCATGGAATCGCCTCTTCTTCTTCTTCTTCTTCTTCTTCTTCTTCTTCTTCTTCTAGGCTGCTTTTTACCTAGTTTGTCGAATTGCTGACAGAACGAATACGTTTCATCGTGTCCCGAATTTCCATTCAAGAGTCCTCACTACTGGTCTCATATTGACAGTCACTCAATAAATGAGGAGCGTCATCTAAAAGGTAGAAGATACCCGAATAGTTACTTGCGGTCTACTTACCGTTGTCAGTTCAAGTGTTAACGCATTCCTCTCTACGACTCTGTGGATCCGGCTTAAAATCTCCGCTCTTCCTGATCTTGAACTGCGACAAGACTGACAGCTAAAAATATGCCACAATAAGCTGTTTTTATCTTGTTTGTAATTTCTGATTGCACCTACGAAGAGTAAGATTTCTTCAGGTAGCGAAATTGACCCAGATTGTTCAGTCAGTTATTCAAGAAATCCCAAAATAATGATTAATCAGTAAGTTAGTTTTCTTCTGTCAGACTCTTTTGCACTGCATAAGCTTGCCTTTTCCTACTTTTGCCCGACAAGCCTTTTTCATAACACTGTCAAATAACCACAGGACGACCCTTTGGACGTGTATTCCCCGCACCTCGCACTTCCCCGCTGTTGATGGGACAGACCGTCCGACCAGGCGTCAACAGTTCTCTTGAAGTGGATTAGCAACTTTGTTCCAAGGAAGTTGCAAACACAAGTTTCTGCTTAAATAAATTTGTATCTTCCACCGCACAACTGGAATGCCTCAGCATTTAAGCCAGCCTAAATAAACAAAGCGATATGCACCACAAGGCCACGGGAACCTGGCATGTGTTGGTAACATCAGCGAAGTCATCCAAGTCTGACAGAGGCTTTGAGACAGTTCTTAAAACGATGGTAAAGAGCTAGCGATTTTACATCCAAAATGGGTCATTCTCCCCATATTCTTTCTCCGTTCGATAGCCATTGGGTAGCATGGACTAACATCTTATACCTACTGAACAGTGTGGTAGTGAATCACGAAAATGTAGGTGATTGTCTACTACTTTTCCATTCAAAACCTGACCATTTTATAGCTTATCATCCCGTCTAGCGGAAGCTTCTGCACAAAAATGGAGTGCATATTTCTGCATTCGCATATTAGGTACATGGACGCCCTACCGGACATGGGATTTATCTACGA
This sequence comes from Spirometra erinaceieuropaei, assembly GCA_902702965.1. Taxonomy (NCBI): domain Eukaryota; kingdom Metazoa; phylum Platyhelminthes; class Cestoda; order Diphyllobothriidea; family Diphyllobothriidae; genus Spirometra; species Spirometra erinaceieuropaei. The sequence continues at coordinate 322,925 of CACRXP010000274.1, read as the reverse complement.
TCTCCGACAACCAGGTCATAAGCTATTCGTGTTACCGGCGAAAAATAAGGTTGGTCGCTGAGTTCCCCTTCCCATTCTGTGTCAGATTTTGATGATCAGAAGGATGCAATTGTCCTTTAGTTCACGTAATTACGGAGTTTATGCTGGTGTCTACTACAGTGTTCAATAAGTAGTTTTGTTGATTATTCGTAACTCACTTGCTGCAAAACGTGGGTTCCAATTTTACTGTACTCCATGTTACTGCTTACACTTACATAGGCATCACTTTACATACTGCACTAAAATAGTGTATCATGATATCACACTGTCCACTATTCTGTGCATATGTTCGTCCATTAATCACAGATACAATGAAATGAATTTCATTGACCTCCACTTTTACGGCCGGGGTATTTTAAGGTTAAGTAAAAAATATATCCCAGCATTTAGCACCTGGCATAATTGTGGCACACAAAGGGAGGTTAGTTTTTTAGTAAAAAAAACATTCATAGGGGCAGACTAGACTTGCTTACGTGCGTACGTTTAGACGAGCAATTAATAATTAACCAATGTAATCTTCAAAAGCCTATGGCATAATGATAAAAGCTTTATTTCTTTCATGAGTCTTCTTTTCGACTTCACTTTCGGAAATTCGTAAACACATCGGTAAACCAAGGTCTGCCTTGACAAGTGATTTTTTTCGGTAAGATATGGTTAGTTGGCCCACCTGATGGACACAATACGGTTGGGGTTAGGGTTAGGTGTTTGCAAAATATTTCTCAACCATTGAAAAGATAACCGCTCACTCCCAATAACTTTTCTTTTACATACAACTGCCTGACCTCATCGCCTGTGCGCTCCCCGGCTCCACCTGTAAAAAACCTATTACCATCGGTCCCGTATTAGAGGTGACTGGGGTTTGTTTACTTCAGGTGGAGCTAAAAAACCACATCCAACCTTTTTCTGATCACTAGACACGGACAGGCGTTTACTTCCGTTAGTGGATAAAAGTAAATAAAACGTACAGGTAGTTGATTGAAGGAAACTAAAAACTTTATCCTGAGCGGCGCACCAAGAGTTTCAAGGACTATGTCGTTTTTACCGAGGACCGAAGTTTAAAAAACAACATTAATATGGCTTACTGAATCAACGTCGAGTCCGTTGACGGCCGTCCTTGTGTTTCAAGCAAGGTCCAAAACCCTGAGGTAATTTTCATGGGTCATCCGGTAGACACGTCCTTCTCTCCTTTTCTGCAACAGTCCTTCTGCTCACCCGCACTTCTGCTCTCAGATTTGCAACGCCAATGATTCGGAGGAACTGGTAAACATCGACCCAGACGCAAAAGTCTACTGTGGCGGCATCTTTCAGTGGTTGGGTACAAACGGTGGTCGGGAGCCGGGAAAACGCATCAATCCCATCCAATTAAAGGGCCTCATACGCATCAGTACCTCTGATGCCACCATAAATCGACGAGCTTCTCAGCTCAGTCGCCTAATCTTATCGGACATTGATGACAGAGACGAGACTACCGATCGCAAGGATGCGTCGAAGGCACCTCCACAGTTAACGAGGCCACCGTCTCTTTCATCCGCCTGCGTAAACGTCAACAACGAACTGGAAATAAAAATAGCGCCACCAACCTACCCCTGGATTGCAATTGACCTCGGGGTCTACATCCACTTGACACACTACGGCTTACGAGTGCCAATGGTCGAGAAGAAGTGGCCTGCTCTTCAGCATTGGCAGCTGCTGGTAGGTTGAGAGGACATTCGAAACGCGAAATAAACGGCCTGTTATTGAAGTAAAGACTTAATTTGTAAATTATGTTGTTCCATGCAGTAATAATTATGCCAGTAGTTTGGTCGACAATAAAAGTAACAATATGTTGAAGCTGTGTAGCTCACTGCTGCTACATAGAATCTAAAATCCAAAAGTAGAACACGATCTTACAAAGAGAGCATTGTTCTCAAGTTTCGTTCTCTCATTTTTCATTATTTATCTCTGCTCCTTATTTATTTCTGATTTCCTGACATCCAAACCACTCCTAACGAAAAAACCCGATTACTTGAGTAGGTTTTGCATAATGTTCAACTTCCCAGCTTAAAACTGCGAAAATGAACAAGACGAAAATAGCAAGGGCTGATAATCCGGTCGGCTCGGTTTTACGCTCTGTACCACACCTGATGACAACGAGGATGAATAACAGGTGTTGGTTAAAAAAATCATGGATAATTGTTTAATGTTCCGAAGATTATAACTTCTGGCATGTGTGACCAATAAGTGACGGCCGAAAACCACGGACTCTTAACACTCAAACGCGTGTTTTCACTCCCCAGCGTGGCTCAATAATCTGCCCAGGCAAAGTCTAAGGGCTGAATATGGAAAAGAGGGTGCAGATAACTGTGCTTGTTGGCGGACTACCGGTCAAAAATTATGGCTTAATCAGCTCATATCTCACGCGGAATTTCGACTGTGTGACTGGGTTCAGCAGAATGAGCCGCGACCTGACAGTTAACAGCATTCATTCTCATTGCTGTCTGATGTTCCGCCATCCACACCCGAGCAGAGTTCTCAGTTTATCCGATGTCGTTCCTTTGCCCGCAACCCTATGTGATGCTGTAAACGATTGCCGGAGTTTTCTGTCGTGATAGAAGATTTTCCAGCTCTCTTATCGGGCGTCTGATGGTCGATTCCGGTCTGTGTGGAATCGCAACTCCAAGTGATGTGAGAAGGTGGCTGATGAGTTCCGCGACGTTCTTGGCGTACAAAATCTCTCTCGCCCAAAATTTGGGGCCGATTCTGTGTGGTCGTTTGGCTCATACCTACATGTACCGGTTGACGGATTTGTGCGAATAGCCACAGGCTCTGAACACGCATTGAAGACAATGTAATTAGGCAGCTATGCCGTCCGGTTCACGGTGATTTGTCTCAGCGCGCTGATATAGAGTCTTAAACAACCGCGTTTTTAAATGGTTGAGTGGTCTCTATTGAAGTGTACGCGGATGTACGGACCAGATATTCGCGCTGAGGCGCATTCTCGAATTCCGCCATAGCTATCAGCAAGCGGTGGCCGTCTGCTTTGTTGACTTTGCTGCCGCGTTCGATTCCGTCTATCATGAGTCCCTATGGCGGACAATGGCACTAGATGGCGTACCGCCAAAAATAATCGCCACGACTAAGGCCTATTGCAGCACCACGACTGCAGGAGTTCTGGTCCATAACAATCTTTCCCAACCGTTCGGTATTTGGTCTGGCGTTTGGCAGGGTTGTATCCTGTGGCCCGTTCTGTTCAACTACACTACTGACAGGATTCTCGGGAGGGCCCTACTCGAAGGTGACGGTGTTGACTTTGCCCCCGAAAACCGACTAGCTGATCTCGATTATGCCGATGATATCGCCTTGCTTGCCTCAAGTGTTGGCGATTTGCAGCCTATGGTGTCACGGGTGAACGAGGCCGCTAAATCGGTCGGTTTATCCATAAACGCCAGCAAGACTAAAGTGCTTCCAAGCTGCATCCCTGACCAGGTGAAGGCACCCTCGGGATTGATGAATGTTAATTTGAAGAAGTAGACAGTTTTGAATACCTCAGGGCGAGGCTTCTGCCGAATTAGCAGAGTAAGGACAACATTGTTTTCCGATTTGATGCTGCTAGCCGGGTCTTCTCAAGCCCTAGAAAATGCCTATGGATCCGACGCGACATCTCCGTCGCCACAAAGATTCGCGTGTACCATGAATCTGTCCGGCCTGTCCTTCTCTATGGTTGTGAATGCTGGGCTGTGTGGTGAAGTACGAGCGAAAACCGGAGGTATTTGACCATCGCTGTCTGAGGGTCATCTTTCGAGTGAAGTACACCGAATTCGTCTCAGCTGAGATTGTCCGCACTCGCTGCAACAGCATGGCAAGGATAGCCCAGGTCATCCAAGAAAGACAATTGAGGCGGTTTGGACATATTCTTCGTGTTTAACCTCAGGAGCTCAGTGTTACTGCCCTCGATCCGGCACCGCTACCCCATTGGAGACGTCAAAAAGGGGGTCAACTCACAACCCGGCTTGACACAGTTTTTCAAGACAGAGTGATGGTTCTTGGACCTTCGGTATTCGGTCTCCGTCGTTTGCGAAGAGAATGGGTTGGACTGTTCAGATCTGCTGTCGTGGATTGTCATGAGTGGAGAGGTATAGTTTGGGACATCATCGAGGCCGGCTAGGTCAGACGTGATCGCAGACCTACCTAGTATAACTATAAGTATTGAAGTTTATTACATGTATCGTTAATTTCACTATCCTTGGCACCTTAATTTAGTAGGGCAGCACACTCTACGCGACAGAAAAACACATCAAAGACGACCATCCGGCTATTTTACTTTTATATCGTACGGTGCACCACCCTTGTGTGAAAACCTGATGTTTTTTTGCAGAAGCAGGTCGTGTGCGGACCACGTAGACGGACTGTTTAGCCCTGTCGTCCACTTGCACCCAGTCCCCACATCAGTCAGCTGACCGGCCCGGACAGTAGACTGGTGTCTAGCAGGGGAACAGAGGTGTGAGGTCGACTCCCGGCGGGTATTCCACACTATAGATGATTTGACGCGCTTAAATTTATCACGGTGCACCAAAAGCCGTGGCGTAGAAGGCTGCTAACAGACGAAATAACTCAGTCCTCCTCTCAGAACAGACAATCAGGCTGCAATAGCTCCTCCTTGATATGGCCTCTAAGGCACTTCGACTCAAATGGGATATGAGCCGTCTTTTTGTTATCTGTGTGAAATCCTGGTTGATCGCTCGCAGATCAGGTGGTTAGCTTTGTCGGCAATTACACCCGATCCCATCTCCGGTCTTATTGACTCTTGACATTGGGTCCAGATGAGTGAGGGAGAAGAGAGTGCGGTAGATTCGTCGCAAGTCTATCGCCACTATAAAATATTTCACGCTCAAGTCACCGTTCCTGCGCTCACCCTGCTGTGGGGCTTGTAGGGGACATCGCCGATAACGGAAGTCGAACTGCCACATCGTAAATTGCATGTCAGAGTGCGAATCCCAAGGGCCGAGCAAATAAAACTCTTGCGCTGCTTCACACGGTTTCTTGGAGCTTGTCTTTTACTCCTGTGGGCAATTCACAATGGGTCGCGGAGACAGAGGTAGGTGCACTGAAGGCCTGCTGGTCCCAGCCCGTAGGGGAGGGTTGGGTTTCGTCGTTGGTGACGACCAAACTACCGCTATACCACTCAGACTAATGTGTACCTTATATTATATTAGTAGATGACTAAGTCAGAAGCGAAAGCATAATACTCTGTCCCGTGTTCTCATTTTACAACTATCGAAGATGATCTATGACGTCACTTTGAAACACAACAAGGCTGCATTTAATTAACTTTCAAATTTGGGAGACTTGTTTCGGCATTTTGTTCAGAGTGAAAATATCTCGAAAATAAGACAAGTATTTCGTTGAGCACTGAGGACCCAAGTTAATAAGGACCCAAACAGGTCCATCTATCTCATGTAGGAGGTGACGTGAACTAGTGGCCGAAACTTTGAGATATGAGCTGTTACTCATAAAAACCTACTATGAAAATATAATTATTGAGCGGCCGACGATAAATTAATTGGAGACCGACCTGCCTGACAGCCACATCCATCGCACATTCGTCTGCTTTGAAAAAAGCAGCTACACTGTCATCGTCAAAATATACACGGTTCAGGGACGTAATACGGTTGTCCAAATGATTGCCTCTTCCTTTTTTGTTTGCATTGCTTGCTGGTAGTACTTTCATTCCGGATCTTGTATGTTTGTTCAAGGGCTCCAAAAGTGGCCTTTCTTGGTCCCTGCTGGCAGAACATCACATCCACCCGAAAGACGATGCTGAGGCTTACTGGGGGAAAAAGGGCGAACGCATATGGTCCGTCCGAGCGAGGACTACGCCATACCATGATGCCGAGGCCCTTACTGAGGGTCACAGATTTTTCAAGCTTGTTTGTCTACCAGCGGGAGAAGAAATAAACCATATCAGCCAATCCCCCACCAGACATCGACTTGAGTTATCCTTGAAGGGAATTGAATTCTACGGACGAGTTCTCAGAAGTCGCCTACAGGAGGATCCGGTAATCATTATTTTCAAGCTTTTTAAACGTCCAATTTTTTTTAAAGCATACGTCTTAGGATATGCGTGCTCCCTTATTATGTTTCTGTATAAATATTTCGGCGGTTCACCTGTTTTCTAATTGTCTTTTCGAATTTATTATCCAGAAATCCTTTCTAGCTGATTGGTTCAGTTAAGTGGACATAAATGAAAGTGTTGTCGAATCGGTAGCTAACTTT
>CACRXP010000274.1:280399-307411 GCA_902702965.1 Spirometra erinaceieuropaei | reverse complement strand
GAAAACGCTCTAAGAAATCTCCTCGGGCATTCGTATGCACCACAGTTACCGGTAACGACAGAAGTTCCTTATACCGAAAACGATCAGCGGAAGATTTCGGCAACTTGGCACCGTACGAATGCGAATCGGTGACTTCAAAGCCACCGAGGTATTCTCACAGTAATTGCTGGCAATCGGGAATGCAACGGTGCACGCTGATCCGACTGAGGTATTCTCACAGTAATTGCTGGAAATTGGATATGCAACTGTGCACGCCGATCCGACTACCAGAATGATTCCCCTACGTCTTAGCTTCGGAAATTTAGTGTCCTCAAAAGAGGAATTGGTTGAGACGGTGTCTACCACAATTCAGACCACTTTCAACAATCCCGGCTGATTGAGCGAACGAGCGCTTCTTGCGGCCAAAAACAAACACGTGTACCATCTTAGCCACATTATTCAGTCCAAGATTCAAAGCGGGGCAGTCACATACTCGTCCGTCGACACTGTTGTGGAAGCAGACGAGGCAGGCTAATTATCGAACAGAGCTTTTGAATTCATCTGAGCCACAGCAACGCGTGGCGGGGTCCAGCTAGTATTTTCTAAAAAAGATGGGTGAAAATGTTCGAATTCTTCCTTTTGTCATTTGACCTATCCTTGTTGACGAGGCAGGTGTACATGCCGGACCCTTTTTCATTTACAATGCCGCTCACATGCAGCCCTCTCTCACTGCTGTCCGCCTGCGCAAAAAATGAACTCTCTGTTCATCTCTTTGGTTTTTTGGTTGTGCATTTTGGAGGGGCTTTTTATGAGTCGATTTTGCTATTAACATAGTTGGCTTGTGTTGTCAAAATGGAGGAACCTTATGACAAAAAGACTAAACGTACAAGCGTACAAGGATGTGGACTGCTTTGTGCACTTTGTTATTCACCATAAAAATAGCTAAACTGCATTTTAGGCAGAAGTGGAAGAGATCACCAGGTACGCCACGATGTTCAAACCAGGTGTATTTGTGGTTCCCAACAAGCCGAAGTTGAATGTCGACTCGCTAAGAGAGAACTGGCCACCAGAAATTGAAGTATCATTCAAACTTACCCAAGAGGAAGCAGATGAGACGATATCAAAAAAGCCTCTGGTGGAAACGCAACCAACGGCCCCAGAACCTCTGGGAGTGATATTGTCCGTGGCACCGAAAGACAATAGAATTACGGTGGCCTGGTTTCAACCGTCTCCCTTTCACCTCAAGGAAACAAGTGGAACTGAAACAAGAATATTTATTGAGAGTCTGACACCAAGCGCCTCAGGTCGCATGGCCACGACTGCGCAGCTGGAGGCTGCTGATGCAGAAGTTGGGAATGTCTCGGGAAAAATGGACAACTCTGCTAACTCGCGGCCACCACGAGTGCACACTTCCTTCCCAAGTCAAGTCAAAATTCATCACTTAAATAGCTTAGTATGTATGCATTGTTTCACGTCGATATAGATTCTAACGCCTTAGACTGTTTAAAAGTAAGCAGCATAATATTCGACGTTTCATTTTGTGCCAGTGAATTCCCGCTTTTCAACTATTCAAAACATCATAAATTCATTCGAAGCTCATATTTAAGTGGCTGACCGACAGGAACAGAGGAAACTGAAACGGCAATTTCTCTGCCACCGTGAATCATCTTAATGAGGACTGAAGACCGAAGGCCCAATACGAAGCGGGATATCATCGTTCTATCCGTCATTTGGGCTAGATTGACTAACCGTGCTCCTATATGACTTGCTGAACGAAAATTTATCTCGATATGGAAATCATATCCTTAATTAACCCGCAAAACCAAAGCAGTAATTAGCGCTGAAATGCTTTTGTGATAATGCTTCCCTTCATTTCTGCTTTAGCTTCATAGCTTCTGAGTTGTTTCGAATGAAAACCGAATTTGCCAAAAGACGAAAATTGGCTGCATATCTTTGACAGAATGAATTAATTTTCAGATTTTCTCAGGTCTTTGAAGTGCCTCCTTTAAAACTGAGTAACCTAAACTCGCTCGATAGTGGCGTGCACTAGTTAATGTTGCTGTAGGATAGACGAAACACACTCATTTCTGCGCTGGGGCTCCGATCATATAACGAGGGGCCGCTAATCATGGGAAAACATCACTGACAAATAAGCGCGTGACTAGGGTGGCCATCTCGTCTTGTTTATTGATTGCGATGACAATTTGTTGTTCACGTCCGGATTAAATTTTGGCCATTGAAACCGCAGTGCATAAGTTGACTTCTTTTTATTCTCCGGCGTATTTTTCTTACCTCCTCCTTACCCCACCTCACCTTAGTCCCGTAGTGCCAGTCGCCCTCCTCCCGTTCGTCATTGTCACCTGCATAACTACCGTGCATCTCTATCTGCCCTCCGACCACCGTTAACTTACTCAACCACATTTCATGCATAGGTAACATTATGATAGTTCTAGAGCGTACATTTGCTCAGATAGTCTTATTGAAACAAACCCCTGGTTTTGTTGGGACTTCGGGAATCCAGTCTTAACAAAGTGCACACGAAAGTGATTTGCAGAATACTTTTGCGGTTTTCCTACTTGCATTCAATTTTCCTACCACAAGTACCTTTTTAGAGAATTATGATACATCTAACGTAGCCTAATCTCTATTTTCACCTAATTCCTCGCTAAACACTGCTTTACTTTTATTCCCTTAGTCTGGATTCGACATTGCCCTACCTAGTTCCAACGACCACATTTTGAAGCGCTTCATTGACGGGCTGTACCACCTCGATCATCCAACTGCTGGAGAACACGAACAACAATGTGACAGCGTTGTCGCCTCACTTCCCCTTACAGGTTCAGGTCTGAACTCGACGAATCTAGCTCCATCCAACCAGGTGTGGGAACACAAGCCTCTGATGCCATGTCTTTTGCCAAATTATTACGACCGTTGGTTCAGAAGCGTTATCGCTATTGCATAATAGGTGTTTTCAGCTGAACCCTCTAAACACGTTCCCGGTTGACAGTGTCGATCGTTTATGACGGTTTATACATATTTATATATCTGAGATGGTACCGACAAAGACAAGGGAGACCGGAATGGCCATTTCTGGCTTATTAGCCGTCATCAGCCAGTCATACCCAACCCCAAGTGTGGATCACTTGAGATTCGAACCCGGGATCTTTGGTCATGGAGTTGAACGCTCTACCATTGAGCCGACAGGACAACGGGCCCGTGGCTCAATGGTAGAGCGTTCAACTCCATGACCAAAGATCCCGGGTTCGAATCTCAAGTGATCCACACTTGGGGTTGGGTATGACTGGCTGATGACGGCTAATAAGCCAGAAATGGCCATTCCGGTCTCCCTTGTCTTTGTCGGTACCATCTCAGCTATATCTACTACTAGTCGCTGTGCGACTGCCTGCGAGGGTTTAAGTATGAGCCCCAAGGCACAACGGAACGAGCATGTTCCGCAACCTGATCGGTGAGCGCCCACTATCATAATATTTATATATATTCAATCAGGAATGGGCGCGCACCAATCTAGCTGCTTCTCGAGGCAAACAGGCTCCGTATGGGTGGCAAAGGTCGTGAAAAGGCAACTAATCACCGGGCCGAAGTCGACCAAGTTATAATAGCAGCCATTATATATATATATATATATATATATATATATGAAAAGTAGAAGAGGTTCTTCGGAAAAAATCGAGTTGTACTCGACTGACGACGGCTAATAAGCCAGAAATGGCCATTCCAGTCTCCCTTGTCTTTATCAGTAATATCATTCTGCCTATATATCATGCGCCGCTGTGCGGCTGCTTGTTGGGCTCGAGAGAGAGCCCTTAAGGCACAACGGAACGAGTGAGTTCCGTATGAACGATCGGTGAGCGCCCCCTAACACTATATATATAAATATGCGTAAAGATTCGAGGTCCAGACATTGTATCGCGTTCAGCATCTTCCGAATATGACGAAGAAGAAGAGAGGGCGAATGCATGGACCATATTGTATTCGAACTGACGTTTTGGAAACTTCCTCGTTTTCATCATCAAAGTAACGTACTTTGTTACAAAGCAAAGTCAAAATAACAGTTACAGAGTTTGTGCATACATGCAGATTAGCATTGACGGATTAACATTACTGACAAAGACAAGGGAGACTGCAACGTCTATTGATGGCTTATTAGTCGTCGTCCGTCAGCCATGCCCAACACCAGTTTTCTTTACCCCTGAGACTCGGTCCCACGACCTGTTGGCTAGAAGTCAACCTTTTGAGTCATTGAGCCACAGGCTCGTTGCGGTCGTGTATATTAAAAATAGCGGTAATGTTAGTTTGCCTATATATATTTATTCTATGGAAGTTTAGAGAGTATCGTAGATGTCGACTAGTTTATTTTCTCAAAAATTCCTCAGCTCAGATTTCAGTAATCGGACAATTCTTCTTCAACTCGTCACGTCGGTAGCTTTTTGGATCTTTCGTTTGACTTACAGTAGGTGGGTAAACTCATGGAATGTCAACTGAAATTCCGAAATACGTCTTCGTTTCAAAAAAGATTAATTAAGTAGGGTTGCAAAACTAATCGCTCTGCAGTAAAATTCTATAATAATTAAGTTACCTCAGGATGCCCGCTTTCGAAAGAACTTTCTTCCGGTTGCATGCAAAAACTATACTCTGTAAAAATGACTACTTAAGCAGAATGCATCTTTCCATTGATTTTCGATGCCCCAAGAAGTCCAATTATAGTTCATGTAAAACATGCATAGAAATATTCACTCGACCGCTCATTCAGTAGAAAATTACGTCTTCTTCCAATTTACGCTCAAAAGAAGGGTATAGTTTGGTCTTCAAAAAATATTCCATTTCCCGAATAATTTTGAACCCGCTCTGTCGTCGCACTTGCATTCAGGGTTTCCAAACTACAAGCCGTGTATTTTCCGCGTACGAAAAACCATACATTTCTCTACGATATTAAGAGGAGACCATAAGGGGTTCATAAAATTTAGCATAGGATTGGATCCATATTGTTAACTTTACAAGCCAAATTGGTAAATGCAGAGACATGGCGTTTTATGAACGGCTACTTCACGGTATTAGAAAGTCTCACAATTAGAAACTCCTTTAAAACAGACTTATGTCCCTCCTTCGGGTATAACATTGAAAGAAGACGTAAATTTCTACCGAATGAGCAAAATAATGAATATTTTTTATGCATGTTTTCCATGAACTATAATTTGACTTTTAGGGGCATTGAAAATCAAAGAGGAAATGCATGCTACTTAATTAGTCATTTTCACAGGGCATAGTTTTTGAATGCAGCCGGAAGGAAGTTCTTTCGAAAGCCGGCATCCTGAGGTAACTGAATTATTGTAGAATAATACTGCAGACCGCTTAGTTTTACAACCCTACTTAATTAATCTTTTCGAAACGGAACCGCATTTCGGAATTTCAGTTTACATTTCATGAGTTAGCCCACCTACTGTAAATATGTAGATGTAGATGTTAGGACAGCTGGATCCACAAACGAGAAGCCTACTCCGAACGTGAAGTCGTAGGTAGTCAGACTTAGACTGGAGATGAAGAACATTTATTCAGATATAATCAACACCTGCATAAATGCGCAAGAAGTTAGTAGTATAAAAGGCGAACAATGTCTGTGCCAAATTAAATAGTTCACAGTAGATGCGGTGGACGAACACACGGCTAGGTCGGAGTCCGGCAGGCGTTATCGGGAATGCGCACCCACAACAAATTCCAACCCTGGGTTGCGGTGGTAGGCCCAGTTACTGGCTCACACCGTGGCAGTTTACTTTGTGGATCAGGAGGTGCGGTGGTACGTCTAGGTGCGGGTTTTTGACATGTCAGCCACTAGCGTCCTGCTTCACCTCCAGTCTTGTTGGCTCTGTTTTGACGCCGGACCCAGGTGATGGAGGAGGGGAGAGTGTGTTAGAGGCTGCGCAAGTCCACCATTACTAATTTACACGTAAGTCACCGTCCCTGCTTTCAGCCTACTGTGGGGCACACGGTGGACATCGTCGGCAAACACGGTCGAACTGTCAGTTCGTGATGGTCCAATCGTGCGTGGGAGCAATTCAGGTACGGATAGCGCTTGGCTAGTGTTTGTGCATGCACGTATGTAGCTGCAAGGCGTTTTGCTCTGATCTATCAGCAGAAATATTCAGATAGGCTATAATTGAATATTACCTGTCAGAGCAGAGTTTGAATCCATGGACTTGGGAAACGTGAGCGTTCCATAACGTTGATTGGGAAATTATAATTAGCCGAGCAAACTGCGAGAATTGATGTATTTAATTTCTATCTCACGAAGGCACTAATCCAAACGACTGACAACTGCAACAATTCTTCAAGCAAGAGAAGGCACGCTTACTCAGTTATTGAGCCGAGCAAGAATGTGACTCTCACTCCCTCATCTCAGTCACGGCAGCGTATTGAGTCGCAGGCCACCTGCACCGTTTATCAGCGCAAACGGCCCTGGTTTGTATACAAGTTCCCGGGCTCCGCTGGGGGCTGGGTGATCCGAGCGGAGGGAGAGAACACGGAGACGCTGGTTGAGGACGGTTCCGCCTTCTTCTCCGCTGCCTCGGAGACGGACTCGCTGGAGGCGGAACACGGCCCGACTCTGGACGTTCCCTCGTCCGCTCCCATGGGCAAGAAGTCACCCAGTGACGGCGATGGGGACGACGTTCGGTGCCACAGTTTCTCTTTCGTCGCGGAGGGAGCCAACAACTCCGCCATAGACCCTAAAGCTCCGCCTGGCAGCCAGCCGGTTTGTCCGCTGTCAGTGAGTTGCTCGGATAATGTACCTAGAACGTTATCAAAGTTGGGATTTGTTTGTTCTAACAAAATTTCATAGGTCAGTTAGTCAACTGTTGAGATGGATGTCATTGTATAATGTTAATTTTTTCAATTTCAGGTAGTGTGTTGGATTGTTTGAACTACATTGTTCCATTGCTTCACCTCAGAGTATTTACTTTTGACGTGGATAGTGTTTTGCTCTCAGCCCAAGGGCAAAATATCGAATTAAGTCTCTAAATCTGTTGCGTTAAATAAAGTAAGTGAATGACCGACTACACCATGGCCGTATCACCTTGAGCGTGAAGAAACCTTTACGCGTAAAGAGGTTATGACTGGGGTTCAAAGATCATCTTAGAACCAAAAAGTTTAAGAAGGGAGTTCCTTTTTTGTACCTAAGTTGAAATACCGTTTTTGATTTAAAGCCTCCGGAAAAGTAGTATGACCTCTCATTGCCTTTTGGATGAACGAAAAATGCCCTGCTTCAGTTTAGTTGTAAAATGACCACTAGTACTCTTTAGTAAATATAAAAACGTATGGAGGAAGATATACTTTCGAGGATGAGAGTGTTGCCGACAGCCAACATGGCCATGTCTGGCGTCCTTGTTCGGGGTCCCGTTGTCTCAAGCTTATTGACCTTTGTAGCGAGCAGTTCCAGACGTGCTGGTCTGCGGCCACTCGACCGACTTCAACTCGGACGCACATGTGTGCACAGAGTCGCAGTTGCCCATGTGGCTCTTGAACACATAAATCCCTGAGAATGCAACAGAAGTCACTTAAACACCACTCCTCGACAAATCAACACACAGCAACTGGACAGCACTATGTACTTCCCCGCAAGTCTACGAAGGCAGCCGCGGCCACTGCCGGGTACGACTGGACACAGTCAACACTAGCCCTGGCTTCGCCGACGGCCACTACCGTCTGAAAGAACAACGCAGGATTATATATACAATAAATCTCTCATTCTGGGGACTTCTGTCTTTTCCTACAACACGGGATTTCGCCTGATGATTGAAGCACTCTAAGTACACTCCTCACCGCCTAGCCGTTACAAGGACGATTGGTACCACGGTTCGTGGTTTATTGTCCCTCGCCAGCTAGACATATCCAACCGTCGGTAATTAAAACCTGGGGCTGAACACTCCTCTCTGCATGATAACTGATCGTTATGTAGTTGAAGGGAATTCTTGCAAAGGGAAACCGGAATGGCCATTTCTGACTTATTACCCGTCGTCATCAGTCATCCATACCAAACTCCAGGGTTTGAGCACCTGAGATTCGAATCCGGGATCCTCTGTCATTGAGTCGTGCGCTCTCCCATTGAGCCACGGGCCCGTCGTGCGTTATGTAACTATCTGTGAAGCCTTTAAATTGAGTTCAGTGAGTGACCCCTCTCACGACAAAGAGTCATTTTCAAAGCCGAGACGTTTCTGCTACCCTCTTAACACTAAGTGTTTTTCAGCCCTTTAATCTCCCCAGAAATTGATGTGCTATCTTGGAGTACATCACTGGGAATGAGGCTTTATAGGCCCAGTCTGCAAGCTGATCCGAGCAGAGTTGAAAACTATTGAGTCCAGCAGGGTAGTCGCGTAATATGCATAAACTGCCCACAGGCAGCCAGCAGTGTATCCATGTTTTCGGATTTACCACACTGACATTCATCAGTGGGTCCCCCTCGCAGCTGTGTCCTACAACGGCAGAATATCGGCGAAACGCGCCTGTCTGGGCCCTTAGCTGGTACCTGTGCTGTCAGTGTGGTAAATCATGCAACATGCTTTCTAACTATGTTCGATGCATGCGTTTCTGCATACCTTATAGGGGGGGGAGGGGGATCTGTTGCTATGACATTTAATTTGAGCATATACGAGGGCAATGTTCCCTCATATAGACTAAAAACAAATTATTCTAATGTGGCTTGTTTTCCATGGAGCATCAGTACGTCACTCCGCACCCTCCACATGCTCCGTTTTATGTACACCGGGTTTATGTTTTAGTGGTATGCCAGCTATGTCAGAACACAATTGTTTCTGTGGTGCAAGTCATATTTGCAATTAACCATGTACGAAGGTATACTACTGTAACAGATAACAGTTGCTTGGCGTTTTTTACACCTTATACAGCGTTCTAATTTCTATTGATAAAATTAACCCACCTGCAGGCACTGGATGTAAATGAACACGCCCTAAGCGAAGTACAGGATCCGGGGAGTCCTGCTGCTTTTATTCAGCGCCCCTCGTCGCTCAGTTTAGGTGAGCTAACATGGGTGCCGGCGGAGGGCCAGCCAGTTCGCGAGCTGCCTTTCAGGGCTTCTTGCCACCGTGGTGGTCATCAGGGTGAGCCACGAAGCCTGTGCGAGGACATCCCTGCAGCCCGCCCAGCGGAAGCGCCAGACACCGACCTTTCCCTCGATTTCGACAGATTTTTTTCCTTAACACTGAGTGGAGCTCCCGAGCAGCCGATGTCTCGCGTGATCCCTCTCTTGGAGGGTCCGGGACCGGTATCCTCAGTCGCCGCCCTTGTTGACCCTCAAATGCCGACCACAAAGATTGCCAGTCTTGATGCCATCCTGACTGGTTTCATCCCGCCCTTCGATACGCGCTCGGGCGCGAATTCCCAACCCACCACTGTCTCTTTTGATCCCAGTGATACGGCAGCAGATTCGACGACAGCATCCAGTATCACTTCACTGAAGTCTCGGTGGCCCAGCATATGGTTACGCCCGAATGTTGCCAGCAGACAGCAGCAGACTGAGGAGCCGACTTTCATTGGACCGCAGCTGCCGACCGCAGCGTCTCCGGCAGTTGGGTCAGAAAATGACGCAGACTACTGCGGATGGACCTATTATCCTAGATCGGCGGATCTTTCCCTTTGCAACTGCTGGATGGTAGGTTAATCCCCTCAGCACTATGCTGTGTCAGTTTTGTTAGTCGTATATCAAACAATCCGAACTTTCTTCCGCAGGTTGTTGCATGCCTTCATACTGAGTATGCTTTAACAGACGTTTCTCCGATAGCTTCGTTAAAGCTGGAGGACCAGTTGGCGTGAATTCTGTTTAACAAGGAAAGGCATTGTTTGCACTTATTACTGCTAATAATGTATAATTACTACTACTACTACTACTACTACTACTACTACTACTACTACTACTACTACTACTACTACTACTACTACTACTACTACTACTACTACTACTACTACTACTACTACTACTACTACTACTACTACTACTACTACTACTAATACTACTACTACTTACAACACTGCTGTCCCTGCTACTTTTACTCGAACACACGTGGACTTCCCATACCTCAGTGACCAAATATACATTAGGTATTGCCGAGAAGGATTGCTAAAAAATTAGATACATCAGGTCGTTCATTTTTATTTCTTCTGTAGTCAGATACTACTCATGCTCCAAACGCAGGCGACAGAGCCTGTGGTTCGAATCTCGGCCCGTTTGATCACTGTGTAAACTTTCCACAGGTTGAACTGCCTGGAATAGGAAATACGCGAAGTCGTAAGGGTTGAAAATCGCTGACATGACCTGAATGCAAACGGAGATAGGCGGCGTGTCTTTGTTCACTTCGGTTTCATTGTATGTATAATCACTTCCATGAACGCCGCTTCATTCTCGCGTTTCCATACTGCACGGCAATCCTCTTTATAAACACAATCGAATGCGCACTAGGAGTGGTAGCTAATGCCAGCACTTTAGTTCAAATTGCCATTAACAGCCTTTTAGAGGAATGCCCTTCTAACAGCATTATCGTCATTTTCGAGGAGGTTGTTTTCTGCGGACTCGCATTTTGCGGTTTTTACTAAACTTCCGAAGTCAGGTATCGGCACCTCTCCGATTTCCCATTCTTCGCACTTGGTTTTATTTCTGTGAAATCCTCTTGGGCCCGCTTCTTTTCATCATCTCAACATCTTTGCCTCAGAACGTCGCCTTCAAATATAAAATATTAGAAGATGCATACGAATCAATTTTCCTGAGCTAGGCAAAGTAAATCTCCTAAGCGAAATCTGAAACTCTCATAGTGAAAGACAGGAGACTCTGTTGAAGACCACACCTATTCCACCACTATGGCAACCTCGAAGTAATGGTCAGATTGTCATATTACAACCACCTTCCTCTCGCAATTCTGAGGCGGTGAATCCGGGTGTTAGTTGGTTGGGGGAAGGGGGAGGTTGACGTGTGTGTTTCGATATAAAACCAATTAATTTAACCTACCGAAACGAAATAAGTAAAGGTCACACATGCACAAATTATGGGATAGTAATAAACCAGTATTATCGAAGTCAATACCAGTGCAAACATCGGACTGACCCACTTCAGTCCATCCTGAGTATGCAGCCCCAAATTTGGATTTTATTATACATTATAACTCGTAATCATGGTAATGTGCCAAGTTAGCCTAATGAGGCCTTTGTGACGGTCCACACTTGTTCACTGTTGACAACAAATTAGTCTTGTCGGTAGGCGTGGGCCTATTTCAAGGTCTAAATTTCTGGACATGCATTAAGGGCCATACAGTGGTCCTTGCGGACAAATTTTCTCTAAGTACGCTGTGTAGTGGAGGTTGGCGTCAAGAGTAGGACACACACGCACACGCACACCAAGTCAGCAAAGTACTGGAAATAAAACCTGGTTGAGACCGCGCGTCAACACATTCATCCGGACGAAGGGGTAGAAGAATCCGGCGGTCATATATGTGTAGCAGAGGCAGAAGGAAATATATGTGATAGTAGTTAGGTGTACGACGAGGATAAGTTACAACAGCAATGGAGAGGTAACACTGACATGCCTGCTAAATGACCGGTGGTGAACGCCGCGCTGTGGGTAACTGCAAGTGAGGGCCGTGGAAAGTGTCGACATAGAGTGAAAGACAAGAGTTGTAGCAAGTTGTGGAATGAGATTTGACAGCAGAGAAAGAGGGGAACCGGAAACTTTCACCGACACGCAGTTACGCCATGAAGTTGTCAACACCAATTACAAAAGATTCTCAATGAGATATTAATACATACAAGTAAGAGCCACTTTGGAAGCAGGAATAACGCAACACAGAAGAATTCATCGAATTGCGTAAGGAAAAATTTGGCAGAAAAAAGTCAAATTTGGCGTTAATTACTAAACGTTTTTGACTTCAGGAAAATATGCAACTGGCTGAAGAATTCCCGGGGTGTGGAAAACCAAATCGCTGTGGAACTCCCTTCTCAAGCGCTTGGCAAAAAGGCTTCGTCTTACATTACAGTTTGAATAATTGTCATCGCAATCCCAAGCCCCAGTTACCGGCGAATGTTAGCCCTGAATTGTACACGCTTGTCGAGAACATGCCTCTTGTCATGCATGTAAGTCATATGGATGAAATACGACTCCGTCAATGAATGTTTTTACCCGTGAATTCATTTAGAGGTAACTATATTTTTTATAAATCGGCATGTTCTTAGCATTTTGTACAAATTTCCGCTGCCAACACTAAACGCCCCATTTTCCGCGTTTCGAATTTCCAATGATCGCACTTGTAGCACGCTTGCGTTACTGGAACTACTTGGTGGGCTTAACACTATTGGTTAGGACACTCACGAATTAAAATCCAGAACTGGAATGTTCTCATTAACTTATTTGATAGTTCCGGTCATGTGGTTATAGTACAATTGCTTGTTGTCCGCACTTTGGCCACTCGTTTGACTAATTCTGCCCTCGGCAACACAGAAGTTTGTTTACACGCAAACGGATCTCCTACTTCTGTCAACACTGCAAAGTAGCCTGTTTCAAGAGGTGACTTATGAGCTCACTAAGCGTCTGTGGTGCTCCCAGGAAACTGCATAAATAAGTTTCTACTGTTCATTGTGGCGATGATATGGGAGCATTAACTAACATGAGGGGTTCGTCCACAATTGGTCAAAGAATACACCCATCAGTGGAATACGGAACGCTCTTACACAGCAGCGGGCTACGTTAAAACAATCTGAACTTTAGAGCTTCGCACTTGAGGTGACAGTTCGACCGCCATTGCCGATGGCGTCCATCGTGTGCCACACAGAAGACTGATGGCGCGGACGGTGGCCTTTGTGTGAGTTAGTTTATAGTGATAGTAGATTTTAGTATCACACTCTCTCCTTCTCCCCGCCTGCGTCCGGCGTCATGACATAGTTAAGAGCACAGGCAGGAAATGGTTCTGTTGGCTACCATGGCGAAATTCCACACCTAGGCGTACCACCATGCTCCCTGATCCACAACGTACATTGACCAGGATTGCACACAATAAACAAGGGAGGGACGACTGAGATTCCAATTGGCGCGGAGTGGGCCTGCACCTTGGGGTGACACTATGCCCCCCCAATATTGACACCTGCTATTGTACACACCTCCAATAGCGCCTGTGGGACTCCGATCTAGACCTTGTGATGGTTCAGCGCATTTACGGTTTGGTTTGTGTATAGGGCGAGATTGTTAGTTACTTGGTCTGAGACCCAGGTTGGGGGCTTAGAATGGTACTGCCTTTTCTTTTTTAGGGTTACACGATACCATACTAGCAACACATATACCAACTAAAAGCCAAGATACGTGTTTCGCCGATATTCCACTGCTGCATAGCACAGCTGTGATTGGTTCGACTCATCAGTGGATTCCCCAGTATTTCCTGTCTGCTTGCTGGTAGATTCTCCGGTTTAGAAATGTTTGTTTTTTAATTTCCTCAGAAATTAACTGCGAACTTGAGAACTTGGACGCCGGCTGACGAGCCATCATAGCCTCAATTACGACCCCCAGCGGTGATCGCGAGAACTGTTAATTATATTATGCGTGTGATCCCCGGTAGCTACATACTACAAGTACTGTAGTTTTTGTACCTCCGCTACCCTTATCTGCAACTGTATCTGATGATGAGTTCGAGTGGGAATCCGAAACATCAGGAAAATAGATTTCTTGCTCCAGTGATCGCAAATTTTCCTGAACTGCTTCCTCGAACTCGCCCGTTCGCCTCTATCGGCTGCTTGGAATAGATCAGTTTATACTAAGGTGTATGCGGGCAAACCGAAATTTTGTGTATGAATATTTGGGCCGAAGTACATTTCTGAGGAAATTAAAGGCAGTAATTTTTAAACTGGATTTTCTACCAGAAAGCAGACGGGGAATGATGGGGGACCAACCGACGAGCCAAACCCCTCGCAGCTGTGCCATGCAGCGGTAAAATATCGGCGAAACACGTGTCTGGGCTTTTAGTTAGTACCTGTGCTTCTAGTATGGTATCTTATAGCCCTAAAATATATTACTAGCTGCCTGTCAGCAGTAAATGAATATTACGCGGTTATCCCGCTGTGGGCGATGGACTTCGGCCCAAATATTCATACATCAAATTTCGGTCTGCGCCCATAGGCCTTAATATAAACTGATCTACCCCATGCTCGCAGTTGATTTCTGAGTATATTAAAAAGCAATCGTCTTTGCTTTGCATTAAAGGTCGACGTTCAACAAGTTATTTGCGTAAAAATTTGTGGTTACCATTGCTATCTGGTTTCGGAGGACAAATACATAACAGACCATAAATTCTGCAATCTTCGGGAGGGCCGGCTAACATGGCGCTTACATAGCCTGCCAACATGGCAGTGACGGAACGCCTAAGCAATGAAAGAAATAACAAAAAAGGAGATAAAAGTCATTTGTTCCAAAGTACCCACTGCAATCTGTAGGCAATTATGTGAAGATAGTTAACTAGCGCAAATGTCTCAGGATGTCTAGCTTATTTTATAGTTAATCCAGTGAGCTGGCATCAGCATGCTAAAAGCAACTTCGCTAGATGATCTGGGGTCACTTATTTTGACATCGCCGTTTTCCGAAAACAAGATACTGCCGGCCTTGATACCACGGTGAATGTAGTTTTCGAATTGAAGGTACGTGCAGGGGAAATCCGAATGTATGCTACAGTCAAACCCAAAGTCATACCGCAGTCCACTCAGGACAAAAGTGCCCTTAGTTTTGAATTAGCAGTGTCTTAAACAGTTTTCCATGTAAATAGTTGTCTGACAATATGATTAATTAGTAGTAATATTTTTCTGTCTTTGGAAGTAAATATCTTGTAGATAAACAGAAATTGTGTGATTAAAATAGGCTAGTGCCTCATTTAATATATCCGGGCAAAAATTGTCACATAAAACATGTCGTCGTCTCATTTTTTGTAAGATTCGAGTGCTTTGTTTGCTATGACTGCTGGCGGCAGTGGAATTTTGAACAGCGTAATGTCGTAGACTGGAGTTAGAAGTAGTTTTGTTTCTGTCATGGCCATACACGTGAAGAAAAGTCGTGCATTTGCGCCGATAGTCATGGATATTGACTAACAGGTATCGATTGGGGGAGGAGTATGTGACCGTTTGCAAAACCTCCTGGTATGGAACCTATTCTCGGATTAACTCCTACATATGACAGTGCTGGGTACTGAATCTGCATATTTCCGGCCTGGTGCGTGAACTGCCATGGGAAAATATCGGTTCTGAGGCCTTCTTTCCTTGACGCCCGTGGTCTGGGGACCGGAGAGGGCGTACACCTTTACATGCTCCATTTAGTCGAGTAGTCAGTTTCCACCTCAGGACGGAGAATGTCTACAGGTTATTGTAGGTAAAAGTGGCGGTTCAAATTCGAAAATACGTCTGCAAGGATACAGCCATACTTAAGAGATAACAATTTCATTTATATGCTTATTTTAAAGGATACTGTACCCTTTAATATTTGAAGTAGTTTCTGCTTATTGATCCTTTTGACGGTTCGTAAGCAGTTCTGACGTCCAACTTTGCACATTCGTAATGCCATCTGTTCAGTAGTATTTTGCCTGCAATACCCCTTGATCTTTACACACCAATGATTGCCTTAAAGCGTCTTAGGTGACCCTCATATCTATCAGTTTCACTAACAGCAAACAGGCTGAATTTATTTAGGAAACAGGACAGTTTGCAAGGCTTATAGAACGGAGACCTCAAGGGAAGTCGCTGAGCTTGTAGGGCACGATAAGAACAGACTAGATATCTCTTTGTCAACGCACATTTCTCACCTGTTTCATTTGTTAACCAAGCAAGAGCCGGTCGAGAGAGGAGGAAACGAGATTGGGAGATGGTTATACATTTAGAGTATCGTGCAATTACTCCCCTTTGGCAGGATAAGTCAGGGCGAATAGGGAATCGTTGCACACGAAGCATGGAATCGTACCAGACACGTTGCTGAACCGCGCTCAGTGAAGATCTGATGGCACATTTATTAATCTTCACCTTTACCAGTGCGCTTTCTTCCGTAGTTTTTCCCTTTGCTAAATCCTGTCATTGCCGACCAGGATAGCCGTCATCGCTCCGAAATCGTTGGGCGTTCCCTGACTTGAAAAACCCTCATGCCATGTCATAGACCGACTTTGGTGATTTGACCATCAGAAATATAGTCATAGTCTTTTAGAAGGATTTCTTCAATCTGCATACCCGTCCGATTTGAAAGGTAACAAAGACCATGAATCACAGGCAGCCTCACGAACAACGCGGATGTTTGCGAGACCTCCCGCTTTCCTAAAGGCATCGGCATTTCTAAACAACGTACCATTGCCTTTAGCATTTGTTTTGCGTTTTTAATTCCATTCAAGTTATTATTAATTATCATAGATATGGGGTCCACGCATTGGTGTCGGTTTGCTAGTGATTAGCAATCATTCGAAAATTTCGACACCATTCACGAGTAACGTTTAGAAATGCATATTATGATAGCAACGTTTACCTGCTGATGATCACAAGGTCCACATCCTTCTCTTCTAGCCATCTCCGGATGAGAACAGTCTCACTGCTGAAACAGTCAGCAGCACAGGCTACAATCTGACAGGACAGCTCCTCCATTTGCTACGCGCCCTCCACACCCTTACTACGTCAAGCGAGCTCCAGTCTGACGGTTGCATTGCGAGACGCTCCCAGTGTACAGTCGAGTTGGGTTGTAACAGGGTTGCAGCAGAGGCAACGGGGCAACCACAGCAAACGGAGCGCCATAAATCACCTTATCACGCGCAACAGCAGGAGGAACAGTCAGATTATCTCAGTTTACTGCCCTGTCCAGAGGAGCTATTTCACTCCGCCCGGTTGGCTTCAAAGCTCCACACTTTCACTAGCAGTGCTTGGTCCGTGATTCAGGCTAGTGGCAGAGCCTCTTTGCCTGCATCGCTTGAGGATACGGCCAATGGCAGACCGGTAGACGTGGATATGGGACGGTACACGTCCACCCAATTAGCATGTTCGACGGCGGGTGACATGTACTCCTGGTGCCGACGTCTAACACAGGATGTGGAGTTCCTCTTCCCTTTCGAGACAAGGCTGGATTTTTGGCGAGCGACTAGTCTTGGAATTAGCCGGTTAGTTGACCTGCTAAATCCCTTTTTAACCACATTTTTGGTTCACAATTTCAGCGATCAACTACAAAAAGTCATATCAACGTGTTAGTTGTTTGGTCTTGATGATTTTGGTAGATACAAAAAATTAAGTAACCGCAGGGCAGGACTTTGGAGACAAACCTTACTGTCGCATAACACCAGTTCGTGGCATTCAGTAGGGCATATAGTAATTTGGGTGAACCCCCCCCCCAATCTTCACCATCGGACGACGGAGAATTGGTTTTTCGTAGCAGGTGGTACGCATAGAGCAAAGTCTCGAACTAGTCAATAAAGAGGCAAATGCTGATTTTCTGACGCATATTTCGAGTCACCTCCAGCACTCTCACTTATTGAAAACAATGATGAGAGTTAATTCAAGAATTCGGTTAGTAAATGGGATAAGAAAACTCAAAAGTTGTTAATCACGAAAATTGGCAACCTCACACCTGCTCAAGTTTTCCATGAGCAGGCCAAAACATTACTTAAAATCGGCCTGTGTTGGTAAGTGAAACAGTCATTGGACCGCAGATAACACCCCTTCCTGGATTTTAAACGTAGGCCCACACAGTTTTTTTCCTAACTACTGGAAAAAAGCATTAGTTAAAGGAAGGGGAGGGGAAGATCAGGAGAGTTTGATGGCGACTGAAGCAGCTTGGTCATAGAAAAGATTATGAACAAAGCTGTTCTTTGAGGCTCAATGGGCTGGTGCGTTGTCACAATGCAGAAGAACTTTTCTGATTTTTTCCCTTGGGTCGGTCTTCGGTAAGAAAACTTCCAGGATGCACCTTAATCGTACTACTGAGGTGTCGTCTGGGCTCGTCAGGAAGAACTATTTTGCGCCCTCCGACCCTCTTTGACGCCCAGCACTTGACAGGGAGCGTGAGACGGACAAAGGAGCGGCGACGATTAAGGGAGCTGACTGACGCACGTACGCAGTACTTACCACTAGGACCGAGTTATCCAGAAAGCTGCAAGCCCTCCAAGTCACGGCTTTTAGCGCATTGTGGCAAATTTTATGCACACCCGATTTATTGTGGAGTCATACTCCGATGTGCCGTGTTGATAGATTCTCCAGTGTTGGTTTCACCGTCTTTTCCCTCGTCCGCACCAGTCCATTGTCCGCGCAAGTTCAGTAATCTAGCAATGGAGTTGGATGCAGTGGCTGATAGAGCTACCTGAACCCGTCTGTGCAGTACACACCCTATCTGTTCCCCACACCCATTCTACCAAGTTTTAAGGTATGACCTGTGTTTCATCGTGGTCTATCCTACAAAAAGAGCTCTCAAACCTTGGTGTTTTTATAGAGGCGAATCTCGCAACCCGCGGAAATTTGTGAGCACTGTGGATGAAACGACATGCCTTATAAGTTGGATCCATAAATCATGGATATTCAGGTGCACTTGTATCAAAACCGGTTTACCAAATGTCCTTCAGTAAAAACTATTTTGTAAAGAAAGTATACTCGGATTTGAGAGTAAGTTTTAGCTAAAGGTTGTTCCAACGACTTTAGATGCAATCTACTGAAAATTTGTGAGCACGAACCAACGAAAGATATGCGGGTTTTCAGCACTCTGGGCGAAAAAATATTAGATAGAAAGTTAGTAGGTTAATGTACATGAAATAGTGTGACGCCATGCTTTATGCACATTAATATTCAAACCACAGTCGAAAACGAAATGGGCTAGAAGCCGTGGAAACAGGAAACCCTAAAAGGCCAGAAAGAAACTAGCAGTGGTTAGCCGTTCAACGAATTCCTGGTCTAAAACTCTCCAGTCGCTCTACTCTGCCCAACAAAAAGCGACGTTTCTTTAAAAGTGACGTAATGTAAGTCACTAGACGATGCTATTCCGACCCCGGCTGTAGACAAACTTGAGGTTTGGACCCGAGTCGACTGATCCTCATGTAAGGCTACTGCAGCGCCTAAACAGTGATTCTACTCCGAGATGCCAAAATCATCAGACAGAGGTACTGATTTAATCTTGGGGTGGTACGATCATCAGGTCAAATCCCGAGTAGCAGGAAAAGATAAAAGTCACCAGCATGAGTTTATTTTATGCAGAACCCTGAGGGGGCAGCGGTCGCTGGGGAGGCCAGGATATGTACTGATGGTATTGAGTCGTGCCTGAGAGAGGAAGAGATGAGTGGTGACAGCTGCTTTAGTAGGTTTGTGGACCAAGCTCAGTTGTCCAATGGGTGTGTGATGCATTATCCGGCCCATGTTAGTTGCATCGACCGAGGGCTGGTGTTTTCAAGTGACGCATGGGCAGCCGCGGCCGTCTGGACACGTGGCCGAGCCGACGTTGGTCGAATGCTCTCAGGTCAGCGCGTCTGGGATTGGGCGGGGTTGCTACGCGGCAGGGGCTTTTGTGGGAGAGTTTGGTGGTCTCGAGTCTTTTTGGCCCGAAGCAAGGTGGCCGGCACAATGATGGCGGCCGTTAAAGACTCCCAGGGAGTAGAATGGAGTCAATACACAATCACCTCTGCACCACGTATTCATATCCCCTTAGCAGGGACTAGGAACACTCATTCACGTGGGAGTGGTGTGTGTCGATCTATTTTAGTTGCGAGATGAGATATAGACGATTCCGTTCAACCCATAGGCCCCGGGTCTACAGCGTACACGGGAAGTCCCATGGCTTCCTGCAGTCATATTAAATCAGTGCACACTACTGTCATGTGCATAATTTCCATCGCAGGATGAGTATCATCCATTCTACTTCGTTTTCATGGACCGAATTTAGAAGTAACCGCCAGTGTGTAAATGTGCTTCCTTAATAGCCACTATCTGATGAGGGACTGTATGGTTAACCCACACTAATCTACAGCCATGATCCTTTTCGGGTGCGGATGTTAAAAACGACAACCCCAATGAAACCTTTCCCTATTAGATTCCTCATTTTTCGTCGAACATGGACATTCGAGCCAATGCGGACACCAAGGTGTATTAAGTCTGACACAATTCGGGCATAGTTGTGTCGCCCACCCCTCCTTTGCCCATCCCCCCGGAACGATGACTGGGGTAACAAACACCAGCTTTAACTTATGTACTAGCGTAAAAACATTTAATTAGTTGTCATGCACACGTGATGTAAAGACAGACTGTCTATTACCCAAGTAAACGGAGGTAAATTCAGCCACAGTGAACCTCGAATATGCACTGACACTGATGGATGGTTGTTATTTCTACAGAAAGCTGTGATGACGCCGAGTTATCCTACTTTACCGCCGGCCAACGCTCGACGGTATTTTATAAAACTGTCCCACCTCTGCCGTTTAGGTCGGTTGCATGGCTGCAAAAACGATCCCAAACAGCTAATCAGTCTTCACTCAGTGGCCTGACAAACGTTCATAGGAATACGTCAACTGCACCCTTAGTTGTGGACTCAAACTCGGTAGGCCCCTCAGGCAGCACCTCCGCACGTTTCTCTGCTTCCGACTTTGGTTGTGTTTGGGGCATATCTTCCGTTCTCAAGTTCCCTCGTATGCGAAAACTGGTTCGCTCACCTTCGGATCCGCCCTCGAGATCAAGCACTATGTCCTCCTTTTCTTCCTCTTCCTCCCTCGCTTCAGGTGGGTTGTCAAATGAAACTGACCAGAAATTATTGGTCTTTAAAATGATAAAAGGATTTTGATCTAGCCGGAAAAGTCATCTGATAAGTCAGCCAGTGTATTTTATGGAACTAGACTTACGCCCTTGGACTCCCTATTTGTACATAAAAGATCGAGAAAAAAAGCAAAAATGGGAAGAAATTACAGCAGTAAGTGAATGAAGACATTGATTCACATAGTTCACTTGTTTTATGGTTACAAAGTCACATAGTCCGCTTGTTGCTGCAACATATGTCGTAATCATTTAGAGCGTCTACAAGGATATGAACATGTAAAAATCTACGAGGTTAAGGGGTTTTTCGGTGATCACTCGCCTTCAATTCTGTGAACACAAGCCTCAGCCAATAACGCTAACTACCGATTGACTAGCCTAGCACAAAAGACTGATTTAGAATTTGGGGTTGTTGGGGAGGCCAGTTTATTTGAAAATAAATATGCTACATTGTCGAAGTATTTTTTTGGCATACCCGCAATTAACATTGGAATGTGCGCAGAACTATTTGATTTGCGTTTCAGAGCAGATAGCGCAGCACATTCTATTTTCCATAAGTACACGATTTATACTGACAAGGCCCGACTGGTGAGGCGGCAGTAATTGAGTCTCAGCTTTTCGGTGCTGCTGCCTCATCAGTTTAGCCCCATTTGTGGACTATATGCACTGTTTGTGTCCAATCACAGGAGGAAGAAGGGATCTGAAGACATCAGTAACTCGGAGACAGTCATTTTGCCAATCCCCATATCTCGACGATAAACCTGCTCGAATCCAAAGCCGGTGAATCGCTTATATCAGGCGAATTGAAAAGTCTACCCATTTATTAGTCAACAGCGACGCTACATTCGCTACCTCATTGTTACCTGTTTGGGTAACCACTCACATTCAGTTGTTAAATGTGTTTCAGATAAAAATCAGGGCGGCCAAAAGGGACATTTTGATCTTAACTGGGAATGCTGGAAATATAAATGCTTCCAATTTTAGAGAGAGTGTTAGATCTGTTTGACTTGTGCTATAGAGCTCTGTCATTTGTATTGAGTTGAATAGGCTAGGCGCAAACCAAACCTTAATTAACCAATCTTGACGGTCCTCATTTTATAACCCGTGAACACTTCGCATTAAGGTAGAGCATAGTAATAATCATCTTTCAGTGTTCGTGAGCCCGCCGTAAAGCTCGCACGATACTCGTGCAGCGCCAACAAGAACGCGACAGAAATGCATAGACAGTTCAGCAAAAAAGATAATTTTTGTCCAAAATCAAGCTTGGCGCTTTAAAAGAACAGTTTGGATTGAGGCTAAGGCAAGGATATATATATATATATTTACATAAAAACTAAAATTCGCCGATGCCATACGAAAGTTGCACAACAATAAGGCACCCGGAGAAGACGGTATACCCCCTGAAATCTTCAAGTCTTGTGTCGACACTCTGGCGCCCTGGCTCCATGAGGTGATTGAACGAGCGTGGATAGACGAGGTTGTTCCTGATGACTGGGGCTTAGGCATCCTTGTACCTGTCCTCAAGAAGGGAGATAAGACGAGATGCGAGAACTACCGCGGCATAAGTCTCATCGACGTTGCTGCGAAGATCTTCGCTATTGTCCTACTCAGGCGAGTCCAGGCTGTGCGTGACTCAAGGACGAGGCCCAACCAAGCCGGATTTCGTGCTGGACGTGGATGCGCAGATCAGATATTCACACTAAGGTGCATTCTCGAATTTCGCCATAACTACCAACAACCGACTTTGCCTCCGCGTTCGACTCCGTTTACCGTGAGTTCCTGTGGCGGATAATGGCGCTAGATGGTGTACTGGCAAAAATCATCGCCATGATCAAGGCCTACTATCGCTCCACTACTGCGAGAGTCCTGGTCCGTAACAATCTTTCCCAAGCGTTCGGTATTCGGTCTGGCGTCCGACAGGGTTGTATCCTGTCACCCATACTGTTCAACTACGCTATTGTCTGGATCCTCGGGAGGGCCCTACGCGACAGTGACGGCGTTGAATTTGCACCCGGACATCGACTGACTGATCTCGACTATGCCGATGATATCGCCTTACTTGCTTCAAGTTTTGG
Organism: Spirometra erinaceieuropaei; assembly: GCA_902702965.1. NCBI lineage: Eukaryota > Metazoa > Platyhelminthes > Cestoda > Diphyllobothriidea > Diphyllobothriidae > Spirometra > Spirometra erinaceieuropaei. The sequence continues at coordinate 284,573 of CACRXP010000274.1, read as the reverse complement.
TGATCTGCAGTCTATGGTGTCACGGGTGAACGAGGTCGCTAAATCAGTCGTTTGTCCAGAAACGCTGGGAAGACCAAAGTATTCTCAAGCTGCATCCCTGACCAGGAGAAGGCACCCCTGGGGATTGATGGCTGTCAACTTGAAGAAGCGGACAGTTTTAAATACTTCGGGGCGAGGCTGCTGCCTAATGGACAGAGTAACGACGACATTGTCTCCCGAATCGATGCTGCCCGCTGGGTTTTTTAAGCCTTCGGAAATGCCTGTGGAACCGACGTGACCTCTGCATTGCCACTAAGATTCGCGTGTACCGTGCTTCTGTCCGGTCTGTCCTTCTCTACGGTTGTGAATGCTGGGCTTTGCGCGTGGAGGACGAGCGAAAACTGGAGGTATTTGACCACCGCTGCTTGAGGATTATCCTTCGAGTGAAGTTAACCGACTTCGTCTCAAATGACACAGTCCGCGCTCGCTGCGACAACATCGCAAGGATAACTCAGGCCATCCAAGAAAGACGACTGAGGTGTTTCGGGCATGTGCTTCGTCGTCCACCTCAGGAGCTCAGTGTTACTGCCCTCGATCCGGCACCGTTGCCCCGTTGGAGGCGTCGAAGAGGGGGTCAGTTCAAAACCCGGCTCGACACTGTCCGTCAAGACATGGAGGTGGTTCTTGGACCTTCGGTATTCGGTCTCCGTCGTTGGCGAAGGGAATGGGTTGAGCTGTCTAGATCTGCTGCCGCGGATCCTCACGCGTGGAGAGGTACAGTTCGGGACATCATCGAGGCCGGCTAGATCAGACATGATCGCAGCCGTATCAAGTACAAGTAAGTAAGTCTTTATGATGTCCAACAGCAAAGGAGTATACGCGCGGTTCTGCCGCCCGCCGCCTTATTTGGCTGAACAAACGGACGCACTGTACGTCGGCAGAATGACATTACCGACAAGGATTAGGGAGACAGGACTGGCCATTTCTGGCTTACTAGCCGTCATCAGCCAGCCATATTCAACCCTGAAGTGTGGATCACTTGAGATTCGAACCCAGGATCTTTGGTCATGGAGTTTGACACTCCGCCACTGAACCACGGGCCCGTTGTCCTGTCTGTTATAATCAGGAATATTAATTATGACAGTGGACGCTCACCGATCAGGTTACGGAACATGCTCGTTCCATTGTGCGTGGGACTCATATTAGAAGCCTCGCAGGTAGCCGCACAGCGACTAGTAGTAGACATAGAAGAGATAGTGCCGCCAAAGACAAGGGAGACCGGAATGGTCATTTCTGGCTTGTTGGCCGTCATCAGCCAGCCATACCAAATCCCAGGTCGTTCAACGCCTGAGGCTAGAACCCGCGACCTGTCGATCAGAATTTGAACGTGCTAACCGTTGATCTATCGACTGTTTCTCCTGTCGGTTATAAAAGAGATTTACAGCCAGGCCACCTATTTAGAATTACCGCGAAGGCGACGAAACATGCGGGCTGTAATGACGTCATAAAATCTCGCGACCACCCATTCAGCTGCGCACGGTCGTTGCGTACTAATAAGACGACATAAAGTGTTCAGTTAGAAAGTGACCTATAAGTATCAAACGCGATGGGCAAATAAAACATAGGCCGTTAGTTTGACATGCGGTTGGGTAAGGAAAGCAAGTTCAGATTTCAGTGAAAAACCCACCAGGAGTAATTGCGGCCGCACAGCGCGGAACAGCAGTCATAATTTGGGGGGGGGAGGGGGGGGGAGGAGTAAGAGGGCGGGAGAGGGGATTCGGCTATTTCCGCTGTTTATCCTTACCGTAAAAACATGAGCTCGATCACGTGACCCGGCTGCTGAACGTGTTTGGGCTTTCTCCTCCCAGTCGTCGTCCAAAGTAGGACATTAACTGCAGTGGTTGGCCGGCGTCCACCAGGCGCTTCGCAGATGAACGTCTGGATACCTTATTTTCCGATCTCTGCAGCCATTTCGGCATATGCTCAGGTGACCGAGTTGTCAACCGTCTTCGCGTACGCTCACTGTACTTGCATCCAGAAGTATACTTTGATTTGGCATGCATAGGCGGGAATAGGTATGCCCCGCTTAGGTAATAAAGGTGGACCTGCGCATGATTCTGGAAGGGGTAAAATATTCCGTGTCCCGACCCCAACAATAAGCCTAATATAAAACTTAACCGTTGCCCTAATCCTGACCCTAGCCCCACTTTAAACCTTTGCTCTGCAGTTATCACTTGCACCTACCTTAACCCTGAACTTGATCCTGACTTACCTCACCGCTAACTTTAAATCTGGCCTTAAGCCTTATCCTTAACCTAACCCTAATTCCACTGGAAGTTGGCTCAAAACCATCCGTATGGCAGGCTACTCCTGTTCTCATGTCCGGCTTACGGGGGGCACATAAATAAGTCCTACTGGGATGTCTTTAGTTGGTTTAACTTGAATAGCCGGTGTACTACTTATGAGCAACAAGTTTGGGCGGCATGCATCTATTCAATCGTTGTCTTTGCCTTGTTAAAACTTACTTCGTAAAAAGTGTTTCGGTTAGATGGTAGTTGGTAGCCCTCCCCGTGCGGAAAACTCCCAGCTACCTGTCGTACGGGACCGGTGGTAATAGGGGCTATACGGGTGGGGCAAATGAGTGGAGGCGTAAATGGCGCTGGTAGTGTATGCCTGGAATTGACGCTCCTGCTTAAGTGAAAGCCTAATTTAAATAATGTGAAAAATGCAAGAAGGGTATGGAAATGAGCATGGTTAATTAGAACGGTATGCGGAATAAATGCGACCTTACACCAGATTGAAAAGTATAGCAATTGAAGGTGGACAACCAATGGGAAGAAGACAGTGTGTCTTAAGGTCATTCCGCAGTATGTGCGATAGTACTCAAACCGACACAATGGACATGAGAACACGGGAATCAAGCAGCGGCACGCAGGACAGCATAACGCAAGCGGGGTAAGACTTTAATGCCAAAAATATGTTTGGGCGGAAGAGAAAATCCGCAAATAATAGTTTATGTGCCACATTTAGAATTAAAGCTATGGCAGTAGTTGTGTGCTATACGTGGGTGGAGTATCGATAGACACCCTATCTGCGCGACGGTTGTCCTTTTCGTACACGATCACGCCGGACTCTGCAGGAGGTCTGGAGTAAAATGACCCAAGGACGCAGGCAAACCGACAAAACGGAGACCCGCGCCAATCCGCCTAGGATGGTAATGAGAAGCATGATGAATCATAATCCGCCTAGGATAAATCTTTCGCCTTTTACTAAAGCTTTACGTGTGGGGGGGTGCAATACGATGAATCTATATAGGCATTTTTGCAGCGCCTGGTTCTCGGGGCGGTTAAAGTGAACAAGAAAGTCACCCTGACAGGGCTTCTGCGCGTGCACTCCCAGACATATTGAGAACGTAATCACAGCTACTGAAATCGTACTGCCTTAAACTGGAAGTGCAGGAAAGGATCGCTAACTGGCAGGGCTACCAACTACCATCCCGCCAGTGGTTCAATCACTACAAAGTCTATGCCGGCTTTCATGAGGAATACCAGTTACTCTAAGCCTGGTTCTCGGTACCCATTCCATTGTAAAAAAGAGATAGCTTGGAAATGTTTGAAGCGAGTCTAAGCAGGGCCGTTGAAATATGAATTCATGTGTTTAAAACTGGATTTTCAGTCCAAGGACCCATCAATCGTTCCCCATTCTCTTCCTCGGCGCAAACTGGTCAACACCTTCCGCCACACGCAATGGGCAGCGGCGGTAATCGGGCTAGTCTCACAGGCTTGGGACGTATTCAACGCGAATTCTCCAAGGTTCCTCGGCCTGCAAGCGATTGGGTGGATGGCGCCAGCACCGGCGTGGAGGAGGAACCGGGTAGAGACGGCTTCTGGGAGAAAGCAAAGGCCTTGCTGTGCGCCCACGCCGGAAGAAAACAGGAGCTGGAGATCGGCTTTGAGAACGAAGAGGGTACAGGCCTGGGCCCAACTATGGAATTTTATGCTCTGCTCTCGGCAGAACTGCGGTAAGACTGACCTTGTGGGCAATATTTGATAAATAATTCGATATAACTTCGAAACCGAAAGTAGAGTTAGTTTGTTTTCAATTTATTAGTTGTTATTCGCCCAAAAGTACAGCTACAAGCATTTGTGTGACCGTCTCGAAGCTGTTTGGGATTTAAGTGGTAGCGGCTTGCAAT
>CACRXP010000274.1:264831-277175 GCA_902702965.1 Spirometra erinaceieuropaei | reverse complement strand
AAATGGGAATAGTGAAGGCCAAATGAGTGGTGTTTACCAATCTGGTCTGATTTTGTAGTAAAATACAGACCCTCTGTCACCCTCTGGAATTCGAAGTTGGGGTTCTCTCAAGCAGTTATATGGCGACGAACAACTAGCCGTAAAGAAGACCAACATAAAGAGAACTGGAGGTGGCACTTTGTCTGTAACTTTATGCTGGCCTGTTGCCGCTACGCCCTATCTTCTCGACCATAATCTCGCAACGTGAAGTAGAAATTTAATTTAGGCACAGTGAGTGACTGATCTCTTGATATGCTGGTCGAAATTCTGAAATGTGTTTTCCATCAGGGAGGATCACTTTGGTGGGGTTGTTATTACCAATTGTCACGCGGCACAATCCAGCGATATTTTAGACTCGTCGGGATGTTGCCTTGGAATACACTTCTTTGCAACCTACTGTAACAACTGCATGATATTTCGAACTCGCCAGTATGATGACCTTTGAGTGCTTTTTCTTTCGATCTCCCATAGAAACCGTACTCGATAAAAAATGAACACTTAGGCCGTCTGCATTATTCACATTGGTTTTCAAAGGCCTTATAAATTCAAACATACTTCGTATAAAACATACACTAAAATGCTTTCTTTTGCTCATTTGATAGCAAATCACATCGCCTTCACACTTTATACTTGAAAAAACAGTACCTTCCGGCTTTAAAAAAGGTTCTAATTATGCGATTTTCTAAGAGCGCGCAATGCCCATTCATACAAAATCGTACCTGTATGTTTATTAATGCTCCTCATGAGATATGCAACATACTCCACACTCATTGTAAGATTTTGTGAACTTTACATTATTTGCTATTAAATGAGTAAAAACACTTTTCTTGTATGTTTTCTGCGAAATATGTTTGAATTTATAAGGTCATCAAAAACCAATTTGAAAAATGCATACAACCTAAGCGGTCATTTTTATTGAGTGCGGTTTCTATGGGAGATCGAAAAGAAGTGCATTCAGGGGTCAACATCCTGGCGAGTCCGAAATATCATGGGCTTATGCCGCGTGACAATTGGCATAACAACCGCACCTAAGTGATCCTGATCGAAAACGCATTTCAGAATTTCGGCCAACATCTAATGAGGTCGGTCACTGACTGTAAATGCTCCTGCTCGTTGAAACTCCGTTTTGCCACGAAGTGACCGAACGCACCTGTCTTGTCTGCATCAACTTACGTCCCCTGCGGCCAGCTACCGATCACTAGATTTGAAGGGACTAGAGGCCGGACGACGTGCAATCGAGAGGGATTCCAACAAGCCAGAGGTTCACGTCGAAGGAATCAGGCTCTGGTATACTGTTCTACCTGCAATAACACGCTTCACCCTCTCAATTTTCTCTCTGTCTTTACGTCCAATTTGCCCGCAGGAAGAAGGCACATGCTCTCTGGGTAGCCGACTACTCGGCAGTAAAAAATTGCGCGGGTTGGCTGGAGGAAGAAAACAAGAAGGATGGCGTCTGTGAGAGTAAAAAGAAAACACACGAGGAAGTAGAGCAAATGGGTTATGAAGAAGGTAATAGTTGTTTGCTTTTCCTTCAGCTCCAAGTGTAGTTGATCCGCTTCCTAGCGACCTGCAGTTAGAGACGGAAGCCCGTAAAGGAAGTGACAACGAGAACAAGCCTCCGCTACAGAGCCAAGTGGAGCAGAGAGAAAAAGACACGGTCGTTCTGGCGTGTCAGCGAACCCAGGGCGCATACGTTACCCCCAAGACCGGCCTCTTCCCTTCTGCTTGGGCAGCAGACTGTCTGCCGCCTGGGACGGAGGAGCGCTTTTTTGTTCTTGGAATCAGTATAGCCAAGTGTCTGCAGGTGAGGCTAGCCACCCTAGGCTATTGTCTATCGTTACTTGCTCCCCAAAATAACTGCTGCTTTTCCAAGCGAGAAGTGTCACTGGCGAAGACAACGGAGACTGGAATGGCCTCTTCTGACTTACCTGTCTTTGTCTACTAGATATATCTCAACCCCAGCCCTGGGGTGCGAACCTGGATTTGATTAAGCATTGCATAAGGTGTGATATCAGACAAATCACTGGCTAACACAGTACTTACTCTGATTGGGAATATTAAATCACATGGGTGTGACGTCCCCCCATCCATTCTGATCTTGCACTAAATAGAAACGTTCCACTTGGCCTTGGAGTTCCCATATAGGGTCCTCGCATGCGGTTACACAGTTGTGAGGAGTCAGTAACCGCGAAGTACCGCTCTAATAGCCTTACTCTGGGTGCCTGCCGCAACACTGCGCCTCTCGCGCATACCAGCGGCAGTCTGGTTCTCGGCTGATCCCAGCCATCCAAACCGGCCAATCAACTTCGTGGCCGATGCAGATATACCCTCTCCTAAGGTTATGACGCCTGCCGGTTCACCCGGGCAGCTCATCCTGAGATGCAAGTTCAGTCAGATACATTGGTCCACGTTGGTGAGCGTATTTTACCCAATACAGCTCTGGTTAGCACATTTGTAGCGACATTCAAATGTCTATGCGTCTCGCCAGTTACACCAGCATTCGCTATCGCCCGCTTGCGGTTTCGCTCAGTAAGAACAAAATGGCTAATTCCACCTACCAGACATGGGATACTGGAACGCACTATTGTAATGCATCATCACAAAAGTGCATTGAAAGCGTGGTACAGGAAAATGGCAAATGTGATTCGTCTCAAACCACTGGCAGCCGCTCAGTTATCTCCTGTTGAAACTCCTTCTAGACAGTGAAACAAAATTAAGTACTGAAATGAGGTGTGCTTGTTTGCAAATTTTCCCCGGACAAAACCTCATATACCGATAGAAATTATGTTATACCACTGTGGTACAGAACTCAAAGCTTGATCACAAGAATAAGACAGCGCGAATAACCACGGAACCGGGGGATGGGTTTGGCTAATTTTACAAACCGAGTGTCTGTTGCTTCCCCATACCGAGTTATTTCATAAACTCCGATATTACTACCCCGAAACCACCGCCAACAAATATCTGCGCAGGCACCCAAAGCCAACACGTCACATTCCAACACACCAACAGACAACAACGTTCCAGAGCAGATGCTCACACCCATTTGGATGTAAAACAGAACACCCGTAGGCAGTTCTCGGGGCGTTTTTATTGGCTTCAACACCGTAAATTATCTCATTGATACGTGGTTGTAAAAGGATAATTGTAATAGGAAACGTTCAAGAAACGAGCCTCTGAATTTTATCTCACGGACAACGTAAGGCTTAGACGGAAATTGCTAGATCAATATCGTCAGGGAAACAACTAATGAATTCAAATCCAAATAATGCTAATTTTGTCATTCGACGGATAAAAAATCCGAATTGTCTTGGCACTAAGAGTAGGACCCTGTTTATTACAACACAGAAACTACGATCAGGACGGTCAGGAAGACTTTATCTCTGATCGAATACTGATGGCAATCCGTTATTAAGATCTCAGCCGAGGTGTTTGCCATGGAATAGGTCAGTGGTGGATTGAAAGCCAACTGTTTTAAGACAGCGAAAGTCTCTACATGCATGCTGGAACGTCGCATTTGGTCAAATAAGGTGCTGACCTTAGTTTTCTTGGAATGACCTTATTTCCGTCGAAAAGTATGAGTTGATCTGCACAGAACGGTAGTCGCGTCGAACTGTTCTACCAATATGCCTTACCAACTCGAAATTCTATGCGAAATTTCAGACGTCTTGTTGACTAACTGTGGAAAAGCACACGCTACTCCAGCAGTTTGTTGTTAGTCAAACAGGGTATTAGTAATTTCCTTCCCGCCACTACCAGAGCCGGTATTTGTCTGACTGTAGAAATGCAGAGCAGACACGAGAATACCCAAAGCACAAATCAAGGAAGGCAGAATAGGTTAGACAAACTTTATTGATGAGAAAAGGCGTATAGTGGGCTCGACAGGCCGTTGCCGCAAGCCGTCCCGCTAACGAACTGACAGGAAGAGCGAGGCGGACAGAAAGGTTGCATGGCAGGGCGGTCGCAGACTGTCACAGTACACATCCCACCGAGGTAGCCGGACGTTTCACAGTTGTATCAAAATGAATTATTCAGAAAGTGCCAAAGCACCTATTAAGTGAGCCTGGTAGATTCCAAATGGATTACTTAGGAAATCCTGCTCGGGAAGTCAACTTACTGTATGGAATTTGGTGGATTCCATACGTTGCAGTACGCTGGGCGGGAGGGGGGGGGTAGCTTAATGCAAATATTAGATTTACGGCTCCCGGTGCGGCATCGTTGGCTGCCCTCAAGCCGCCCCCTCGCTGTCGTGTGTTCGAATCCCACCGAGGTCGCCGAGTTTTTCACATTTGGGCCAAAATGAACAGTGCACCTTGTCACGAACCGGTGCGAACCACTGCTTCGTAACCAAGGTCTACGACCTCAACAACTGTTGTCCATACGGCGTTTTATTCACCGCTTGTTACCACGTCTAGCCACTCTCAATTCGACGACGCAACTGCAGCGACAGTTTGAACAAGCGATGATGCCACGGAGATTCAAAGTGGAGCAAACAGAGTGCATGAACAACCCAGCTGGGATGGCGAACTTCCGCTTCTTTCCACGCAGGAGGGGTCAATGCTTGGTGCTGGACTTCCAAGTTCAAGATGTAGCCAACGATCCTAAGCTGTGATATTATCTAAAGGCCCCAGTTTTAAACACTCCCAGGTTTCTCTAAGTATGAACTCACTTGGACACGTCGTATTCGCATAAAAGCTGAAACTTTTGTGTTTTACTAAATTCCCTGACAAAACCAAAGAATTTACTGTTCTCAGCTTTTACACAACATTACCTTTCGTCTAGAGAAAGTGGACTAACTTGAAGCCATTTGCCAGAGCAGGATTAATCAGGTTCGGCCGACATTTTCCTGTGTAGTACCAAAGTTCCCGTTAGTGCTTACAGGTGTTCTTAATTGAAGATCTTCACTTCTCAGAAACTGTATGGTATGTCCTGATCGTTTAGATGTTGTGCGGGTCCTTGCCACCCATTATGGTCGAAGTATCCGGACCTCATGTTTGAGCCTAGAGAGTGAGCAGGCCACCTTTTGTTCTAGATGCTTGTCGGCTGACAATAAGACCCTGAAAATTCAAAGCAGGCCAGTCCCAAGACACACTGCCACCTTCTTCCCGAGTTCTACCGCTATTTACCTGGTTACTATCTTAGGCCCTAGTCGTAAAGCGCGGAATCTGTTCACTAAGTGAAGGCATCCACGTCCCTATCTGTCTGTGCAGGAGTAAATATCCGTCCGCTAAGTCTTCCCTCACTTTTTGGCGTCTTCATGAGATAAAAGTGCATACATATTTTTTTTTAAGAGGTCAATCGTTCGCACTTTGATGTATATTCTGGATATTAATGTTTCTGAGAAATTTGACAACTACGTATCTTAGAGTGCATATTAGTGCAGCGGATTTACAGCCTTGTCAAGACCCGCTTCATCATATCCTGACCTCTCCTATCTACTCTCGAAAAAGTGGTAGTCGTATCCATCTGCTTTTCGCAGCAACTTCAAAAGCCCCATTGTAGCGCAAGACGTCACTGAAGACTAGGCGGAGAATGGGGAGCGGTGTGTAGTCGGTCAGTGAAAGTGAGTTTGCAATGCAGCTTGGCATGCAGAGGCACATGCTAGTGCAATACTCACTGTTGATCCGCGAAAAAGGTGTCAACGCCGGCCCAAGAAGAGGCTGTGGGACTCACACCAGAGAGAATATGTTCGCCGATTTATGTTTTCTCCAGTTAATTGGCAAAGCTCCGGCTAGCTTTGTCATCCACACAGCCTCTTTTAAGACGCGCCTCATCGGCGTCTAATCAAGCCTAGATCAGCGCATCCAGGTTAAAGTTGACAAAGATATTGCTCGCTTGTGTTTATTCAGCACTGAGTGATAGGAATAACCGTACACTGCCTCGTCAGCACCAATTCCCATTCTCAGAGTCAATCGCCCAGCTGTCAAAAAGCTAAAGACATAAGTTATGCACTCAGTTATATTGTCGGAGTAAAGGCAGATAAAAGTTGGTTCAAAGCCGGCTGGTTTTGGACCAATGGAGACAGTATGTCTGAACAGCAACCGGCACGCAGTCAAGTCCGAAATCTTAAATCATTTCAAAGCGAGCGGTCATTTTATCCCTTATGTTGATTATTTGGCGGACCGAAAGTGGATCTTCTCTTCTGTTTGTGCTAATTAGTAGTGTCATCTACTTGCTTTGTGAATACTGCATCCTATTTGCCCCCATCGACAGCCGTGCTTCTGATCCACTTTACGCAGCGATAACCAACGCCCATCAGCACTTTTGTATGCACGATGTATTTCGATGCGGAAGAGGCAGACGCGCAGACAGCTGCCCTACCGTTTCTCTACACAGAGGCCGTTTGTCTTCTAATGCAAAGCCCTAATCAACAAGGGATCAGTGGTGGACGATGTCAACTGATCGCGGTAACAATTGGGAGATGACACCCAAAAAAATCCGCCTAACCAAATCAGCCTGTCTTACGGGATATGTGCTAATAGGGGTTTTATGGGTGGTGGCTGGTCGGGATGTACGATACTAGCCGACAGGAAGCCTTACTTGAACAGGTGAATGATCGAAGTTGGACCGCTCTCCGTTCCGTATAGTATAGTATAGTGGTAACGGACGAGTGGAAGGCGTATAATCGTCTTCCCTCAGAAGTTTATATACATTTCTCTGTTAAACGCTCAAAGAACTTAAAGGACCCTACCACCGGACGGCACACCAATGCCATTGAGGCATACTGGAGTAGACTGAAAAGGAAACTCCACGAGGGAAGCCCTATATGTGATCGAGCTGTGTGGGCTCACATAGACGAAGTACGGTATCGTATTTGGTTTGGCCTCAATGCCATGTCTTTGACAGATGCCTGGGAACTGTTCCTGTCCCATGTTGTGCAGACTTATCCTATTGAAAGTGCTTTTGTTTTGTAATAAACTGCCATAATGCGAATGTATGCCGTATATTCAGGTGTACGTGTGTAACGATGGGGAAGGTTGGGTAACAGCGACCATCGTCCATGTAACCTCCTGCGATGTTCGTTCGGCCAGCCCATGTTAGGCCGTCGCGGAAATTCCAAGTAGTGCGTGAAAGTAGGCCTGCAACCGCTGACATAGCCTGAAGCCGTTTGAGTCCACTGTTAAAGGTATTATTTCTAGGTAGCGGATTTTTTTGGGTGCCATCTCCCGATTGTTACCCTGATCGCTCCTGGGCGATAGCGCTCTGGCCTGGTGCGTCATAATGGTTCGCACATGCTTAAAAGGCGAACTACGACTATTTTCACCTGCCGTTGCCCCACTACTGCGCCCAAGCCGGTTGCCTTGCTGCCCAGGTGAAGGGTACGTCAGACCACATCTGACGCGCCAGCGAAGAGGCGGCAGCCGCCTGGTGCCTCGCGAATTCGAGAGGCCGGTGGTTCGTGTGGGTCGCAGAACATCTGCACCACCGAAAAAAAATGAAACTTGCACGTAGCGAGTCCCAATGACGTTAAATAATTATTGGGGTGCAAATGTCGTAGCACAATCGCGCGAGGCTATGAGCTTTCAGGCCGTGTACGCTGCCGCCACTACAAATGCGCTCAACGCCCCATGCCACATATGCTCATCTGGTAGTCAAGTCAACCTCCCGTCAGGTCGACCCGCCGGGGAGACTACGGGTGCATTCACGTGTCCAGTCAATTGCAGGTGGTCGCGCGCCAGTTGATCGGCAAATCACGTCTAACATTGACTAGACCACGTACACGGGAGGCTCAACGTACGCGACGTGGACACAAGCGTCTCGACCTCGGTCCCGTAAATCCACAAAAATTGCAGGCCAACTAGGGGAACCCCTGCATACAGGGTTCCCTTCTGTTAGCTTACGCGCACTGCCATTGTCAGCGTGAACTTCCGATGGAGACAGCAGCTCTCCTTTTAGTACAGAATGTCCTTCTCCTCTTGGACTTTTTCCCTTCTCTATTGTTGGACTGTTCCTAACCCTCATTATGGCAGTTAAGGCAAGTCCGACGTCTCGGTCACTACAAGATCACCAGAGCCACTGCTGGCAATATGCAGCTCTAAGTGATTAGTGGAATCCTTCAGCTATTCACCTGAACCTTTATTACAGCAAACCTCATCTTCTTACTTCACAGGACGAAAGAAGAATGGACCTTCCGTTCTCCGAAAGCTTTCTGAAGCTACTAACTGCAAGACAAATGGCACAGGACGCAGTACAGGACAGTGAAGAGGCTGGAAAGGCCGAAGACAACGTTGCCTGGGGAATACCCGGTCTAAAAGACTTCATGGAGGTGTATCCCGAGCAGGGTGCTTTCTTTCAACGCTGCCTGACTTATCTTAAGTACCGGAGGGCCAACATTATGACCACGGAGCAGGTTGAGCAACTGGAGCAGAACATATTTTCCGCCAAACTGCCAGACCTATACCTAACAATGGAGTTCCCAGCTATCTGCACGGTAGTCCCTCTTTTGTGACATGTCTGCAGTAGGTGGACTAACTCATGGAATGTCAGCCAAAATTCTGAAATGCGATTTCGTTTCGAAAAGATTGATTAAGTAGGGTTGTAAAATTTATTATCTTGCTGCATAATTCTATAATAATTCAGTTACCACGGGATACCGGCTTTCAAGGAACTTCTTTCCGTCTGCATGCAAAAAACCACAATTTGAAAAAAATGACTACTTAAATACCATGACTTTTTCTCCTTGATTTTCCATGCTCTTAAAAAATTCATTTGTACTTCATAGAAAACATGCATAAAAATATTCATTCTTTTACTCATTCGGTAGAAAATGACGTTGTCTTCCAATCCGATCCTCGAAGGAAGGTATAATTCGGTTTTTAAAAAGTTTCTAATTATGAGATTTTCTGATACCATGAAATGACCGTTTATAAAACATCGTGTCTCTGCAGTTATCAATATGGCTCAAATCCACTGCCAAATTTTATGAGCCCCATATGGTCTCCCCTTAATACCGCGGGGAAGTGTATAGTTTTCCGTACGCGAAAAATATACAGCTTGTAGTTTGGAAAGCCTGAATGCAATTCGGGTTCAAAATTATTCAGGAATTAGAAAGCTGTTTGAAAACCGAATTATACACTGTCTTCGAGTATAAAATTAGAAGAAGACGAAATTTTCTACCGAATGAGCAAAAGAATGAATATTTTTATGCATGGTTTCCATAACTGTGATTGAATTTTCAAAGGCATCGAAAATTAATGAAAAAATGCATGCTACTTAAGTAGTCTTTTTTATAAAGTGTGGTTTTTGCATTCGGCCGGAAAGATGCTCGTTCGAAAGCCAGTACCCAGGGGTAACTGAATTAATATAGAATGATGCTGCAAGAGGATATATTTTACAGCCCTAGTTAATAAACATTTTCGAAGCGAAAACGCCTTTCAGAATTTCGGTTGACATATCATGAGTTAGTCCACCGACTGTATGTGAACGTAGAAACACTTGAGCGCCAGAGAACTTTGACGCCTCGACTGGAGTGGTACGAAGTAGTAGGAAAACATTCAGTTACTACCGCTCCACATTCGCCGAGAGATGTTATAGTTGGCGTCAGTTTATCATTTACATATATGTTGATATAGGCAGTATGTTATGACCGACAAAGACAAGGGAGACTGGAATGGCCATTTCTGGCTTATTAGCCGTCGTCAGCCAATCATACCCAAACCCCAAGTGTGGAACACCCGAGGCTCGAACTCGCGACCTGTTTGTTAGAAGTCCACGTTTCTAACCACTAGGCCACGAGCCCGTTGCCAATTGCCACGAGCCCTGTATATTCCCGATCGAAACCAACAGGGCAACGGGCTCATGACCCAGTGGTTAGAAACGTGGACTTCTAACAAACAGGTCGCGAGTTCGAGCCTCGGGTGTTCCACACTTGGGGTTTTGGTATGATTGGCTGACGACGGCTAATAAGCCAGAAATGGCCATTCCAGTCTCCCTTGTCTTTGTCGGTCATAACATACTGCCTATATCATGCGCCGCTGTGCGGCTGCTGGTTGGACTCGAGAGAGAACCCATAAGGCACAACGGAACGAGTGAGTTCCGTAAGAACGATCGGTGAGCGTCCCCTACCACATGTTGATATACATGTCGGCGTTTGGAAAATGGGAGCCGTAGGCAAGGACCTGGATTCAGCAAGCTACAAATTAACTAGTCTATATCTCCTGGGTAGGATTTGAGGTAAGCTTTGGCGTCTTGTAAATTACTCTGTTGGTCACCGCCAAGACGCAAAACCAGATGCTCGTAACAGGCATGTGATTACTTCCAAACTTGTCAAAAGATAGCGTCCAGGCGTCCCCGTGCTATTGCCTCGGATGAAGTCTTCGACACTTTTGGCTCACCAGTTGAAGTTTAACTTCACGACGGAAGCAGGATGACGTACCATGTTTCGTTGAGTCGGAGATTTTCCGATACATTTCTCCTGAAGAATAACTGTAGTCCAGAAGACAGTTATATCTGAAGCTCCCTGTGTTTGCATTAAGCAACTGCCAAAGTTCCGTCTGTGTGGTATGGGACAGAGAAGCAAACTTTCAAGTTTTATCTTTTCACTTTGCCGACTGAATAACGTCCGTTGTTATCGGTAGTGGACTTCCATCTCCCTCACACCCCAAAAAAAGGAAGGAGCGGGAAAGGTCCCGAGGTTTGATTAAGCGCCCACCTGCAAAACAGGATGAGGATCCTGCAAATTGGGCTCTACAAACGCCAAGCATTCATTAGTCCGAAATAGGTGCGAGGCTACAGGCTTTGCATTCGGCTTCACTGTCATTGTAATCACTGATGAGCCCGAACTCCAGGGGCAGATTTTCTAATCACCATGCAGCGGCTGGGAAAGGTGTCACCTGGCTTTTCAGGCCATGCCACTCTGTCCTCACTCCCGTTTATTTCGGCAGACGATTGCTGTGTTCGAAAATGACGGCAGTTGTGGAAGTCCGTCCTCAAGCGTTGAGTGACCGCGCGGAAAGCTGCCTTTGGAAAAAAAATGTGGTGGCTGAACTTACATTGCTCATTAGGGTTTTAACGCCTGGCAGTAACCACGAAAAGGCTGACCAGGGGAGGGCGGGAGAACAGTCCATCTTCTCGACTGTCTGTTTTGAAATTAATTTGTTATTTGAACGTTTCAGATGAATATTCTGCCTATGGCCTAACGATTAAGCGACCATGCCCATCCGATAGGTACAATTTGGTAGCGAAGTTGAGAACAGAAAACGCTTGTCATATCTAGCAAAGATGATCATTTTTGAATAATACTACTGACACAGCGTGTGCGATGTGACGCCAAGAGGCACACAATTCTCCTTGAACTCCACCATAAAATGCAACACTTGAAAGAGTCATAACGTTTCAGCGTACAGCTGAATGTCTTTTTCGGTACAGACACCTCTTCTACAGTTGCTGCGTTAATGAAAAGGGCTCTGGACTTCTGAAGCCAGCAAGTTAATCAAGAAGGGTGATACAGGGCTCGGAGGACGCGGCACGCAAAATTACGTTCTTTTAAATACGTCTTCTAGTCAGTCTACTTCTGTATAAGGGTACAACTGTAGCATAGTGCTAGAAGGTATCTTAACGCGACTGTTGTGCAAGTACGGCGCAGAATACGAACAATAAATGGTGAGGACGATCGGAACTTGAAATGATCGACCAAACATTTCGCTGCGTTTCAGACGTTCGGCGTCAACTCCTTCCCATTACGAGATCACTATGAATGGGAGAGTATGGATGGCGAAGCAACTACTGTGAACTTCCTGAACAATGAGGACAGCGAGTCGGCCCTAATAACTACCGAAAACCTCGAAACATATATTCATCGCACCGTCGCATTTGCCATGAACAAGGGTATCAGGCGGCAGATGGAAGCATTTAAACGTGAGTCTTCCTCGCCCGCTAACTCTCCGAAATAGCACATTAGTGTTCAATGTTTCTATCTTCAGGCGTGACGCCGTCACGCCTATAACTACACCCGTAACTCCCGGTCTCCCTAATCCAGGTAATTAGATACCTGGATTATTCTTCCAATTTACACTAGCATTGTTCTCCTGGTGGCCAACTTTTGGGGCAAAATAGCTTTTCTAATCCGATTCCCAGAGGGGAGTTGCGATCCGCAAGATCGGCGTCATATTTTAAAGCTAAAATCCAAATGCTCATGACAGGCATGCCGGGGTCTAGATAATTGAACGTGGATACTTCGGTTATGAATCACGTATGCGAATAAGCTGCCAAGCAAGGTACTATGAGTACAACCAAGGACTCCATGTTGAAGGTGTCATTTAGTCGACTCTCCAGAACGTAGACGGAACGGATTCGCCTCGTGAGAC
>CACRXP010000274.1:242811-264417 GCA_902702965.1 Spirometra erinaceieuropaei | reverse complement strand
GCGGTAGAAGGGTGAAGACAGCGGTAAGGGAGAAATTGAAAAAGTGGCGAAGTGAGCATCAAGAAAATCCTTTTATGTTAGGACGGATGAAACTGCAACTCATAACTATGAATTTCAGGTGGATTCAACATGGTATTCCCAATCGAAACTCTGTCGATATTCAAACCGAGAGAGTTGGGTAGACTGATTGCCGGTGAAGACACCATCCCAGTCCCTTGGACACTTGACGAGCTGCTCGGTGTATTTGAGCCTGTCGCTGGATACACGCGGAGTTCGCCAGCCTACCTACTTCTGCTCAATGTGCTTGTCAACTTTAGCGGACGAGAAAGGAGGGCGTTCGTCAAATTTGTCACAGGTTCGCCCAATCTTCCTCCAGGGGGTTTTCGGAATCTCTACCCCGCCCTGAAGGTTGGTAGTTATCCATCTCTATTACAATAATACCTACACTAAACCTTAACTCGAAGTGCTTGACCAGAAATACAAGGTTAGTCCGATGCGACTAAGTGAGTTTGTATGGTGTGATGGATGAGACCACACCATAGCTAGAGCATATGTATCTGATGTTTGCAGTCAGTCCACACTAGCCCCGACGGTCGATGACCGTATCCGGATCCTTCTTCTCATTTGTCCGTCTTTCTAGCACCTGCAGACGGGCAACGCGTGCCAGCCCCATGTTTGTTTAGTGGTTGAGGAGGCGTCCAGGTCAGACATATCCTCCTTAAAGGAAAAATCGCAACTCAATGCCCTGCAGACATCTGGCCGGCAACTGGTTCCGGTAATCCGATCACGCCAGCGAATCAATTAGAAGACCGCGCCGGCCTCACGGACGGACCACAGCCAACTGTTAGGTTGGCAGAACCCCATAGTCGACTCACTTAAGGATTATAGGACAGTATGCATCCCTATTTAGACAAACGTGGACGCCAAACGATATTTAAGGGTCCTTGCAGACACGGCATTACGAAATTGGGCCTCAGCGAGGCTGGTATACTCCAGTTGTCTTCTGTGTCACTTATGTGGTCACTAACAAAGTGAAAGTGGGGATTCCAGTGCTTCAGTATGCCTTGAAAGGAATGGGCCTGATCCACACAACCTCGAAGGGTCCGGATGCCAGCCTATGCAGCAGCTGGCCCACCTCATTAAATGCTAGCCGAAATACTGAAATGTGCCTTCGATTGCATAGGATTACTCGGATGGGGTTGCAATATCAATTGCAATGCAGCGTGAGCCCAGTACATTTCAGTCACACCAGGATGCCAGCTTCTGAATTAGCTTCTTTCTGGATGCCTGCAAAAACCACATTCGTTAAATAAACTTACTAATTAGTACTATTTATCCACATTGACTTGCAATGTCTCCAAAAACTTGAACACACCATTTACCGTGTAATCACTGTAGACGGTCGGAAAGCTCGCCCAAAAGACTACATACTGGTGTGACTGAAATATATTGGTATTACGCGGCACGGCAATCAATATTACAGCGCCATCAAGTAATGCTTTCTATTTGGAAACCTATTACAGAATTCCGGATCAAATTTCAAGGGATGGACCAGCTAGCATAAGCGCGGTCTACACTAGCTAACATGTTCAGGGATGTTAGCTAGGCCCGCAGCTAGCACGACCGCTACCGCAACACTGTTTTGTCGTATTTTTGAACAGAAACAGAAGGATAAGTAAGCTTTAACCGAGCGGCATTCTTCACCGATCCAACATTTATGTTACTTTGCCGGACATGAATGCCCCAGTAAGGTTGCTGAGACCCTTTCTCCTTAGGAATCTGGTCTTCTGTAGTAATTTAATTAGCTGAGCCATTTCTCTAGCAGTTAAGGTGATGCGTAACTACGGTAGGTTGACCGAGATCCTCTAACGTATGTGGGTCCCCGTGATGCGCAGATACTTGTTCTGCCTACCTCCTCTGTCCTTTGGTCATTTTTCGGACTGAAGGCTCCAACTTGTCGCCAGTTTGCTGAATGTTTCGGTGGCCCGTAACAGAACTAGCTTCTCGTTCGACTGGCGATGGACAATCAGGGGCTTCTAGCGTCCAGCCAGTTTGTGCCTCCAATTGAGACATCTTCCCCAAAGCCATTGCCACGGGCAGCTCGTCATTTGAAACTGACGAAATCTTCCTTTGATGAACTTCGGCTCATCCCAGTTGACAGCGGTCTCACGGTTATGCGCGCCCATCTAGCCAAATTTGAGTGACTGCTAGCCTCCAGAGATTACTCAGGCTTACGTGTCTAGGGCTTAATCTACGCACAGCCTGGGCGCGAACGAATGGCTCGATTGATTGTAAAAATCCCAAATCCTAAGTGGCAAAGGTAAACATCCTTATCTGGATAGGACGCATTAGATTACACCATCCATAACGCCCAGGGAAGTGCCAAATCGACAAAGGGGTCGACTGCACGGAAGCGTCCTATCAATTCGTAAGTACTGACTGCAGGCTAAATTAGCGGCTTGTTACTGCTATACCGCTCGCTGGTGCCCGACATACCATTTGCATGCCTCGTCGGAGGACCAGTGCGACGATTCCTGCCGTTGAGAATCAGATAGTGCCTGAGGAAACCAGTCAGTGCAGACAACAGTAGCGTCAAAAGGCTTTCACAATGACCGTAAGCACGCCCATATTGCACAGACCTCCGTATTGGGAGTCGCGGTGATGGTGCAACCACAGTGTTGTCCTCCGGACCGCATTGCAGTACGGAAAGCAGTTGCGGGCGGCCAACTCCACGGCTTACCTCGAGCAAAACTCGACAGTTACGCCTAAAAGACAGGTGAAGTCCGATCAGACGCAGTACGTAAGCGGCCTCCCAGCAGCAGTCCAGCTCGCCTGCCCGCAGCCTTCATCAATAGGCCGGTACCGGCAGTACCAAAAGTTAACTAGGGCTTGAAAGACGGTACACTCTCAACTTCGCGTGATAAATAGTACGGACCCCCCTACTCGCTCCGTACCTCCTCTAAATAAAACAGTAGCGTCAATCGCTAGTGGGCTGAACCAATTTACCCGCTTAACAGGATGCTCCGTTCAGGCAAGTCGCAGTTTCCACAAGGATTTTCATAGTGAACGGCATGCGCGCCTGGAGGATGCAAATCCAGTGGAAGTGCTTAGGTCATACTAGAAAAACGAGGTGGTAAAACATGTTCCGGAGGACTGGCTGTTAGTTCACAAGCCTACCCAAATATCTAGCCCTCAAATCGATATAGGCACCCCCGTTCCCTACCTATTTGTGCTTTCAAGGAAATCTGATTTTTACAGGTGGCAAAGAAGGACGCCCGGGCATTCGGTCCGTACCCTAGTGTGAACACCTGCATGCACTACCTGAAACTACCCGAATACGAAACGGCTAATCAATTGCGTGAACATCTGCTGGCGGCAGCCAACCAAGTGGGATTTTTCCTGAACTGAACGCGAGGCTTCCGGAGTACTGTCTTAATTCAAGTCCCCTGTCTTGATGAAGTTCGTTAGGATATTGCGTCTGTACACGGCACTGTGCTGTTGCTTCTGGAGGGGAGCCGACGTGATTTAACAGCTAGAAGACCGAACGTGGACTAGTTTAATCACAAGCTTTGGTTCTTTCAAATGACACCCAATTGTGTCCCAAAATATGGGAAAAAACGAGTTTACAGCTAACGATATTCTTCTATAAATACACGAAAGACGCACTACAATGCGGGTTTACAATATGTGTTAATATGTTGATACGTCTCGTAGATAAAACACCAGGGCTGTCAGAGACATTTATATGCAATTTTCGTAAAAAGCATGCATACAAGCTACAAAATAAGTTGTCTTAACAGAGATCACTCGAAAGCAGGAAGCTTACTTGGCCTCGGAGGCGTGAAAGCATTGAAGAGATATCAAGAGAAATCTAGTGGGCTGAGCGACAGGGGCGAGGAAACCGCAAACCAAAGGTTTAGGCTGCCATAGGTTTTAGGTAAGGGATTGAAGACCTGTGGATATACGCTTATAGTGTATGCACGTGAAAGGAATGTGAATATGTCCCTAAGTCAGTAATGGTACAATGATGGCACAATGCGGTCATATTTCGCGTCTCATGAGGCAAGGTTCATAGTGCGCGAAAGGGCTGCGAAAGCCAGTATATCCCCCTGTGAGAAATCACTGGCCTCCGGCTCATGTATCGCCAAGCCTTGCGAAACGATTTTCCTGGGGAAATTCCATGATGTTCCGTTGAATAGGAATCTGGTAAGGCTTCGAAGTCGGACGACTGCCGAAGAGAAAACACAACCCGTTAAAATTCTCCGCAAAGTGTACCCAAGGATTCAGAAGATAAGACTCACCTCTGAGGAAGTTCCCGGGCGCAGCCGCTAGACTTCGCCTGTTCTGTAGACAGTTGGGACGAAGACCCAGAGAGTACTTCACCACGTTTCCAAGACTGTGTAGACGGTTGGAAGGATTCCCGGGGTGCAACGTTACCATACCTCTGCTCCAGATTTTGACTGTAACTGGAAGACGATGAGTACTTAGTGGGTTTGACCTCCGAGCCCTGACGTAGCACAGGCGGAGTGTAGACGTGAGAAGAAGGATCAGGTCGATGTCCTTGAGAGGTTTTGCTAACTTCGTTCCAAGAGTCATCGGTCTCGACTTTCGCAGGGGTTTTGACCTTTTTCGGTTTCTCTTGGACGGCATCAAGTGTGGGGAACTCTTCAATGCTTTCGATGTTTGGCTGCGCCTGACGATTGGTCACCCGGGCGCCGCCAGGGCGTAGGTAGACAGGAACGTAAAGGCCTGGTTTGGCAGGTTCTGCCGGCTTTTCGACTGGTTCCTCGGGCTCCACTGTTTCCGAATCTAAAGCACCCAAGTTACGGAGCAAGACTTAGAAAATATGTTGACGCCAAAATGACAGTGAATGACAATGCAAGGGCTCGTAGATGGATAAGGTTAAAATACGACTAAAACTGCAAGCCCTTACTAAGGGTTGGAATTAGATAATAGGCCAAGTGCAAAATTAACTTTACTATTGTTTAGGTACTCTCGACTGGACTGGGTGTAACCAGCAAAACCGTCAACAGTCTACATCAAGAGTTGGCACTTGCGGTGAAGACAGAATAATCAAAAGCCGGCCACACGCATGTAAACCAACACAACCAAAACACAGTCGCCAGCA
Organism: Spirometra erinaceieuropaei; assembly: GCA_902702965.1. Classification (NCBI taxonomy): domain Eukaryota; kingdom Metazoa; phylum Platyhelminthes; class Cestoda; order Diphyllobothriidea; family Diphyllobothriidae; genus Spirometra; species Spirometra erinaceieuropaei. Next base: position 259,289 of record CACRXP010000274.1, on the reverse strand, counting down.
TGCGAGGAAGCACCCAAATACCATCAGAGCTAGGTGGGAACTACTACTGAGAGAAGACAAAGCAAGTTGTCACAACCAATCTGTCAGATATTGCAGCGTACGCGACGGTTACCTGCCGCACAAGGACGAGAGCCCCATGGTCGACTTCAGAGCGCAACAAGCCGTCGTCAGGAAAGTGTAGTAGTCCTACGTGGTCTGAAAGCACAGTCAAACTATCGACCTTTTCATGCGTATTGGATAGCCGCGAAATGTCTATCTAATGAGATCTCCAGAAATATCAGACTAGAATAACGGGTCTGCCTATTTTAACGGGTGCAAGTCATTCTTCTAGAGTGGAGCGCCACCGTCAGAAGGCCAACAAAATGTCAGTAATAATATGCATGTAGGCCACACGAGAAGCACCACCATGAGACCTCAAAGTGTTCGCATCAGAGGAGAAGGTTCATGTCAGAGGGTAAAACGTGTAAGTCAAAAGCGCAGAAAAAAGCAAGAGGGATGTGACCGAGACCAGTTACTTTTTTCAAAAGTGGACGTAGAACTCACTTTCCCAAGAATCAACAGGTGCTACTACACACGTAAAGCATCACTTTCGGTGATAGAAGAGTAGGCTCCCAGAATGTAGAACTAACGGCAACGAACATACGAAATCACATGCGCGACGAAGGTTGTCACAAGATGGGTAGAACCAGTCTGCTTATACTGTCTCCCACAAGAAATGTGGGCTTTAGGGGGATTAACAGCTAAAGACCGGTCGTCGTCAGGCGTAATGGTACAAGCTGCGTGTCAAATTAAGACGTCTATGTGTTGGTGAGTTCCTCTGTATACTCATGTAACCCTAAGATACTGCAGTGACCACTCGATGAAGACCTCGAACTTTGCACTCGATTTGATAAAACCGCAGACGTCAAACGCTGTACATCTTCGCAATCCCCAGATTCTACGTGTAAAGACGTTCTCGAGTTTTCAGTGACGCAGACATCATTCAGAGATTGTTTCATTCAAGCCAAATTCCACACTGGCGGTTGGGGATGAGTGTTGACTGGATTTCGCGGGGAGTAGAAGCAGACTCATCACTGCCTAATAGCTTGAGGTAATACTATAATAAAAATACACCAACTTAATCGTGTAACTTATTTACTAAGGTATTATCACGTAAAGCAGGGGATTGGATGTTCTACAGCGGTCACTCGGAACCCTGTCGCCTCCGGAGTGGGCGTTTAAGTCCTAAGAATCCCCCTACTTCTCGACGGAGGAACCTGCAATACGGAGTGGAAGATGGTCACTAAACCTGGTCAGGTGGATGTAGCCCACAAGAGTATCACAGCTCGAGCGTCCGTAGACGGCCAAGGAATCTACGATGCTTCCGAAATATCTCTGCAAAGCTGCGGTCCCTCAAACCCGCCGAGCTTTACAGGACGGCACTGATAATCTTGGATATTACCGAAATATGACAGGTTTTTAAGATCGTAGGAGATCTACAATCCTCAGTCGTGTTCAGATAACACGCTGTGGCAGTTTTGCGGGATTTCTTGGTGCTGCAACTTCTATCTTCTAGCATAAGGTTGGAATCTAGTCTTAGTCTCAACGTTTGTCAACTTTTCGTAAGACTGAGAGTCTATTTCACGACTACTTTGTCTGGTTTTCAGTGTTCAGTTCCACTTTCAGGACATCAAAAATAACCACACATGAACCCTAGTGGAGTGGTCCCCCCATACCCTAGAGTATCGCCTGGCGACTCAAACTTGAGTTGGCTTTAATGTGGTCTTTTGAGAGCACTAAAGTACTGTTACGTAGTACTTAAGAAAGCCGATATGGTAGAATCCTAGGTTTGCAGTGTATCTGCACCAGAAATCTGGTTCAGACGACCTCTACCGCAAAAATGTGTTCATAGTGTTTAGACAAACTAACTTTGCAAGGGTCGACCTGCGCACATGAATTAATAAGTCTGCAACCAGGTATCCTGTCGGCATGAAATTTACGATGGAAAAATCTAAAAACACGTAGCCCTTAGATACCGGCGTATTTTGAACGACAACACAAACCGGTGGCTGACGCTAGCTTACTTTTGAGTTCACACTTTCTGGTAATAGGGGAAATCAGACAGCGATGAAGTCCACCGCGCGACCCACAGAGTGGACGCAGCGACGCCCTCAAATCATTTTGTAGTGAGGCGAACTTGCGCAGAATCTACCGCACTCTCGCCTCACCCATGGAAGAGCCAGGTCAAGACGATAACAGACGGGCATGATCACAACGACTGACAAAGCTAAACAGCCCGGCTACGCGTGACACTCGACTTGGCATTCGCTAAACGTACCAGACTACAATAAAGGTTGTTGGAATATCAAGTAGGTGAGTACAATGAAGGCCACATCAAGGAGCTATTGTGGCCCACGCTGTCCTGAGGCCCGAGTTGCCCCGCCTGTTTTCAGCCCTTTAAATCATGACTGTCATCGCGTCCCCAGACGTGAAAGCGTCCGCGTTATTGTAATGATAAGTGCGCTGATTTGCCGTGAGGATGGATTTCCCATTGTCGATCCCACCATTTATTCCCTCATTCATCGGTCAATCGTATGTGCCCGTGAACCGATGAATGATGGCAAAACCAGAAAGTATCAAGTATAAGGCAAACGACGAGTCTACGCGTGCCATGCGCGACCTGGTCCTCAACTCATGGACCAAGCGACGTCCAAAGGTGTGCTTCCGACTTAAATGAGACGCGCATGTTCCGTCATGCGACATTCCGCTCGCTATAGGGCGTTGCGATGGATTCGTAATTGGTCGGCAAGGCCAATGAGTCGCGTCAAGGTGCGGCCACAATGATTGCAGGTTGGCAGCGGGGCGGATGGGTTTATATCCGCGACGTTGCTGGTGATGCGGACGGTCTGCACGGGAGCTGACGAGTTGGCGCTTCTCCATTACAGTGGATCCAAAGACGTCCACCAATCCGATGCGTGCTATGAACGTTAATTGGCAGCAGGGGCATGCTAACAGATGATGGGCCTTGCAGTGTTGATCCTCGGTATTGGAGATTTTTGAGCTCCCATACAGGAGCGTTGTCAGTATGGCGGCTCGACCCACGTGAAGGCCGCAGGGATCCCAAACAGGATGCTGCAACTGAAGACATGGTTGGCTTCGATGAGTAGACTTGCAAATTCGTCGCCGACCTTGAAGTTTCTTGGAATTGTACTTCTCAGGTAGGTGGACTTGTCCACAGATGCAAGACGAGTTCTATTCACACCGATCCTAGACGCGTTGTATTCATCAGATGGTGCTCGTTGGAACATAACCACCGTCATTTTTGCGCCGATGGCCTCTGTGAAGCTTGTGCAGATGAAGGCGAAAAGGTTTATGCTCTACCGCATGTCCTCCGCCGTTGTGGTGTCGGGTGAGCAATCTCCCGCGAACAGGGGATCGTGGATACCGGTTCAGGGGATTCGCGTAATTGTCTGAATGCGTAGGGTGTGGAGAAATCGTCCGTCAGTTTGGTATGTGATACCCTTCACTGCGTCTACCAGCATGGCGGATGATATGAGACTCAAGGGGACGAGCAAATAACTGCGCTTCGTTTCACTTTTCACTGTGAATGCGTAACGTGTGCTATGATTGCGAGGTGGAACGGTTGTACCTTCTGCATTGCGCACTCTGGAATCCGAATTTCGTTTTAATTTTCCATTGTCCGCGGCGGACCGCGTAGAAAATCTTAATGGTGCAGGACCTGGTCCGCATATCCCGACATTTCTAGTTTAGTTGAGAGGCGGAGATCATGCCGGCGGCTGCACGATTGCTCCAAAATCCACAGCGACTTTCAAGACGTCCCTGCTCCAGGTGAAGATTGAGGCAACCGAGTAAGAGACGGGGGAGTACTTTGCACAAAATGCTAAAGGGGGAGATGCTTCGGTGGTCAACTTCGCATACAAAGACGTCTCCATGTCTCGAATAGCGAGGTGTGTTTGTCAATGAGCTGAGGATGGCCATACTTTTCAATTTTAGCTGGGAGTCAGCGCCTGGTAGATTGTTAGAGGGCACTTCATTTACGGCTCTGGCTTTTTCTTGCGGCGAGAGCGGACGGTCGAACTCTACGCTAGTTCTCGTTTGCGGGTTTGCCGATGACTTTGTGAGATAGTTCAGACGGCCGACTTAAGACACCTCCGAAGGGTTTGGCCTAACGCTTTAGAATTTGTCGTTTTCGTGTCAGGATGACTGTTCCGTCGAAATTCAGTTCTGCTAGGGTCACGGTGGTTTGGGGGTCGTGAATCGCTCTAATGGACGTAAATATCTCGTTTTGTCGACATTACCGGTGAGGCGTACTGTGTGTTAGTGAGGTTGGCGTTTGACAGCTTATTCAGTCCCAGTGAATAATAGCTGTCTCAAATATAACTTCGTCTATGCGAGCTCTCACTTTAAAAAAACAGAAAATACGCCATAGATTGGTGCTATGCATTACGGAATTGTTGGCCAAGATTGCGACCGTCAATTAGCACGTTTTCGGTGGAGGAGGCGGCTAGCTGGTTCGAAAACGCGCAGAAGCAGTGACTTCTGGTTCTGAGAGTGAGAAAACGTCTCCTACGCCTCCGAACCCGACACATCGAGAAAACTCAAATTGGATTGTTGTACAACGTTCGACCGCAAGGAGGATTAAGCATCGAGGATTGACGACCGCCATGACGAAACAAAAGTCGGGATGGGTAAACGGTGCCCTCATCCTACACTGAATACGACCTATCACATTTTACATAGTGTAAGACGCAGGTGTACGGCGATAATTTCGTCCACATGAGTGAAAAATGCTAGGTGGCATGAGGTCGGTGGTGCAAAGGCCATTATAAAGACGAAAAATAAAAATACTGAGTATGCAATTACTCACTTTCGGTTGTGGATTTCCCGCCCCAAACCACCTTGGCATCGTCACCCTTGCTGGGGGCGTCCAAGCTATCGGCGACCGCCTGTTCTTGCTCAGTCTTTACCGAAAGATCGCCTATACGCATAGTCGACAGGTCTAAGTCCACATCTTCGTTAACGATGGGCTCCCAATCTTCATTCTCCTAAAGGAGACGTAAGAAAATATGCTAAGCTTACAGCCTGAGCGACCACGGCTGACGGGTCGGGAACCTTCTCAGTTTCTACTTTTTGGGGCAAAGTATTGTCCGCAATTTGCTCAAAGAGTTCCTGTGTGCTTATCTTGTTTTTTGATTTCTTCTTCCCCTTTTTGGCAAAGAACTCATCCAAAGACATTGCTGGGCAGCCGCAGCCGTCGACGCAACAGATAAACCACACGCAACCCCTCCTTTGCAAAGTGCGCGGATGCGCCACGAGGATCAACTATAACAATTTATGATTTAATATTTTACAGATTTCTGTTTGACAAGCAACCTAACTTAGACTTTACAAATTTGATAGCGGTTTTTTCAAGAAGGCACACACATCGATACTCATGCCGAGACCTCAAGAATGCCCAACAGACCCCATTTCCGAATGTGCAGAGGTCAGTGGAGGCCTGGACAAACAAGTAATCCTCGGTCTCCCGAATATTACGTCTCTCAGTGCAATTTAACATAAGTTTAAAAGTAATGGATAGAGCTGGGGTGGCAATGGCAAGAGTAGATGAACCCTGCACACGGAATAGCAAAAGCAGAATAAGTAATTGCCATAACCAGCACGAACAAGTCATAGTACCCAAAACGAGCACAAACCAGATACCCTTTCTAATTCCTTTTATGCCGTTGCAATATAATTGAAATTGTTATCTCGGTTGAATTCATGTGTGAACAAATTTGGAAAGATATGCGTGATCGTTTGTTTATGTAGCAATCGGTATTTGATGACGATGATGATAACAGTTTTACTGTTGGGTACAGGAACGCTACTAGCAATGCAAAGTGAATACTCGTTTTGATGGCAAATATGCGCAATAATTTTGCTCAACGGTTCCGCATGAAGAGCAAACTGATCAATGGAATTCTGAGAAGTAGTTATGGTATCAATACTAATAGCCATAACGATATAAGTCATTTTATTTAATGCCAGTTTACAGGCATTGACAGGGAAGGTTAAACACAAATCCGGCCAGATGTGGAAAAACACTCCTGACACAAAAATTGAAAGGTGATGGTGGTTTTTTACAGTTTAGAGGGTTCAGGAGAAAAAAACTGCTGCCCATGAAATGCCGACAGTCAAGAAATTAAGGGATGACACTGCACTGGATATTGTTGGTCGCCATTTTTTTCATGAAGTTGGGACTGGACCAAAAAGAAGCACTAAAGAACAGCTGTCTCTGTTGGCTAAAGAAAACGTCCCTAGTGAGACCGACCACAGGGATGGGAGACCACGAACGCCGTCGCCGCGGTACATTCGCTTGATGGATTTAGCACCCAAATTTTTTGGGAGTTTTCTGAAAGCAAAAATCGAATAATAGTTCTCTTAAGCAAAGGATAATTTTGCAGAATTTTCACATTTCTGGGTAGTTTATTCCAAATAGCAATTCCGTTCACAGAAAAGACCCGACGATGTTTAACGGTACCTGCCAGAGCAATAAATAAAAACACCTCACGGTGACTGTTACGTCGGGGGTGAACAAGATATCCTAAAGTAGTGAGTGGGCTAAAGGTACGATTATATAAAAGCTCAAATAATATAAATGATTACCTTTGTAATCTAAGAAACCACAATGAATCAAGACCTTTGAGTCGACAACGTTTTAGGTATGACAAATGCCGGTGTTCCGGGGTTAAAACTCTCTTGGTAAAAAGAATGTTGGACGGATTCTATTTTCTTCCGCTCAGTACCACGAACTGTATTCCAGTCTAGGTCTAACGGACGTGTTATAAGTGCGCATTCTAATATTGCTGGTTTTAAAGTTTCGGAGAATAAAGTCGGTCATCCTACGTGTTCTGGAGACTATCAGGACGTATGCTACACCCAGATCCTTAGTAATTCCAGGCACATCTATGTCGTTATCGGCAATACTTAGTTGAGGTTTGCGGTCGTCGCCGACGACCGTGACCGAGCATTTATGCAAGGAAAGAGAAAGGCGCCACTAGCGGTACCACTGGGCGAAGGCCTGTAGATCGTTCTTTAGAAGCTCGAGCCCGATGTCATGATTTGCCGGCTGATATCTGTATGCAACTTTCAGATCATCGGCATACATGAAGGGCTTACCATTCTGAAATACATCGGATACATCGTTAATAAAAAGGCAAAATAATAGCAGGTCAAGTGCACTACCCTGAATGACTCCACTCCTCACACGTGTGGGGTTGGAGATAGAATTTGAAATCTTAACTCGTTGTGTACGAGGGTCCAGGTAAGATGATATAAAATTCAGGAGTTTGCTACCTATTCTGAAAGAGGGCGGTTTCAAGAGAAGAAGAGCATGGTCAACACGATCAACAACCCTAATGAAATCGAAATACGCTGTGTAAAGTGCAAAAACATTGTCCCTGGATTGGAGAACATGGTCAAGGAAAGAGAGCTGACAGGTGTCACAAGACCGAGCTTTGAGTAATTCATGCTGTGCAGCGATCAGTAGGTTATTCTCTGTTAAGTGACACATCATTTTATCTTTGATCAATGTCTCTAAGATCTTCGAAACTGCCGAGAGGGTGTTTAGTAGCCAAAAGTCATCGAATGACGTAGATTGGCCATGCTTGGGAATAGGCAAAATGTGTGATCCCTTCGACGAGGTAGGATAGGTTTCACTTTCAAGAGCGAGATTAAATATGTTGCATAAGAGGGATGGAAAATCGTATTTGCAACGGCTTTTAAAATGATTACTGGGACGCCATCAGGTCCAGGGCTATGAGATTGACGAAAACGCCGAATCGCAACAGTCACACTGCATAGAGTGAAAGTTATATTTTCGAGAACTGCCTGGATGGGCGGAATCGCAGTGGTCGAGTTTTTATTAGACGTTTTGGACAGGAAGGCGTTGAAACTTTTAGCGGTTAACTGGGCATCAGCTGTAATATTCCCGAGAGCGTCTCTGAGGATGGGATGCTGCGCCTTTCTATGAGTTTGTACTTTTCAGGAGAAAAGTTTCGAGATACATCCCGAACGGTTTTCAGTGAATTGTACCTCTTCGGCTAATTGTTTTTCATCAGACAATTTCTTGGTATGCTCAAAAATGTCACAAATGGAGGGCAAAACGGAAACGTCTTTCTGAAGATGGAATCGACGGGAAAGTCTGCAGAACCTGCAACGAAAGGGTAAGGGTAGGAAAATCCCATATCCGAAATCAATTATTTTCTTCCATGGAGCAAGACGAGAAATGGACGGATCCAAATTCTTTTACAGTCTAGTAGTGCACACATTTATCTCCGAACTTAGGAAGAAATCAGTCCAATTGTAGACTATAAGGTAGGTTAATAATTCGGCCGAACGAGCTGGTCGGAAATTGAAGAAGAAACCATACTTTGGGAGGGAAATTTTGTCAGTCTTGAAAAATCTATGTCATGGTCTGAGCTCCCGAGTGGACCTAGGGATGAAACTGACGAAGACCTACAACCTCTGTGGAATATTAGGTCATGTATGCTTGATGCTCGGGTGGGAAAATCGACAACCTGACTCCACATCCCAACATCCGCAGCCTCAAGAACGTTCTCGAACCTTCTGGGACCGGAAGGCGGAGACCAGTGGACTTCGGTAAGATTAAAGTCACCCACAGCCAGTTGATACCTAAGGCTTAAGTCGGTCCCAGCTGAAATGCCAGTGACAGTTAAGGAGGGAGGGCGATAGGCACAGCCAATTAGTAAGGAGAATTTATTTTTTTAGTGCAAATTGGAGCCAGCAGCTGCCCTTTACCGAGGAAAAATGTCGTAGGTCGATCAGCAGAAATGTAAGTGTATGCTTAACGTAGACGCAACTGCCGCTACCACGGCTGTCTTGACGACCATTTCGACTGCAGGTATAGCCTAGAAGAGGGAGTCCGGAATCAGCTACAAAGGCTGATGGCCATGTCTCAGTTACTAAAACAATATCTGGGCAATGGACAAACACCAGATTCTGAAACACCGGCAGCTAATTTAACAAGGATCTGATATTTAGAACAAAAAGTTTAAGGAGAAAGACTGTTTGTTTCTGTAGGAGGTAAGCTACGCCGTCCAGTGAATGGCTGCCCACGGAAGATACGGTCCGGATGCACCTATCCGGTACTGCAAAAAAATTTTGTGGCATCAAAAGTTCCTGACAGGAATAAAGAGGAGCAGCATTTGGGGGAGAAAATGACATACAGGGAATCTGATGAGAAGTGTTAGCTAGTTCAGTTCCCGCTGGAAATCCAGAGGTCCGGTTACTGTTACGTATTCCCATCGGAGCAAAACTGAAGTGCGGATGAGTTACCTGATCCAGTATGGACATTAGCATGAGGAATGCGTTGGTAAAACGGTCATGAAGGAAAAGTGATGGGGTTGGGGGGATGCACTGCATCCATTGGGACAGGAATTCTATTTAAAGGCGGGAATATCGGAGTATTCGGCCTAACCGCCTCCATATGATGTCCGTGGGCGGTAGTTGGAAACACGCTTTGTTTTGGGCCGGAGTGTTTTAGGCATTGTCAGGCGATTGAGGAGGAAAAGATTTCATAATGGAGCTGGACTTATCCGGTGTCCGAATGGCTGACCCTACCTTGGATTCCGCTTTGACTTAAGCACATGCTTAGGCTTGCTAGGGATTGTTGGGGGAGTCGGTAGGGGCGTTTGTATACCAGAAGTGTTGTTGCATCTAACGATCTTAGCAACAAGAGTAGTCAAAATCCCAACGGAATTGACAATGCCGTGACGTGCAGAGGCCACAAATGAGGAAGTAGAAGACTTATTCAAACTGACAATAGGTGTCATTATCTCCGCGTTCGGTTTCGGCATTTTCAGTTTGTTCAGTCTTCGGTGTATTGGTGTGAGGTCCGACGAAACTAATCAGCGCCATTTACTGCAGAAATTTATTTATCTCCCTCCTCGACAAGATAAAGTCGACTTCTATCAAAGAGAAAAGTGTAACAAGTATCGGTGCATTACGGTTGAGCGAGCACAGCCGTTTAGCTTGTGTGACGCTAAAAACCAAGCCACAAATTTGCGTTAACAAATGCGCTCTTTCCTCAACTTATAAGTGATTCGGAATGTTTCATGGTATAAAAATCTGTTGCGTTTTACTCTCAACTCGGTTCCACAGCTTAGCACTTCAATAACTTTAAACGCTTGTTCAATTAATTTTTCAGAAGTGCTGTTTATGTTGCCATACATCAAATGATCGAGTATTTCGTCCGCTGATGTTCTGTCACGACTAGCAGAGGCGTAGTTTTGGACGATTCAGGGGTCAAGAGGTTCTACTTGGACTTAAGGAATTTTTGAGTTAACCATATGCAAAGAAGGTAGCAAACATGCTGGCACCTGCTGCGTCTCGGGCCACGATTTTAGCACTCAGAGACGGCGGGGAGGCCGCAAACTTTCGTCTTTCATTACGTGTTCTTCGGGGAATTACAGTGTACACGATAGGTTTACCGTCGCAGGTCAAGGATCGAAACATTGCTAACTTGCAACAAAACGCACAGAATAGCAAATACTACTGTCCGTTTACTACAAACCTAGAAAGAGACGGTCTGACGCGAAATCACTAAAAAGGCGCCTCAAAAAATACGGCTACCTTACTAACTGTCTAACAAGAATTGGAGAGATTATACCCAGCAATGAAGCACGACTTTTAAAATGGACTTAAATACAAAATAGGCATTAATTACCCAAGAGTATCAAAGTCTAGGCAAAGCTTCACTCATCACTGGAATTGGGCAGCGCACTTCGACCTCCACTGTAAACTTGTCCTTTTACATACAACATTCGTGATAGTATTGATCGTAAATTTCACATGAAATATCTTCAGATGGAGTGGTCTACTTATATCTTTTCAAGTTTAGTATGGATATGAAGTGTTTACTTTTCACCTAGGTCGCGAATAAGTGAGTGTATAGGGTGTTTCTGTAAAGATCTGAGGATCTCTTAAATCGGAGATGAACGGTCGGTTTCTCTTAAAAATTTAAAAAAGATAATGTATGCGCGGCTGTAAATAGAACAAAGCAAACCAATTTACGTCGCTACAAACGGGGGAATACAACGACCGAGTAACTTTATTTGTGCCTGATCCTAACAGTAACTTTGACCCGCGAATACTGTTTGAATCTGCTGCTAACTTTGTGATACATTTTTGGTAAACCAGTCTATATCCTTTGTTAACATTGGGTATTCGCAAATGTAGAGCGGATGGTTATCACTGTTGTCTGTTCTTCTTTAAGCAGAAGTATCTGGCTTACATTCTTCATCATCAAGGCCATACCAATTAGTCTTATCAGAACACCAATTGCGTAATGCTATGTAGACGTGCGAGAGTCCAAGTTCTAAGGAATATATTTCCTCATCAAACTGACCATCTAGAGACTTGAATGAGATGCTAGATACTGTCAAACATAGAACCCAGTAATCGTTGATTTTCATGAGCGCAGAAAGTCGTTCCTGCACCTTTATAGCGTCTGCTCATTAATTATATGCAGATTTAACTGCACATCTGTAAAATAACGAAGCCTCCCTACCAATGACGAAGCTGAGGACCCTTGACAAATTTCAAATGCACAAGAGGACGATCTGCCGCCTGAGGTGCTAAGGAACGGGATGACATAGAGGAGAACCTATTGATCCACTCATAACTCGAATAAAAATATGCTGAAGTTTTAGCAGAAGGCAAAAGGAGGACAATAAGTATATAAATAAAAACATGGATAGGTTTACGAACAATGACAGGGAGGCAGTCCCCAATCTTGCAGCGCAACTTCCCCAAACGTTCCATGAGGAGGACCACAGTCCTGCTGTAAAGTTAATCCCCACGACAGTCTTTTGAGTGGAGAACTTAGTACTTTAACCAACAGAAATCTGGAGCCAAATGTAGCATATACACACAAGCCAGTTTACAAAACCAAACCGTTTTATCCTATTTTTCCGTGAATTCGACCCCAGCAGTACCCATCTCCTTCAGATGTTTATTTGATGTCAGTATGAGAACACAATGAAAGCAGATTTCGAATATCTGTCAACCTAGGTTCCAACCTTCCCAAGATATCGAGCATTTTTAACTGGTCTCAGATCGCGCGCTCTCCAACAAGAGATTACCACATTTTAGATCTGATATTTACCAATGACATTGCTCCGCTTCTTGTTGCTTTTAAAACGGGCTTTTTAACTATTGACCATATTGAAACAATGTGAACAAGGCAAAGGCGACAAAGCATGCGGAATTTACTGACGTCATAAATTTCGAGACCTCTCATTCAGCTGCACACGGTCATTGCATAGTTATATGACAAGGCAAACTATTCAATCAACGATCGACCTAGAGAGATAAAACGTGATAGGTAACCTGAAGCATGGGTCTGGTATGCGGGTGCATATGGCGAGGGGGGCGAGGGGAGAGAAGTATGAGAGAAACTTGTGCGGCGTGATTTCGAGTGCAACGTGCGGGGAGCATTCATCATGCCGGGGAGAGGGTGGGGGGCGGGTGGGGGCGAAATGAGAAGGCGAACATGGGAACAGGGTTTCGTCCATAATCGATAATTACCATGGCAGTGCCAGGTTTATCACATGGTCCAGCTGCTTACAGAGTTCTGGTTCCCTCCTCCGTATTGCAGCGGCCTCTGCAAAGCGCAAGAGACGCCCGGTCGTCGCCCGAAACAGGACCTTGAATGCAACCGTTGGGTCCACCGTATGGCCCGTGTCCACTAGGTGCTTTGTGATTGAGCTCCTGGGTACCTTATTTTCCGCCTTAAGCAGCCACTTCGGCATGTGTTCAGCTGACCGAGCTGCCAACTGCCTTTGCGTGCGCCCAATGTACTTGCATCCGCAACTACATGTAAACTCATAAATACAGTTGGATGTGGCGTGCATAGGCAAAATGTCTTTAGCTGGTCTAACTGGGATGGCGGTTGTGGTGCTTATGAACAACAATTTAGAGGCGGCACACGTCCTTTCGATAGTGCACCGAAGTCGTCGCTTGATCACGTTCGACACGTTATCACCCTTGAAGGGGAGGTAGATGGTCACAGACTTTTTAGGTACAGATATTTCTTCAGGAGTTTCTTGTCTGGGATGGCGATATTTATCGATGAATTTCTCCGGATACCCATTTGCAAGAAAAACATTCTTTAGGAAAGTAAGTTCGTCATCGATCGTATCTGAGGAGCAGATTCTGGTGGCTCTATTGAACAAGCACAAAACTAAGTTCCGTTTTCGCTGAATTGGAACGAAACTGAGGAAGTGCATGTATTGTCCTTTCCAGGTGGGTTTTCGATAAATGGATCTCTGAATAGAGCCATCTGCCCGCCATGACGTTTTATCTCTCTAGGTCGATCGTTGATTGAACAGTTTGCCTTGTCATCTAACTATGCAATGACCGTGTGCAGCTGAATGAGAGGTCTCGAAATTTATGACGTCAGTAAATTCCGCATGCTTTGTCGCCTTTGCCTTGTTCATATTGACCATATGTCAATTCTATGTGGCCTACCACTTACTGTTTCAAAGATCACCAACACAATTCAGACCTATCTTAATAAGGATTGCGTGGAGAAAAACTTGATAAAGAAATAAATTGAATCGTTCAATCGACGTGGCATTTTCTTCTGTAATGATGCAACGGTCCTCTGTGAAGTCATGTTCAAAATTTCCAAACGATCTTAGAATTTGCGCCTCGTAGATATTTCAAGTTTAGCTCTTCGGATTCCCTTGTTCGCCACTTTCTTTGCAACAGACTAAAAAGCTGAGACCAAGGGTGCCTCACTCTTCTACCAGCTATTAATCCTTTATTCTGCAAATTGCAGAAATTTTCGAAATGGCCTCAGGGATGCGCCAAGCGCGTGACAAAAAGAGAATCACTTGCTCTCAGTGATCCGAACCCTGCCAAATCCGTCAGTAGAATCTTTCGTCGTCGGTTATCCAGCAAGCTTGATCACGACGTCTCACCCTTGCTAAACGATAATAAAACCTTCCTCATCGATGACCCTGACAAGGCGGAGTCGTTTAGTGTTTTCTTTGCAAAACACGTTACTACTGAGTCTGAACCTGCTCCCTTCTTACGTTCACTTTCAGGCAGGACGCAGGGCACAATCTATGTTTGCTCAGATCTAATTAAAAAAACATGTAAGTCGTTTGCGAAAATGACACTGTTCAGGAACGGACGCGATTCCAAAGTTAATTATTAAACAAGCATCCGACCTTCCCACATTGTTAAGCCATTTGTTTTCGGTATTTAGTTCGATCAGATTTCTCAAGGAAACATGGAAAACGTCAACCATCATTCCACTTTTCAAGTCCGGATCTCGGTCCTATGTTGAAAACAATCGGGACGCGCACAAAACACCGTCTCTACCGAAACCCATTGAAAGAACAATTTCCAATAAAATTCGTGATTTCTGCCTAGCTTATCAGCCTCTGAGCTCTAACCAGCATAGATTTTCACCTGAGAGATTCTGCGAAGCTTGCCACGTAACCTTTCTTAATCTAATCATTTTTCTTCGTAATGAACAACACTCAGTGGTAGTTATCTACTTTGATCTTGGCAAAGCCTTCGATAAAGTGCCACATTGACGTCTTTTGGTAAAACTGGAAGCCTTCGGCATGCGATCCTACCTATCCAACAGCTATCAGAAAGTCATGATTGGTAATAGCTACGCGACGCTCCACTGGAGCACGAGTGGCGTACGTCAAGGCACGGTCCTGGGTAAGCTAGTCTTCCTTCAAATATATTTCGACTGCTATCTGAATGGAAGACAACAAATATCTGCCCGATGCACGACAATAGGACTGGAATATATGTCATCAAATATCGACCCGTCAGTCTAGTCTTCGTCTGCTGTAAAAGGTTGGAAAAGATGCTTAAGAAATTCAAAAACGTCAGTTTAGGGCGATGATCTTTGATGTGTTTACTCGTATTCTAAGGATACCGCAAATGTTTGCGTTGAAAAAATAAGTGTCGATTTACTACGCTCAAGTTGATGGAGTTTTCTTCGTCCAAGTGTAGTTTCTTGTCATTTAGTCCTTACCAAGTTTCTTGGTTCGATATTTTTCCGAATAACCCACTGTCACCATGCAGGGCCTAGGTTTAAGCAATACAAATAAGCTTACTTTGGCACCTCAGGCTGATAGAATCTCTGACAAAGCCGCGCAGATATGTGGGTTCATATCACATAACGTTTTCCTTCCGGAAATAAAACAAAGACTTTATAAAACATTTGTTCTTCCCGTCCTTGAGTACTGCCGCCCTTTCCTTGGTTTAATAAACACCTGCGACCGTAAAAAAATCAAAAAATGTTCAGGAAGTTTTTACTCCACAACTCTTCTCTCAAGCTGCATCCAATAGTCTTCTACTGTGAGGTGTCAGCTGAAGAACATTAGGTTCATATGGACTAGACGACTTCAAGCTGGCATTTGCTTCCTATTTTGCATTAACTCTAGCTCCAGTCTTCCACACATTGGCACTCTCACTCCAAGAGATCGGCCTTTTTCCACGTAAAACTCCTCCATGGTGATTTCGCCGCCTCTCTGATCTACATCTAGACGTTCCCTTTGCTTTGCATCAAAATACGACTTCCTCTAGAATAATCTTTCATCAGAACTGAGGCCATCGCCTAAGTTATCGGTATTCAAGTCAAAATTACGCAAGCATCTTGCGTCAGAAAGCATAAAGTCTCTATTGATCGTTTCATTCCCGAACACGAATTTTCTTGGCTTTGAAATTGGTCCTACTGGGATTTAATGGTAGGTAGTCAATGTTTTATTTGTTCAGGCTGAAACAGTCACTTCTATTTTAACAACTCCCTGTTTTTAACTAGTTACTAAATCCACTGTTATTACTTCTCCCCTGAAGCGAGGATTTTTGCGGTTCTTGATATCATCTCATCATTTCGACCCCAAGCAATCTGTTGTTGATCGTTGCGTAATCCTCTGTTTTCGTCATCTGCTAGTAGTTTGGTCTGTCAGCAGGGGCCTCTCATGGTCGCATCTCCCCGTACGCTTTGATGGCAGCCTCAATCTTAAATGTCTTCTTCTTCGCTGTACTCCAGGTAGACTGCGACAGATCGCGTTTCGGTTACTCTCGTCTCGGAAACTTGACGGTTGCTTCTGTTGTAAACGCAAAATATTGTAATCGCGCCAGCAAAGAATGACATTATCCGTTTTAGGAAATTTGCCTTGACAATGCCCGTTTCGAGCTCTTATACATTGCCACATGCAGGACAGTCCCGTCCGACCCGCATACTTGCCTTTCCATTAACGAGATTTATGTTCTCTTTAAAAATAAGCTAAATCAAGTTCATTTTGACTCTTTCGATAAAATCCGTTTTTCGCTGTTCACTAACCATTTTTATATTAAAACAGCCTATTCTATAAGCATAAACTTGACGCAATACAGTGTATACCTACTTACACTAAAATTCACTCGAAAATTTTTATTTTCTT
>CACRXP010000274.1:198726-235429 GCA_902702965.1 Spirometra erinaceieuropaei | reverse complement strand
CATTTTTAACTGGTTTCAGATCGTGCGCTCTCCAACAAGAGATTATCACATTTTAGATCTGATATTTACGAATGACATTGCTCCGCTTTTTGTTGCTTTTAAAACAGGCTTTTTAACTATTGACCATATGTCAATTCCATGTGGCTTACCACTTACTTTTTCAAAGATCACCAGCACAATTCAGACCTATCTTAATAAGGATTGCATGGAGAAAAACTTAATAAAGAAATAAATTGAATCGTTCGATCGACGTGGCATTTTCTTCTGTAATGATGCAACGGTCCTCTGTGAAGTCATGTTCAAAATTTCTGAACGATCTTAGAATTTGCGCCTCGTAGATATTTCAAGTTTAGCTCTTCGGATTCCCTTAAGGACAGACTAAAAGCTGAGACGAAGGGTGCCTCACTCTTCTACCAGATATTAATCCTTTATTCTGCCAATTGCAGAAATTTTCGAAATGGCCTCAGGGATGCGCCAAGCGCGTGACAAAAAGAGAATCACTTGCTCTCAGTGATCCGAACCCTGCCCAATCCGTCAGTAGAATCTTTCGTCGTCGGTTATCCAGCAAGCTTGATCACGAAGTCTCACCCTTGCTAAACGATAATAAAACCTTCCTCATCGATGACACTGGCAAGGCGGAGTCGTTTAGTGTTTTCTTTGCAAAACACGTTATTACTGAGTCTGAACCTGCTCCCTTCTTACGTTCACTTTCAGGCAGGACGCAGGGCACAATCTATGTTTGCTCAGATCTAATTAAAAAAACATGTAAGTCGTTTGCGAAACTGACACTGTTCAGGAACGGACGCGATTCCAAAGTTAATTATTAAACAAGCATCCAACCTTCCCACATTGCTAAGCCATTTGTTTTCGGTATTTAGTTCGATCAGATTTCTCAGGGAAACATGGAAAACGTCAACCATCATTCCACTTTTCAAGTCCGGATCTCGGTCCTATGTTGAAAACAATCGGGACGCGCACAAAACACCGTCTCTACCGAAACCCATTGAAAGAACAATTTCCAATAAAATTCGTGATTTCTGTCTAGCTTATCAGCCTCTGAGCTCTAACCAGCATAGATTTTCACCTTCTTGTTCTTCCCGTCCTTGAGTACTGCCGCCCTTTCTTTGGTTTAATAAACGCCTGCGACCGTAAAAAAATCAAAAATGTTCAGGGAGTTTTTACTCCACAACTCTTCTCTCAAGCTGCATCCAATACGTCTTCTACTGCGAGGTGTCAGCTGAAGAACATTAGGTTCATATGGACTAGACGACTTCAAGCTGGCATTTGCTTCCTATTTTGCATTAACTCTAGCTCCAGTCTTCCACACATTGGCACTCTCACTTCAAGAGATCAGCTTTTTTCCACGTAAAACTCCTCCATGGTGATTTCGCCGCCTCTCTGATCTACATCTAGACGTTCCCTTTGCTTTGCATCAAAATACGACTTCCTCTAAAATAATCTTTCATCAGAACTGAGGCCATCGCCTAAGTTTTCGGTATTCAAGTCAAAATTACGCAAGCATCTTGCGTCAAAAAGCACAAAGTCTCTATTTATCGTTTCATTCCCGAACACGAATTTTCTTGGCTTTGAAATTGGTCCTACTGGGATTTAATGGTAGGTAGTCAATGTTTTATTTGTTCAGGCTGAAACAGTCACTTCTATTTTTACAACTCCCTGTTTTTAACTAGTTACTAAATCCACTGTTATTACTTCTCCCCTGAAGCGAGGATTTTTGCAGTTCTTGATATTATCTCATCATTTCGACCCCAAGCAATCTGTTGTTGATCGTTGCGTAATCCTCTGTTTTCGTCATCTGCTAGTAGTTTGGTCTGTCAGCAAGGGTCTCTCATGGTCGCATCTCCCCGTACGCTTTGATGGCAGCCTCAATCTTAAATGTCTTCTTTTTCGCTGTACTCCAGGTAGACTGTGACAGATCGCGTTTCGGTTATTCTCGTCTCGCAAACTTGACGGTTGCTTCTGTTGTCAACGCAAAATATTGTAATCGCGCCAGCAAAGAATGACATTATCCGTTTTAGGAAATCTGCCTTGACAATGCCCGTTTCGAGCTCTTATACATTGCCACATGCAGGACAGTCCCGTCCAACCCGCATACTTGCCTTTCCATTAACGAGATTTATGTTCTCTTTAAAAATAAGCTAAATCAAGTTCATTTTGACTCTTTCGATAAAATACGTTTTTCGCTGTTCACTAACCATTTTTATATTAAACAGCCTATTCTATAAGCATAAACTTAACGCAATACAGTGTATACCTACATACACTAAAATTCACTCGAAAATTTTTATTTTCTTACTATGAAGGTATCCCTAGGGATACTAAGTAAACCAATTTATGAATTGTCATTTTATTTACTAGTTATATTGCTACTCCGGAAAGGATCTCAGCGGCCGGCCGTAAGTGACCGCCTAATAATTCTTACCAATTCGGTTTTCAAAAAAACAGAATAAATCGCCTACGACTGTCTATCATGTTTTCTGGACGCAAAAAAACTTATAGGCCCTACCATACCAAAAAGACAATTAACCCTCACAAATCGCCTTAACACGATAGAAATTTGGAACGCTATATAGGATGCTGGCTGTTTAATATATGGTATCAGCACTGCCTTTGACACGTTTAGCCACTGGTTGCTTACTTAGAAGAGCTTTAAGTACGGTAAAGCTGGAGAAGACTTGAATAAGTTGTGGATAACAGGACTTTCATCATAGGCATCTCAGAAGCTATGTGACCTGAATTTGAAGTGCGTGGTGGTGTTACAGCATAGCATATGCTAGTGATCTTGCATTTTTACAGCGCAGATGAGCTACCAGAGGTAGCTTCTATGACAGTCTGATGTTTGAAGATCATGACAGATTTTAGCTCGGGCAGACCACCACGTTCATATCTACGAAGATCTGTAGCGGGCCTCTGAATAGATTAATTAGCTTAGTCTTACAGCGAGTGGCAGAAATTCCAGCTTTTCTAGTGCAGGGTTGAGTCTGACTTAGAATGCTTACATAGGCCGCATTTGGTTGTTCCCCCTAAACGGGCCACGTGGTAGATGCGCTGAACCAACACGGGGGCCATATCAGATTGTGGCAGGCGTTATCGGAACGCACGCCGTAACAAATGCCGACATTTCTGGGGGCGGAAGCAGACCCGGTTGCGAAAGCCGCCGCGCACACTCGGACCCTTGTCCCCCCCACTGTTGTTGTTGGTCAAAACCCGGCCATATGATGTGTGGACCAGGGGTGTGCAGTGGAGCGCAAAGGTGCGGGCTCCACCGTGCAGTCCACCTGCGTCCTGCCTTCCCCTGACCTTCCCGCCTTTGTCTTGACAGCAAGTCCAGGTGGGGGAGGAGAGAGAGCAGTAGATTCTGTGTAAGCCTTCTATCACTGTGCGCGAATTCCCGTGCGAGTCACAGTCGCTGCTCCACCTTGCTGTGGGGCACAGGGAGGACTTAGTCGGCAACGGCGATCGAACTCTCGGGTGGCGAGTCCCTTCGGCAAAATATATTAGTTGCTACCTAGGAATTATTAACGTCTGGAAAACTCTCCCATAAAGCTAACTATCCGCTACCAAGGTTTGGAAGTCACTTTGCCTCACTCATGTGCGTTTTTATCATCTAACTGCACAAAACCTTTATATTTTATGCACTGCTTTTGCGAGGTAACAACCCGAATACTCCTTGCCGTCTTAGTTACAATCCTTCCCACCCGACAAAAGGGCTTCAAAAGTGTCGGATCCGGTCGGTTAAACAAGTTGCCTCTATCTATCCTAGAGCAGATGCGCAAAGTGTGAACCGTAAAGGAGACTATGAGAGAGTTGACGAGTTGAACGATATGATTAATGCCTTTCAAACCTTTCGATTTTTCCAATTTTCGCAAACACCATAAAATATTGCCAAAGTCTTCAGTGAGTACTCGAGTTCGACAAATGGAAAATTTGCAGCGGTTATCTTCAGAAGTCATCTAAACGTTCATATAGGAATTAACCATGAAGCGTTTGTATTCTTTGTGGGAGGTAGAACGGTCTACGCTGATGTGGGCTAGCATATGGCTAGGATATACGTACAATACGTCTTCATTTTAAGTATCGCATCATCATGGCACTGACGTAAAATATGTTTCCACCGACAGGGCAACGGGCTCGTGGCCCGGTGGATAGAGGCGTGGACTTCTAAACCAACAGGTCGCGAGTTCGAGGCTCGGGTGTTCCACACTTCGGACTTGGTTTTGGCTGGCTGACGACGGCTAATAAGCCAGAAATGGCCATTCCAGTCTCCCTTGTCTTTGTCGATAATACCATTCTGCCTATATACCATGAGCCGCTGTGCGGCTGCTGGTTGGGCTTGAGAGAGCCCTTAAGGCACAACGGAACGAGTGAGTTCCGTATGAACGATCGGTGAGCGCCCCCTACCGTTATGTTTCCATCCTTAACGTATGGAGGCAGGTGCAGGTGAGACTGACGAGCCGGTAATTAGTAACAATTTCGAGAACTCCACCGTTGTATACTGGAAAGATATTTGCTGTCCTCCATTCGGATGGCAGCCCCTTTTTATTCGAGCGACGAACGGAAGATGTCTGCTAGTGGTTTGGAGAGTTCGTTTGCCAATTATTTCAAGGATCTAACCGGTATATTGTCCGGACCTGACGACTTTGCTTCTTTGAGGTTTTTTAGTTCTCTTTCCACGACAGATGACGGGAAACTTATAGATTGAAGTGCGGGACCAGTGGTATCAGCAGTATTTCTATAATTGCGACTCCAAAACTCCGTTTTACTTGCGAAAACCGAATCAAAGTGCCGTCCCAATTGTTCGGCTTTCTCGCTGTTTTCAGCCGGGAGCTTCAAATGCGCCAAGATATTGCCGTCATTGAAACCGTCACCTTTCCCGTGGAAGAAGTCAGACGAGTCCTCAGTCAAATAAAACCTGAGAAGTCTCGGATAATTCTGGATTCATACTCCTTACTTGCCTGACAAATGCATTTTCGACTGCATTTCGTTGACGACGGAGCTCCTCGGGGTACACTGGCGATCCATTTACCCTGAATATCTACCATCTTTTACTTTTTTTCCTCAACTGTTTATTCAGGTCGTTAGGTAACCAGGCAGATGATCAACTGACCGGCGGCCCATTGCCTTTCCGTTCAGCCAATGCACTTGCATCCACAAGTACTTGTAAATTCATAAACACTACTTGGGGTGGCGTGCAATGGTAAGGCATCCTTTGCCCGAGGAAATGGAATAGTTTCAATGGGACTGCTAAATATGAGTTCAGTTTCGTTGTACGTTCTTTCGATGGTGCATCTCAATTGTTGTTGTCCCGCCTAAATGGTCAAGATATCATAAGGGGCTTTTTCGGAACTGATTGTTCCGTCAATTTTGGCTGTAAGGTGCTAGTGCATTTTGGGTGAAACGAGTTAGATATCCACGTAAAGCAGGGCTGTTGTGAGGCAAGTAATTTCTGCATCCAGTGTCTCAATAAAGCAAATGTTCCTTGCTCTTTGGAAAAGAGTGCGGACCAAATTTCGCATGCGTTGTATTTTCCGCTGTGTTTTTGAGTCACCATTTTTATTGATTAATCTACCTGCAGTAAATGATGATCTTGCTGTCTCGTACTGACTTCCCCTGTGGAAGTTCGATCTCTGTATCTTTCTCATTCGCTATCCGTGTTATGCAGCAACAGGTTGTAGTTGATAAGCCTTCGCGAAATTTGTTGGTTCCAATAATTTTCGCAGCGTGTGCTCGCTTCATATACAAATACCCCACCACCCTCTCTATTTAGACGGTCTCTGCCAAAGAGCACGTAATCCGGTATCGAAGCCTCGGAATGCCCGCTTTCGGCTTTGAGCAATGCTCCCATTATTGCAATGACATCCGAGATTAGTTGTGAAACTCACCTTCACTCCCCAAAATACACCTGCATGGCGTAGGTATAGGCCAAACAACTCTAACATTTCAAACTTCTTAGCACTTAATGACAACCCAACAAGTTACTTGGGCCTACAAACTTCCCTAACTGAAATCCCACCTAGATACAACTATCACTTACTTCATCTATTTCTTCATGCATACAGTCAACTCGCACACTCTGACCTATACATTCAAATTCCGCCAGACGTATCACCACATCCTCCAAAAACCGCACATTCCTCTCTGTGGATGCAGTTTGGAACTTCAAGCTGATATGGGTGGGTACGAGGAATGGTCTGACCATGTTAGTTCAACCGATAATATATAATTAGGAATTAAAAAGATGGCCTTAAAATTTAATATTTCATTTGTTTCGAATCAAACGTAAAAAGCAAGAGGGGCCCAATGTTGAATTGCAACCAAGACAAAACGTAGGAACAACTCGAATCACTTATTGTAATTCGCGCCGTAATTAGAGCCTACTTTACCAAAAGTCCAGAGCAGGTAAATTGGAACTGTTAGTGGACTTACTTCACAAAAGGTTTATGACCGGAGTGCTAAATGAAGTCCACGCTATCCTGAATAAATCCTGGAATACTGACCAACCAGAAAGTTGCGAACATCCTCCCTAAAGTAGTTTTGCAAACACAGAACGCGGACAGACCTTCGCCGTCAGCGGACGCGATCGGAGACAATTAGTGGAGCCCCGGAAATGTTGTATGACAAATGAAATCACCAACACCGGTCACCCTTTTTATAGCTGTGACCGTCTACTTGGACTAATGGGGCCAACGCTGGTTGAATACGGTGCATTTTACTAAAATGTAGTCTTCTAATTCAGAACCGCGAAAATAAGTCATTCCAAGTCGTACGATCAGGCAGTAGCAAAAATTGTCACAGCAACGTCAGGAGCCTAACGGCAAATGAACCGAAATCGCCTCGCTTAGTCATATGCTCTGGTTAGCACAATTCTCTTGAGCTCTTTTTCGCATTCCAAAGTTTGTAACTTCGGAATGTAAAAGCGAATTCCCGTTTATCAAACGAAATCCGTATCTCTGATGGAACGAATATTTATCGAACTCAAGGTTTACGAAGAAGGCAGCCACGTCCTGTGATTAGTTAACTACACGGAAAAGTCCAGGATATCATGCATTATTCACATCCACTGCTAAAGGTTTACAAAGTTCTATATAACTGTCAGTACTCAAAAGTGCCCAGAAGAAGGACGACGTTTTGGGTCATATCCGTGATCACAAAAAGGCAAGATCTGAAAACGCAGATGATTGGCGGCCTGATATGTTTTCAGGTAGAGTATGTTTGGGAAACGCAGTCCTTCATCGATCGCCTGACCTGAATCAGGCATCTGGGCTTCCATGAAATGCGTCTCAGTGTGAATAACGGTAGCCCAGTTGTCACAAAACACGTAACGCCGCTAAATCCCGACGTATCTGCTTCCTTTGATTCAGGAGGTATTGCTTCGTTCTGCAAAGTATCGTTCACAACGCCTTCCGTACTAGTGACTTTATCCCAAATGTTGTACTTGGAAATATTTCTGACACTATAAAGCTAACCTGTACGGTGATCTTGTCTGCCCAAGTGTTGTTTGTGGTATTGCTGACAAAGTGAAGAAGAGGAAGACAATTTGGGGCCTTAGAAGTGGATACTATTCTGATAAGAAATACAGCCAGTTGTGCACTTTTGTAGGCCAGAATGTATGCTAGAGAATATCAGCAAGGCTGCAATTCAGTACAAAAATAAACCAACAATATGCGTATGCAATTTTGTGTGTTTTCTCAGTAGAAATGCAAAAAGGCAGTCCGGAGACGGAGGAACAGGATCTGAGAAAAACTCAGGAAGGAATGTAAGTGTCCCTCTTACTGGACCCGATTAACTCGTCTGTTTGCAGTCTCCAAATGGGGGGAAGTAGGAAGAGGAGCTGGAGGAATGGCGGGCAGGTGTTCATTTTTTTGGCAGAAAGCCTAGAAGTCAGGATAATGCAGACAAATGATAGGGCATGCTGCTCAGGAACGAGGTAGGCAGAGGGAGATGTGTGGACACTTTAGAGACAGAGAATGTGATGGTGGTGGCAGCGGCGGCGGCAGGATCAAAATATAGAGGTGGATGGGGGAGGGTTGGGAATGGGGATACAGGGCGAAGGATAAAAGGAAAGACTAGGTCATGCTCCTCATTGGTAGATGTGCTTGGTCAAGACTGTCGTGGTCGAAGACCAGTGCCCTGAGCAATGCTACTAATGCCTCCCTCGATGACCTTCATCCACTTTCGCCGCGTGTCTGGTGTACTGGACTGGCTTGGAGCACGAGACGCTTGACGGGAGGAAAGAGAGGAAGAGACGGAGAGTGTCGTCTCTTCAACCTGCATAGTAAAGGTGGTGGAGTACAGAGGATTAATTCAGTAGGTTAGGGGTTATATGGTGTACTTATGATATTTGGACTGTGCTTGGAAGTTGTATGCGAAACTGAGAGTCACGATCCGAGAGCAACAGATAACAGAACGGACGCTAATAACCTACAATTATTTTAGCAGTCTTTACTCGGAAAACTGAAACTGAATAAATATCCATTCAGCCTGACTAAGGATGCCGTCTGCTGACCACGCCCGCGTAATTACAAACACTGACAATATGACTTGTCAGCAGACACGCCGCGTAGATCCAGACAGTGCTGTTTCGAGATTGTCTCGCCGTAATTTAGCCAATCACAAACTAGACAACTAGCTAGGACCAGAGGCAGAAACGCGCAAGCTAAATGGCGCAGGGGGATCAAGGACAGGCTTCGCGGATAGGAAAAGTGCATAATCGGATCGAGGATGGCCAGTGTCTCGCTATGCGGGTTGCCCTATTCTGGGGGGTTATAAGCCCCTCATCACACAGAATTTGGTCAATTTTTTCGCCGTCAGGGATGCTTTGTCGCTGCCGATTGACTGACAGAGGGGCGCATACCGATGCACTGGTCTTTAGGAGCAGAAAAGCCTGAATGAGTGATATGGGTGATGAACAAGCAAGTACGCTCCGCCGTAAAAGAAAAATAATCCTACTAATATAAAAAATGATAAAGAATGGCTTCATGTAATTACTGGGTGTCTGCAGGAGCGTGGGCAATCATGCAGCCACTTTGCTTACTAGCTGAACTTTCTAATTTCTTATCATGTAGCCATCTTCAAACATGATCAGCATTTATTACCTACTGATCTCAGAGCGAAAAAATGACCACAGGCTCACGGTGTGATTACCGAAATAAGGCCACATTCCGTCAGAGAGGCGTTTTAACCACTAAGAGAATTTTATGAGATATTTAGAGTTCATTAGCGCTCCACAGTATTGATATCTTACTCCGTCCCTTTTCTGTCACTGTCTCTGATATTGGATTCAAGTAAGAACCAGAAACGGCAGGCGAATAAAGCCCTTGTTCTAGCGATAGCTTTTTCTTCTTCTTCTTCTTCTTCTTCTTCTTCTTCTTCTTCTTCTTCCTTCTCCTCCCCCTCCTCCTCCTCCTCCTCCTCCTCCTCTTCCTCTTCCACTTCCTCTTTCTCTTCTTCTTCTTCTTCTTCTTCTTCTTCTGATCATCAAGTTATGTTGTTTGACTTAATTTGCCACCGTTTTAACAGGATACAAATTGCGAATAGCTACATGGGCAAACCATACACGGCTGTGATCGGGAGGACCCTTTAGAAACCTTCAGCGGACAGAGACGTGATAGAAACACCTGAGTGAAAGCCGGACATGAAAATGTTGCAGTGCTGTTACATGTTTATAGGGCAGGTGAGCTTATCCAACAAAATGGCCCACTCCATGCTTATATAAGCAACTTCGAGCGCCATTGAAAGACAACGCAGTAATCTGTCTGATGCCACCTATTTGGCCTGGCATACTCTGTAATGACTAGTAGGCAAAGCGTTTACTGTCGACTGCAGACCATAGAACACATGAAATGTATACAACTGGTGTCTCAGACTGGGAGTAGGTGCGTTTCCTAAACTAAAAAGAAGGAATTATTGACTAGTTCACTCAGCTAGGGTGTGCAGTTACGCTAGTCTAGAGGTAGACAATCCGGAGGAAATTCGTGTAGGAGAAGGAACGGCTACTTTACGCCTTATAGCACCCGTTATACAACTTTATGGGATTCCTATTTTCTACAGCGTGCATTAATACATAGATGGTTTAACTAAGGCACGGGGCTTATCCAATGTCAGTTTGCGCATTGTTAATGACCTCGAACACAAGGCAGCCCAATGAGACATGATCGTTGTGAACTATTGAGTACCAGTCCGCATTCAATACAAAGTAAGGTATGAATAAGGTGTTCGACCAGCCAATTAATGTCAGCTCAGTAGAATGCTAGCTGATGATGCTGTAACTGACAGTTAGGGCAAGCTATCAGGTTGCCTCTCAGGCAGACTAATTTCAAGTTTATGTTAAATTATTTCGATCGATTAAAAAGGTTAGATGGATAAGAAGACGAAAAGATCAAAAGATTAGGAAAAAGAAATATACCTGAAGGCGGTGAAAAACGTTCTTGTATGCTACATTATCCAATACATGCGTGGCCACCCCTTGAAGCTCAAAATCCAGAAAGACCTTCTGCAGAAGCGGTTACCAAATTAAAAAGACTTACCCGAACAATAGCCGAAAGATATTTTATCTGGTAAGCAGTTAAGACACTCTCTTGCCGTTGAGCCAACCAGTCATCCACCTGTCGTAATTGGCCGACATACCACCGCTAACATTGACATGATTCAGGTGTGCAATAATGGATTTACCTCAAATATGGACAGAAGATACACGTCGTCGATCAGATTGTGGCACAGAATTTGCAGATTTACCTCAATGAAGTGAATGTAATTTTTTCCGTCCTCATTGTCCGACTTCTACAAAAATGCAATGTGCAAAAGTTATGCAGTGATGGGCACACACCGCTAGTAGTATTTTCTTCGACCTCGCACTGACAATACGCACATAATTGCAAAATGGGCAACATAAGAACGGAAAGGCGACGGGAGCTTACAGCAAGTGTAAGGATGGAGGAGAGGATAGTGCCCTCGTCATATCGTGTCAAGCGATTTAAGACCGTAGATAGAACTGAGAGCAGATGATCGGTCAGGATGACGCTCATCTGGCGATGAACGCCCTCGAGGAAAGCCTCCGTCTCGGTGTACATACGAACCTTAAAGGAAGACCGTATTCCTAGTATTCAACATATTGATGAGCAAATTAGATCAGAAATTATGAAGGCGGAAGTCGAACGAAACGGGACTGACACGTAAGTACCTATCAACGCAAAAATTAAAGAACTGAGATTCGAAACAATCATTGCTGTAGCATGCCAAAGTGTGACAGCTTCTGAATCACGTTGTGGTCTTGTTACGATGTATCTTTCAGAAGCTGATGCTTTAGACGAGGCCGGATTGTGACATTTGAGAAGATACTAAAAGTCGTGGCTAGAGTCCGCATGCTAGTGGGTGGTTTTGAGACGGTGGAACGCTTCTGTCGGATTCCGTAGGTGGCAACATCTAAAGTGGTAATAAACTTATTTAGTTTTGGGATTGCCATTCCTTCTTATTTATTTTCTCCATCTGGGAAAACATACTGACTGAAAGCCGCTACAGCGGATACACGAACATATAAAACGGGATTTTAAGAGCATTTACTGGTTGGCTCGGCATTTACTTGTGATCAGAAACAAACTACTACTTGCTTTTCAAAGTAACAACAAACATTTAAAATTGTTGGAATTCAGATGAACAAGACGCGCTACAAGGAGGGGAACGTCAGAAGCCGGCAAACAATGAGAGCACCTGTCTCTGAGTTATCTAATTCAACTTTCTATCGAATTACATTTTTTCGCCTGTTTGCACTCCCTATCACCATAACAAGGTGATAAACCAATCGGACACGCCAACCAGATAGGTGAGCGACCAGCATGACCCGCAGCCTGCTAGAGGGCAAATGGATAAGGACTGAAAGTGATA
This sequence comes from Spirometra erinaceieuropaei, assembly GCA_902702965.1. Lineage (NCBI taxonomy): Eukaryota > Metazoa > Platyhelminthes > Cestoda > Diphyllobothriidea > Diphyllobothriidae > Spirometra > Spirometra erinaceieuropaei. Next base: position 223,531 of record CACRXP010000274.1, on the reverse strand, counting down.
AGTCGATAAAAATTTCCCATTTCCAAATGCCCCTCCTAGTGCTATCCTTCATCTTAAACTCCCTTCTAAGCTCACAAAAAGGAGGGATAATGAGGAAGAGAGGAGGAATAACTTAATCCTCGCATACTTACTGATGTTGGCTGAGACATGGAGAGCTCGGTGGGACTCTGATTGTCCACACTCTCATTCTGCTTACTATCCGGAGAGACTTCCGCCTCGTGTCGATTACAAAGTGAGAACAGTTGCATGCGGATTGCGGTAATCGAGTTAATCATTGTGAAACATTCGGAGGGCAGGATAAAGTCGGTTGATCTGCTTGCATTGCGTAAAGTCGACTCCAGTTCAATGAGGGTTCTTCGGGAATGGACAGAAGGGCAGTAAAGAGTAGGGCGCTGAATAGGAATTGCACGGGCAAGTGGAGTGGCGAGAAGTCAATTCAGAATTTACCAAAACAATTATGAACAAAGGAACCTCTGAACCGATCCGAATCGGAAGTCGACAGGCTTACGGTTAGCTAAGAACTCAAGCGGCCCACACTAGAGTTTGTAAGAAGGATTTTTTGACGCAAACCAAGGTCGCACTGTCCTTCCCTCTGTGGTGTATGCATGTATGAGACACGTATGGAACACACGAACTTACTTTTACGAAGGCAAGCATGAGACTTCACCGCAGTGAAACCTAAACAGTGTTTAATGTATTAAGTCAAACACCCGATGATTTAAGGTCTTGCCATTTCAAAAACCCCAGCTGTGCAACATCAATAGTTTCAAATTACTTCATCTTGAAACGAAGAGAGTGATTTTGACTCGCATTAGTTGGGACCATTAACTGGCAGTATATGCTAATTAATTCCATCCGGATAGCGACAGAGGAATTCAGTGTGTTAGAAGAGGCGCTCAGTAGGAGGCACAACTGGGCTGATGAATAAAATATCGACTCCAATAACCCCTAGAGGGGACGATAGGATTCAGCCCGCAGCTGAAGTTATAAGGCACGTGGGTGGCGCACATCAGCGTACGCGTCGCGTAGGTTGCTAGTGCTGCCTGTGGGTGGGTGCGTCATGTGTTAATGTTGACCGTTGTTCGCGTAACCACCGTTCATATTGTCTACGGTGAGGATCAGCGGGCTAGTGTCGTCCAACGGGCGTGAGGTCAACCTTTGCTTTGCCTAACTTCAGGCAGAAGACAATCAACTTATCGACTGATTGAGCAGTCGTTTGACAGTCAAACCTTGCCATTCGGGTATGGCCTGGACCCATAGCATCGCCCGAATGCCGAATCAGTATTTGTGGCGTACTCGTTGGCCGCATGTCGATAGTCGGATTCAGGGCGAATGAAGTCGCCAAGTCTGCCATCTCTCTCTCCGTCACCTCCATTCTTATGTCTGGTATAGCCTGATTCGACTGTCTCTTGCAGAATTGGATATTATCTTGACAGTTGAAGACGATGAAATGTTGATAGGTGATTAAATTTCAGATCCATACACCCTGAATAGCTCTTTTGGAATTATAGAGTACAGTGATCCCTCCTCGATCGTAGGGATTGCATTCCAGAACCCTCTCTGTAAGACTGCAAAATTTGCGAAGTATATATTGCGCACAAAATGCGCACCGCATATCATTGAGGAGTTTTATTTAGTACGCAATACTCTTCTAACCACATCATGTTCATGAATATTTTAGAATATAGCTAATAGCGTCCCGTATATGAAGCCACTTTTGCAAACCAATTGAATGAAGTATGAATTAGAAGTTAAAAGGTCCGTTGTTCGCGGAAATCCGCGAAATATATGGTAAGATGTGGTTTGGCAGCCCCATCCGATGGACACAATACTGTTGGGGTCGGGGTTATAGTTAGGTGTTAGGGGTTATGGTTAGGGGATAGTGTTATGGGTTAGGGTTTAGGATAAGGGGTCATAGTTAGGGCAACTATTTCTCAAACATTCAAAGTACAAGCGCGCATTTCCAGTAGCTTTTCTTTTGCATACAACTACTTGACCTCGTCACCCGTGCGTTCCCCGGCCCACCTGTAAAAATCCCTATTACCACCGGTCCAGTATTGGAGATGACTGGGGTTTGTTTACTTCAGGTGGGGCTACATACTCACATCTGACCAAATATATATTTAGATATGCGTAAAGATTCGAGGTCCAGACATTGTATGGTCCATGGATTCGCCCCCTCTTCTTCTTCGTCTTCTTCGGGAGATGATGAACGCGATATTTAGATATCTATATTTAAGATAGGATTGCATGTAAAATCCACGACAGAGAGAAGTTTTAAAAGTCAAAGCGTGATAGAGCGAGGGGTTATTATGTAGGCATGGCATTTGGCACACAGTCGGGGGAATCTATAACAGTCCATTTATATGAGATTGAACAAGTTTGCTATTTTAATATGACAAGTACAAGAGCCTCAATCAGTTGAAAAAACAGGCACATAACAATCTTACGGCTCCACCAGCGTTAACGGGAAACACAAGAAACTGCTCAGTTCCAGGGAGCATCTGTAAAGGCAAAGACTAGATTGCCAATAGAAGCGAAAAGACTAGATTGTCGGAACAGGAGATTCATTCATCCTACTCCGGCATCAGACAGAGTATCATGTAAAGTCAGCGAGCGCACAAGGTGTACATTATTAATTAGGTCGCAGCTACCACATAACCACCAAGTTACCAAAACGAATAACGCTCGCATTCGAAGCAGATGCTCGTACTCGGTTCAATTAATGTTCGGTCGGCTACTTCCGGAATCGTGATTTGCGGCGACGTCAACACGACTGTTGGTGGTTGACTTGATCGTTATTCTAGTGATCGCATCTGCTCCTTTTCAACTAATTTCCTTGCTTAAGCAGTGTTAGTGTCGAGAACGGGAGGGGAATCGTTGCAGTTTTTGCTGGACTGCGGGCCGGAAAACAATGACTCAACCAACTCGCGATTTCCGCGATTACCAGTTCGGGCAAGCATTTCGGTCTCGTCGAACGCGAACATGGATTTGAGAAGTGTTGTCATTCCTCCTCGCTGCCGATGTGCACTCAGCCATCCAAATCCGAAACAATCTTCTAGTTTCCCTGAAGCAGTTGCTTTGCCGTCAGCTGTAGCAGGTCGTGTGGACTACTTCAAATGTTTTCGTCTGTGTTTGATCTTGGCACCGATAGGGTGTAGGGCCCAAAACTGACTTGAGCTAGCCTATGGTCCGTGTCATTCACTGAATGGTGGTTGAGGTGGTTTTACGGATGGAGTAACACACAGGACAGAGAGCAAGAAGGCACAGAAAATAGATAAATTTCTGCCGAATGTCTTATCCTACGCTGTCATTTGGCAAAGAAAATGAGCGCGATAATTAAAAAACCAAACCAAAAACACTTTTCAAAAAACCACAGACTTTGAATAAAGCTCAGCTGGTAAGCTTACACCTAGTCAGGTTGGGAAGGAAATTTCAAACAATGAAAACGGTGAATTATAAGCGATGTTTACAGTCACACTGAATTTAAGGGTATATTTTTGTAGTTGCCATCTACATGTGGGTCCCACACCCTATCGTTACCGTGATGTTAGCTGTGAGCGACATGATAAGGCAGATGACAGTCTCCGAGACGTTCTTGACGTATTATCTAAAAGGCGTCTGCCGTGCGAAACAATTCAGAAGGATGCAGATTTGGTATGAGGAGCTATGGGAAAAGGGCAATTCCCACAACTCTGACGAACCCGAAACCCCGACACCTTTACCACAAGCTTGCTTTGTGACTCAGAAAAGAGGGAATATACGGATGGAAGCGAATATGCGAATCCCAGCTTCTTGCTGTAAAGAAGATGAACACACGATCCCTGGGACATTAGGCACAAGCCCTCCTCGACGACCAACAGTCCTACAAATGCACGCCTTCCTCGCAAGCCAAATCGGTGATTGGTCAACTAACTGGACTCCTGAACCGACTCAAACGAAACAGTGCTATATCGCTAGACGAATGGCGATAGATGAAACCAACGGACACGACACTGGCCCGGTTTTATGGATTACCTAAAATTCACAAGCCCAATGTTCCCCTTCGACTGATCGTTACCTTGAAAGGCAGCCCCACTTACAATCTATCCAAAAGGATGGCCCGAAAACTCAACTTTCTCAGAGAAGGCTCGAGGACCTTCATCAATTCGGCCTCCCAATTCCTGGCCGACATCCGAGGAAAAGTTGTCCGACCGGATCAGATTATGGTGTTTTTTGACGTGGTTTCATTATTCACGTCCATCCCACCGGACCTGGCACGCGACGTTCTTCGCAAACGATTCGAAGAGAATTACGACGAAACGAAGAGACCCCTGAAAATCGACCACTTACAGCAGCTGTTTGCTTTCTGCCAACAAACCTTCTTCACCTTCAATGGCAGAACATACGAACAGATCAAAGGAACGCCGATGGGTTCGCCAATATCCAGCCTAGTTGCAGAACTAGTCCTGCAGGAACTGGAAAAAGTCGCCTTCGACCACTATGAACCTGCATTTTGGCGCCGATACGTGGATGACGCGTTCGTTATATTTGAAAGGAGCAGACTGGCCGACTTTCAAGACCTGCTCAACGGTATCTTCCCGGACATTCAGTTCACAAGAGAAGAAGAGCACGTCGAACAGCTGCCTTTCCTTGACGTTCTCGTCACACGCAAACCCAACGGCGAACTTAACACCACGATGTACAGAAAGGCGACTAACACGACTCAGATTCTCAACTAACACAGTAACCACCCAATGGTGCATAAACGCAGCTGTGTTAGGACACTCTTCAAAAGGGTAAAAACGCACTGCAGTGAACCAGAGGGACGAGTACGAGAACTTCGGTATCTCCGGGACCAACTGGCAAGGAATGGATACCCGAACAGCTTCGTCAGACGCTGCCTCCGCACGCACCCACGGCAAACAAACGGAGGAGAGCCACCAACACTCTGGCACCCTCCACCATATATAAAGAACGTGTCCGAAGCGATGGAACGTATCGCTGGAGGGCTCGGCGTGGGTATCGCTCACCGCCCACCAGCGACCATGCGCAACAAAATCATGCGAGTGAAGGATCGCCTAGACGTGGGAGAACAATCGGGTATCGTCTATCAGATCCCATGTCGGGACTGCCCTCGCCATTACACAGGACAGACCGGACGACGACTTAGCTCACGAATAACGGAGCAAAAACGGGCTGTCCGAAGAGGCGACCCGTTGTCTCAGGTCTCCACTCGCACCCTGGAGGAAGGTCACGAATTCAACTTCGCGAGCACGCGGATAGTAACGCGGGACGAGAACTGTTAGAGGCTTGGGTGTCTGACACCACCTCTAGCAACAGACACGTTGACATACCCCCCTGCTATCACGCGCTCCGTCCCCGCGGCCAAGAGGCGAGACCCAATTTCCAGCCAAGGGTGCACGCAGTCACGCCACCGTGAGACGGCGTGGGACTCAACTTATGGCTAATACCACCCTCTGCACTCATATCTCTCCCCCCCCCTTCATAGCTTGACTACAAAAACAGCTCATTTGATGCCATATTCTCACAGTCTCTGACGCTGGCCTCCTGTACGAGACCGAGAGCTCAGACTAATACACCTACTGTCCCAGAGATCGTGTGCTCATCTTCTTTACAAGAGGGAATATTGATTTGTTCGCCCAGCAGGTATACCCCGCCCTCGTAGCTCACTCGACAGTTACCGGCGTGAAATGGGGAATTCGGCAGTTGGATCCAGTCTTCGCGAACGCGCTTTCTCACAATGTATACCCTAATTTTACATTTCGCCATAAAATCCGCTCTAATTTACTAAAAATCCTGGTATGTTAGGGTTGTCCATTGCAGTCTTCACGATAACCAGTGTAAAAATTTACAAAGTATGAAGGATAAAAAGAGGAATAAGCACAGTTAAATATGAATTTCGGAAACGAACTCACGGATATTTTCAGACAACAATGAACTGCAGTTCGGTATTAAAAAGGAAAATCACACTCACTGAGTAAATGGGGATTTCCCTGAGAGTGGTGCAGTGCTGATTATATGGGAAGACCTTTAGTGTGAAGGCAGGGAATTCTGTCTTATAAGTCGCCACGTTGCAATCGCAATAAAGACATTTTAGTCTCCTCAAAATCGCGCATGAGGATTTCGGCTAAGGACACGAACTTTCTAAAAATATTCTAGGCGTAATTTGCTCACTTAATCTTTCTACAGGGAATAAGTTAAAACATCTGTCACGCAAAAGATACGCTGCAAAATTGGCAGCTGGTATTTACACAAAGCAAACCGACTCGACGGGTCATAAATGCGCTCATTACGCGGCTACTTAAGCTTTGAAATTTAACTGTGTTGTTTTGAGAGTATATGATCGCTTTGTTCAGATGTAGCACCACAGTTATAGAGCGCATTCTGGCCATTTTAAGAAAACTTCCGCAAACCACTTTGCGGTCTGCGGATGAATAGACCATAGTCTCAATATGGGCGATGGCTGAAAGCACTGGCACGCGTTTTGCTGATGCGTAAGGCAATTCCGAGGGATTCGGCTCATAAGTGGTTTGTGCCGAAAAACTTGCTCCAAGTTCCACATAAAATTCTATGGATATCAAAAAGCTTACCAGTGAAGCTCGATTACCTTTAAATCAATAGAAGAATACAGACGTGGCTTCCCAGATTGTCCGGTTTTCTCATTCATATCTGGAACGCGCATCTATTTTTATCTTGGTAAAAGGGCAAGTCAAACTTTGTGTCGGGTACGGTTACGATACTAGGCTGAATAAACCAAGGTCAGCACGAAAGACGACAACGTCATTAATTGTAGAAACGAGAAAGCTAACAAAACGTTGATACAAATGCTGTTCACGCCATTACCTCGCCTTCTGTTTCTTCCCTATTTCTTCGGACTATGATTAACGGGGTATATATATATATATATATATGCAGAGTGGCATTACCGACAATGACAAGGGAAACTGAAGTGGCCATTTCTGGCTTAATAGCCGTCGTCAGCCAGTCATACCCAACCCCGAAGTCTGGAACACCAGGGACTCGAACTCGCGATCTGTTGGCTAGAAAACCAATGCCTCTAACCACTGGGCCACGGACCCGTTGTCCTGTCGGTTTCGATCGAGAATGTACAGTGTTATGACTGGCTGACGACGGTTAGTAAACCAGAAATGGCCCTTCCAGTCTTCCTTGCCTTTGTCGAGAATAACACTCTGTCCATATATGTACGAGATGCTACCAACAAAGACAAGGGATATCGGAATAAGTTTTTCCGGTTTAATAACCGTCATCAGTCATGCCCAACCCCAAGTGTGGATCACTTGGCATTCGAATCTTAAGTTATCCATACTTGGGATTACGTATGGGTGACTGACGCCGGCTTATAAGTCAAAAATGGTCACTCCGATCTCCCTTGTCTTTATCAACACTCTCATGTACCTCTACTACTAGTCACTGTGCGACTGCCTGCGAGGGTTCTAGTATGAACCTCAAGGCATTACGGAACAAACACGTTCCGTAACCCGATCGATGAGCGCCCATCTGTCATCAAATATATAGGTATATATGATGAAAGGAGGAAAACCGTCGGAAAAAAAGAGTTTTCCTCGTAAATTTTCGAGTTGGTTTCAACAACCGGTCGTCAGACGATGTGAATAGTGAGAGGTGAGATGGCCACGCAGCTGGTTGAGGACGCAGACAGAGAGATAAGCAGACGACCTTGCGAGGGGGAGGTGTGCATCGTGTTGCGATGGCTGCCGGAGGTGAGTATTAGGCGTTGTGGTTCTCCGCTGTGGCTCACCGTGCTGGTGACGGAGGGAGGAATGGCGTGTCGGCGAGATCATGCATGTCCGGGCACGCAATAGCTGTTGTTGTTCTTATGGTGGGCATCAGTAAGTCCACCGCGATAGGAGACCCTCGCAGTGGACATCTAGGTCAGCATGGCGGTTGATACTGTCCGTACCGGAGTGCCAAGCTTCGAGGAATTCCCGTGCCTGTTTGGTGTTGGCCATGGTGACCACTTCAGTACCATCCCAATTGAATCGGTGGTCACAATCAAGGGTGTGCGCAAATACGAGAGATAAGGAGTTGCGTCGGCGGATAGCTAGTTCGTGTTCATTAATGCGAGTTCCAAGTTGTCGACCCGTGTGACCAATATACACGTAACGGCAGTTAGCGTACGGGATGCGGTAAATTACGTTATTTTGCTGTGCTTTGGGTATGGGGCCCTTTGCCCGGGATACTGCTGAGCGTACAGAGGACGCCGGCTTGTGGGCAACAGAAATGTCAAACCGGTTTAGTTGTCGGGCGATCGCTTCATAAATTCTTTGTACACTGACGTCGAGAAAAGGGAGGATGTCCCCTGTTGCTTCATCGCGAATGAAGTGTATGGCGGGGAAGACACCACGAAGACTGGTGCAGTCGTTCAACTTCAATTATTTAGGACAACGAAGATATCATCTACGTAGCGGAGCCACATCTTTGGTCTGATGGCTTGAATAACAGTTTCTTCTAATCTTTGCAAGACTAGCTCGGCGAGTAGTCCCGATATCGGCAAACCCATTAGGGTGCCCTTGACCTGTTGGTAAGACTTGCCATCAAATTGACAATAGTTCTGAAGGCATAACCTAAGCATGTCTTAAACGTGCTGTGTTGGAATGCCAACTGGAGTTTCATCTGGGCGTCGAGCTACGCTCTCAATCGCCATGTTATGTGGTATTTAGGAAAATAGAGCAATCACAACGAGCGATAAAATGTATTCATCGGGGTTCACATTAGGGCCTGGATCCTCTGAAGGAAAACATGAGAATTGTTGATGCTGAACTGCCATCCATTAGTGAGGTGCTTTAGGTGTTTGTATAGCCACTTGGCAAGTAGGCGGTCCAACGGGTGGCACTACGATCCTCAACGGTGCATCTACTTTGTTCACCTTTGGAAGGCTATAAGCCCGTGCGATACAGGTGTTATTAGAATTCAGCAATTTGGAGTCCGCGGGGCTTATGAGCTTTTTCCGAGTGAGCTCGCTCACATTCTTCTTTATAAATGAGGCCTGCTTTTTAGTTGGATCCTCAGCGATTGGGATATAGGCCTCCCAGTCATTAAAGGCTTGCTTGGCCTTATTTGCATTGTCAGTCTTGTCCATAATGACGGTAGCACCAACTTTGTCAGCAGATATAACAATAATACTGTCGTCTGACCCCAGGGATCGTACTCCCTTCTCTTCTCCCATCAGTAAGGTTTGCTGATGTTTTCTTTTCTGGAGGAGGCCGGTAGCACAGTTGCGTATGTCCGCACGCATGTCTTCAAAGATGGATGAGGTTACCAGGAGGGATTCCAGGTTCGCAAAGAAGTTTGTAGGCGCATCATCGACATGACTAAACCGTATTTCACTAGATAGCAGGCTTATTTCAGCGGGTGTGAGGATTTTTTTTGAAAGGTTGACAACTCTCGTAGACATGTTACTGTCATTGATAGGACGGAGGAGAGCCTGAAGCTTCTCTTGAAGATCAACCCGCTTCTTCATATGAGCATGTTTGCTGGTGGCATTTATGCGCTGCAGTGCATTTTCGAAAATGTCTCCAAGCAGGACTAAAACAAACCGGCTCCTAAGGTCAGAGATTATCGTCTCAAATCGCCGGAGACGATGGTGAACGTCAGATCTAATTGCACTCAAAACACGAAATCCATATTTGCGAGTGGGTACCTTCCCAGCCTCATTGGGCAGTGTGGGTTTAAGGCGAAGAGACTTCGGTAAGGTGCCATGATCGCGACAGCGGTGAAGGAAACTCAACTGCTCGAAGGTTGTCGCCTCTCTCTGCGCGAACTTCTCCCAACGTCTGGTAGGAATAAGCGTTTGACACCCAACTATATGATGAATAACTGAAGTAGTATGCATTCCGAGATAATGTGATGAAAGGAGGAGGTCCATCCGAAAAAAGAGTTTTGCTCGTGAACGGGTAGCACCAACCCGTCGTCAGGCGATGTGAATAGTGAGATGTGGGATTGTCCCGTTGCTGATCGATGACGCAGACAGAGAGATAAGCAGACGACCTTGCGAGGGGGAGGTGAGGATAGCCAACCAGAGGGTCCAACCTGTGGCTCGCCGTGTGCCCCAGCGTTCGCCCACGGAGAGGCCAAAGTCAATCCTAAGCCAGAAGGTAGGTCAGAGTTTGTGCATCAGGCATGCCTGCAACACGAGACAGGTGGCGAGATAGAACCTTGGGCGAGCAGGAACAGACACTTTTGACGGCTTTCTCCGAGAGGAATATGATGAGCGTCGACGAACACAGAAAAGAGGGGAGGGAGCGGCCAGAGGTCTCGTGACCAACGTCGAACACTGCCTCACGGACGCGCCAGCGAAGTTAAAAGGAAATCGCGCATGCACCAACGACTGATCAGCCCGCCGACTGATGTCAGGTGGGCCAACAAACACGCGGACTTGGCTATAATTACAGCGGCCGTAAAGTGCACAAAAATCACGTAGCCTACCAGCGGGCAACCGCAGTGAGGCCAAAGCTAGTCAGCGGCAAACGGGCAGGTCAAAGTTCGTGCGTCGAGCACGCTAGAATACAAGACGGGCGGCGAGGTTCAGTAACCCAAAAGCAACAGGAACAGCAATCGCACTACTCTGATGATAGAAACGAGGATGTTTCCAAAACGTCAGTACAAATGAAATTCGGTTCATGAACTGGCCACTTCTTCTTCTTCGTCGTCTTCCTCGGGGATGATGAACGAGGCATATCTATAGGTTCGGTAAGTACACTCCCAGCTGTTATCAGTGAAAAAAGAAAATCCTTTGGAATAAAACGAGTAATACGGTGAATTGTTAGCTTGTAAAAAGCAAACCGATACTAGATGAAAGGAACAGGAGAGGTGGGCTTTTCAAAGCAGATCGTGAAGGAGAATGAGGTTATAAAGGACAATATGAGCGTTTGTATGCAACGTGCGGCTTGGAAGGAGCAGAACAAGGGGGTCGAGTGTGAATTTGATTGGGTGCGGATACCGCCTGTTCCGTCGAATCTTCGAGTACCTCACCTTACTAGGAGAATTTCGTCTATAAGGCCATTTTCGGCTGGCGACTTGTTGACAAGGTGGAATTTCACAGGTAGTCATCGAATTCCTCCAAGATACCTCCTCGTTTTTCATGTACAGATGCGCACGCAAGAAGCGAAAGTGGCCTTTAGGACAATGGGATATTGGGCTGAGTTTTAACAGACATAACTGAAAGCACCACCCGGAGACAAAAGGATAAATAAAAACGTAAACCTTAAATATGTTTGTTTGGCTAAGTTCCAAAGTCTTCCCTGGTATTAATTTTTGCCAAGACGACCCGAATTCATAGTCGGACAAATGACTAGCAAAGGCTCGAAATCAAAATCGGAACCACAAAGCAAAGGGAGTCATGCAAAAAGCTTTTTAAAGTGAGGAAAATATTTTCAAATAGCATTCTGTGTCTCGAAGCACAGTTATACAAAAGTTATACCAAACGGGACTGCACCTTTTAGCCGACTCTCGGAGAAGCTGAGAGCATACTGTTCGAGTTCGCTCAGCCCAACTGGTCGCCTTGGCGCGATCAGGCCATGCCAAGTCCCTGATGAACTCGTTTAGGGCATGAAGGCGACAAATGAGAATGGAAATTGTTCTACAACAGCGTGAGCATTGGAGGCTGCAGACAAGGTCGGAGGGCAGCTCGGTCTCACCCTCGATATTTATGGATGGCTGAAGCGAACCAGCGACAGAAAGGCCAGAATTGGCGACCGAAGTAGCTATCGCCGTCGGACGCATCGCCCGGCCGACAAAGGCCAACGGTCGACTGCGTGAGAGCACGTCGAGGAAAGCGCTGGTCGGACCAATAACGTTAAACGTCCTCTGGCGCGCGAAAAGGTCGCTGTCGTCAACCGCCGAGGGCAAGAGACCGGGGGAAGACGAAACGCTGGCAGGCGGAACTTTGCTGACATTCAGAGAAGCATGACTCACTGAATCAGTGTCGAAATGGGGCTGAGAGTTCACAGAAGGACAGGGAGCGATATCATTGTGATCTGAAGAAAATATAACAAGCCCTCTTTTTAACAAACTTCATCGAGAAAAGTCGCGATAACTCCTACTTTTTCTGTTAATAAAATATTATTTGGCCATGAAATAAATAGGAAAGTGTGGCTTAGGTAACTGACGCTGGGGGCCATTGGATGGCAATCCTTTCCAAACTGTAAATGTGATCCATGGCTTAACCATATATCCTGAAGATAAGAAACGATTAGATTTTGCTGTAAGGAACACTGGGTGAAAAACGTAAGCTCGTCATTCCGGGAGTTCGGCAAATTTTAGTCCATTCATCAGTTAGTTTTACTTCATGAACAAACTATCTTATCTTTTTATGGAACCTACTCAGTTTGGTTTTTAAAAGGTAAATTTAGTGGGTTAAATGGTTTCCAAGTTTAAAACCCTGGTATTAGACGTCTGATTCTGCAACTCGTCAGTTAAGAAATACAACAGCGACAACCACTACATGCAAACAGGACGACAAGGGTCATGATAGCGCTGGACTCAGATACAGATTAACGGCATTAAACAAAGGTACCAACAATTTCATGGTCCCTCGTGGGATAAAGTGAGAAGTGAAGTTTTTGACGGAGCCCGCGTCTATAGATCCGGTGGCAAGAAAATACAGAAACGACAAAAAAGGAAGCAGCCGTTTGTTTGATTACCGGTGGCAGATGTGCCTCCTGAGTAGGGTGCCCACTTCTCTTTCTCGATTCCGGCGACAAGAGCCTGGGTGATGGAAGTCTCCATGAGGTTGAGGTAGTTTTCAACAGTCGGCTCAAATCGATTCAGTAGCGCAGTATGGAATTGACCATTTGCGAGCGAATCTAGGCGGGCGCAACATGGTAGCTTTCGTTAATACAGACGTTATAATTGTCTGCAAAGATGGACTACGATAGACTTCATTAGAGAAAGGGTTCCCCGTTGGGGGTCATATGACTTGATCCAATAAAAGGCTGCGTTCAGGCAACCTGTTTTAGTTGAACTTAACACAAGACTACATGAGCCCTCGTCATTTTGAGTTATTAGACCATTTATGGCGCAGTGTATCAGGCAGCAAATGTTTAAACTTCTTTTATGCTATTAAGTAGAACATCAAAAGCCACACCAAATTTAAGAGAGCTGAGAACTCTGACTCACAAAAATCCCGATTATCAGAAAAGGCCTTAGCGGAATAAAGTCGTTTAGGGGTTGGGAAGACCAGAGGGCACTAGGAAAGTACAAATGGAAAGTGTCTTTCACTACTCTCGACAGTGATAGTCACTATATCTTGGCGCAAAGATCTTACATCAAGAAAGGGATTCATTTTCCCCACGGCCTATCCATCTATAACCCTCCCGTTATTCTTCCCCTTCATTCATTCTGCCTCCCAGCTTCCCCATATGCTGCGTGTTAAATAGAAAACTAAATGTGGTTGTGCATCGTCAAAGTGAACATGCAACTGGACGGACAAAAGGTCTGACAAAAGACGACTTGTTTTTCTTTATTAGGATGACAATTCTTGCCTATGAAAAAACAGTAATCGGGAAGTACGCCCGACAGAATAGCTTCTTCTGGTCTACATGTTGTCAGTAATCAACCATAACCTCACTCTAGACCGAGAAGGCCAGCGAAGCCGGTCCCAATTTTCCGGTCCGGAGTCGGCCTATGACGAGGGATAGTAAATCCAAAAACAGCCACTTCAGTCTCCCTTATGTTCGCCGGCAGTTGAATTCAGTCGCTGACTATTCTTCGCAATGCTACCACCCACGAGGACTATGGCCAGTAGGCAACTCGACACGCCCACATTTCATCCTACGACCACGCCAAATCGATAAACTTCACTTCCATTAGGCACGGTCCAGCATCTAGGCTAGGACACTACAGGTCCTTGAGACTGGTTTACACATGTACCTAACAGCACTCGGGGTAAAACCGAAAGAGGCTGCGAATGTACGAATTCTATTCTCACTAAACAGTTGTCACGAGGATTCACTGATAACACCGGTTTCAGTGGAGTATTACAGCTCTCAGTTCCCGGACTGAGGTGGTCGTGTGGGGCTTAGTTCTTTCCGTACATTGATATTTACCCTTGCACGTTAATGTTTTACGTTTTGTCTGGAAAATCATAGGACCACAGATGCTGGCCAAAATGTATTAGCAGATAAAATCGAGCATCTAAGGTCATTGCGTCTCACTGAGGGACGCTGTCTACTCTAAGATAACAAGTCGATCAGGTACTTAGTCATGAATGAATTAGGTTCGAGAAGTGTGCGCTTATTTATACGGGTCACTTCTACACACGCGACGATCCTTTTCACCTGGTACTTGCGAGCCTAACATGAGTCGCTGTAAGTCGACGCGCACACACAATGTAAGTCAGAGCCAAAGGGGTGGTAAAAGTTGGACAGTTTCTACTCTCATCTGCGGCAATCAGCGGACATCGTTTAACACAGTCGTAGTCCCCTTTTATGACCCCCCAAGTTGGTTTAGACGGGAGAAATGGCACTCGGGCCTGATGATGACATACAGGCAGGTGAGTGGCAGGGCATGAAACCTCGACTAAAGTTAAACGCTCTGCAAGACACGGTAACGGTTTAATTTAACAAAAGTAATTTAATGAGGTGGGGCAAAACAGAGCGGAAGAAAATGTCCAGTTGACTTAACGCAGGCTGTCCCCAGAAATATTAAAAATAGCATAGTCTTCTCATAGGGGGTCTGTTGATGTCGAGTAATTAAGAAAATGGATGTAAGAGCCACACTTTAGGAATAGGACTTTAATTTCCCCGGCTTTTGGGCAACTTTTGAGTCCATCGTCAAATGAGAAATGTACAAAAGTTTGGAAAAGAGGCTTTTTCATGTGTTTCAAAGATCTTCCCATTATCCGAAGCGACACGTATATTTCCCCATCGACTGGTGAATAAAAAAGTTTTGAAGAGCGGACACGAGCTAGTGATTGGAGGCAAAAACATGGAGCTTCAAAACATGTCATCTAGCAAACGAGTAGGCAAAGAGCGGACACAAATTCTTAAAAATAAATAAAGCTGGGAAATCAATTAGGGAGCGGCCGCGGTCAAAGTAAAAGAAGGGGTGAAAGGAAGAAAGAATAAGAACTTCGCAAGGAACTCATTCCTGCGGAAAAAGGATTGCAACGGTATAATGATCTTACTATCCACAGAAAAGCCGTTCTATTAAATCGTGTTGATCTTTTCGCTGTCTCGATTTCCACTCGCCTTTTCTACATCGCAGTCCGGCCACCCACCATCTAACCCGATGTTCAAAAACGCTTGATTCAAAAAAGTTATGAAATCGGAGCCTACGGAGGAACACGATCAAAAATTAATCCGTTCTCAAAGAGGAGTAAAATACACATTCTTTATTTTATTGAATGAAGACAAACCCAACAGTAAGCGCATTCAGGCCAGGGGATTTATTGACGGCAAAAAGCGTTCATGTTGTACCAGACATACTTACGAAACACATCATTCGCATTGCATGTAACCTGGCAATTAAAGTAAAGAAGTTACATAAAATCACGCCAATTGGCGGACGCCTAATCGGATTTTCCTATCGGGGCAGTGCATTATCCATTTTATTCCGTATCCTTATATAAGCTCATGCGTTTTGCACCCAGTCGAGGTCTCCACGGTCATTAAACTAAACATAGAAATGCAAAAGGGAGAAGCGTTAAAAAAACATATTACGTGTCCAAAGGTTAGTCCGAAGATCAGTACTGAAGACCCTCAACATGATGAGTCCAAGTAGGTTAGGTTTAGTTTGTGGCGGGCAAGAACTAAGAACTGAGTAGCGCCATTGCTGAAGCCAGTGCATTCTAGCAGGTTAGAACTTTCGCTCTAAGAGAACGCGCTACGTAACGCAAAAGGTTAGATATCAGGAATGAATTGATATCCACTTAAAGTTTAATTCACCATAAAATTCGAAGGTTGCCTTTTATTTCGTATGACGGAATTTCCGCTGGGTACTGGCAGTACCTGAAACATTCACCACTAAAGTATGCTGCTGTGATTAAGTAGCAAGTAGAAAATTGCCCCAAATATAATCCGCACAAGTAATTTTAGGGTTAGAACTCCTGACAGGCACACCATAGGCAGACGCTTACTTTTCTTGAACAGTCCGAAAAAGGTCATTTATTATGAACATTCTTCCCTTCTGCGAAAAGATAACGAAGAATATCACTAAATCTACATGCAAACAAAAGTCGTGTTAAGAAGGCCTTCCTAGTGGCTACGGAGTTAACTTTGATCCAGTCCGAATCTAACCGAATACTATACTGTTCTTGCAGTTTGCGATTTATTGAATCCTACTGGCGGTAGCTAGGGCGGTTTTTCCTACTCCCAAGTGTGGGAGTTTGCCAGATGCTGAAAGTTGTCCAAGCAGGCTGCCGTTTCCCGAAGATAAGGCAAGTGCCGCTGCTCAGGTCAAACAAGTTACTGTAACCAGTCGGAGTTTCCGAAAAAATTTAATGCGTGGCAGCAAGCAGAAAACCATAACAATTAGAATTATGCGTGTGTGTGTTTTGGCCTTTCAGTAATTCAAAAGTAAGCCCCGTGGCTTACTTAAGCGTCTCCAGCGGTTTTTGGCACTAATCGTAAGTATTAAAACCTATGGAGAATCACTGGTCGAGTTACTTTCTTCATGCGCATGAGCACCCACAGTTGGATCGTCGTGTATACCACAAGGTCGTGGACGCAGGATGCTGACTTGAACGTGAATTAGTTTATGCTAACAGTGGAGTTGCGCCGCATCTACTGCACTCTCCCTTCCCTCACCTCCCTCCCCCGCGCCTGGTTTGAAGAAACAGTCAGAAAGACCGAAGGGGGAATCGGGCGCAGGCGGCTTACGCGGCGTAAGCCGGCGCCTGGACATGCTGCCAAACACTCCTAATGTATGGCACTTGTTGTGGAGTGCGCAGCCCAATAACGAGTGCCGGACCCTGATCTGGCGGCCGTATTGGTCCACCGCGATTCCCGCGTGGTCCGTTGTAGGAGACATCACACACCACCATGCACATACTGGGGCAAATTTAGATGCCCAACGGGTGTCTGGCTATGTTTAACTACTTTCATATAAGTATTTCATTTGAGCACTTTTTTTACAAAAGCCTGCATAAAACAGTCATAATTGTCATTCTGCTGTACCTGAGTTTACGAGAAATCCATTTAGAAGTTGGAATAATTGGAATATCCCCCAGGTGTCAGGCGGTAGATTGTCCAATACTTCGACCATGTCCATTTGTAATAATGACAGGAAGTTTTCCGTATGTTCAACGAAGAGGTTGCCGAACCATATGAAAGCCTGAAAACAGGGTAATCGAGGAGTCAGCCAAAAAGGAAGCGTCGATAAAAGCGGGAACACTGTTGAAGATGGCTCCCCATAGATACAACAAACAAGGCAAATGTACATATAGCTCTCAGAGGTGTAATTAGAATTGCTAAGGTTACTTTTTGCGATACCGCATGAGGGCAAAAGTTGGGCAGGACGTCGCGACAATTATAGAGATTAAATTGACAAGCCCCCGGATAGAGAATCCTCATCAGCCAAAAGCGACCTTACGCCTGATAAAACTCAAGGTATAAGATGAATTAAGGTGCTTAGGCATTAATGAAATCGGCCTTGCATCGACAAGGATTTCCAGGTAGTAGGTTATCACGCTTGATGAAGATCAACAGTACCCCGAGAGAAGGCGGTAATTGCATTTGGGGAGCTTTCTGCAGTTTCTAACTCATTTTCTTTTCCTACATCAATCGAGCTGCAAAGGATCATGATCAGGTTAAGACGATTCGGCGATGGACATGTGGGCTACGTCAGACCAGTTGCAAAATCACAGACTGAACGTGCTCACACGTGCTGGCCCGGATTTAACGTCCGTGAAACCTGCCGCAAGGTTCGGTAAGAAGGAGACATTGCAAGCAGATGTAAAGTACAGAAGAGGACCGAATTAGCAACTCAGATGGCAACGTTAAAAGACACCGCTACTTATGCTGTGGTGGTTAATGCGCGCCGAAATAATTTTGAGGCCGAAAGGCCAGAGTCAGCTCTGGTCATTTTTCCCTCCTATTGTGAACTAGTGGGAAATTCGAGTGACCCAAAGTGGACATGAAATCGGTCATGAATGATTAAGTGAGGGAAGACCTCTAGCCCGCGCCTGTTACACGCATGTAGTAACATCGCATATTACTGGGGAAGGGGTGCAAGTAGGGCATTAAGAATGCGCACACGATAGTTTGTCCATCGCGTCCGACGGTGCCCACCGTGTGCTCCACAGCGGGGTAAAAGCAGGGACGATGACCAACGCGTGGTGTCTTTTTATAGTGATAGTAGACTTGTGCTGCACTTACTGCGCTCTCCCCTTCTCCACCATCTGCGTCCGATGTCAAGACATAGTCACGATGACCAGAGATGGCATAGGACGCAGATGGCTGTCACATCCGGGACCGTAACTAGGCGTACCACTCCACACCCCCTGGTCCACAACCAACTCTTGACCAGGATTTTAACCAACAACAACAACAAAAATGGGGAGGGGGTGGCAGGGATCCCAGTTGGCGTGACGTAAGCCGGCAACTGAGCCTGCCAACGCACCCCCAATGTTGGCATTTTCAATGGGTGTAAATGCGCGATAACATGTGTCAGAATCCGATCTGGCCCCCCTGTGCGCGCGCACACACACAAGTAAGGAAACACAGAGTCCTACCTTTGAATAATACTCCTCATTCTGTTGTAGAGCATCAATGCATATCTCAGACAGACGTATGAGGTCCATCAGTCTTTCCTCCGGTGTGGGTAGACTGACTGAAACAAGACAAAAGCAGAAAATTTCTATTTACAGACATGTAGATAAATCGTACGGCTAAAGAACTGGTGCCTCCTCCACTACACCAAAGTGCGAATGACCTCTTTTAACACCCCGACAGACAAGATAGGGCGCAAACGGAGGCTGTGTGAACAGCAGACCGACAAGCTGTCGGAAAATAAAACCTATAAATATCCTCATAACCCCCGTTTTGCAATTTTCTCGCTTACAGAAAAATGATGGACAGGCGTGACAAAATTGACCCGAAGTTCAGAAAGACTGGGTTCTGGAAACTAATACTCGTGTGCGTCGATTAAGTGGATGAGAGTGCAAAAGAGTTGCTGCATTTGAATGGTCAGAATTGCTATTAACACCGGACCAAACACATGCCAAATGGAATGAGATGAGAATATATATCTATGAGAAGAAGAGGCGATCTCGGGAACCTTAGTTATATTACGCTGATGTTTCAAAAGCAAACAAGCTTTCATCTTCGGAGGTCACGATATTGTTACAACGGGTTTACGTCTATTCAGGGGCCGTTGTTCGGACGTTAGCTGTCATCGCACGTGTTTGCACTGACCTTAGCTCTCGTCCTAGGCTGGTAATCTCCTTTGTCACCCCGCAGCCACTTGTGTTCTCACCCGCCGCATGAGTGGCAGTGACGATAGCACCTTCATCGAGCCCGTTAGCCTTACTGCGATCGGTCGTCTTCACACCCGTATTTGAGTTTCTGCCTTGTCGTAGGCTGCCTTGCTAATATAAGGCCGAGTCCATGGGGGACACACGCGCAGCTGTACTACAACACGAATCTGTCGAAGGTGCGATCGTCACTACAGCCGCGCCGTCCACTTATCCGGCAGCTGTGAAGACGAACGATCGCAGTAAGGCTAACGGGCCCGATGAAGGTGCTATCGTCACTGCCACTCAAGCGGCGGGTGAGAACACAAGTGGCTGCGGGGTGACAAAGGAGATTACCAGCCTAGGAAGAGAGCTAAGGTCAATGCAAACACGTACGATGACAGCTAGCGTCCGACCGACGGCCCCGAGTAGACGTAAACCCGTTGTAACAATATCGTCAACGTCTAAAAATAATGCGAGGCGCGGTACAACACTCACCTCCGACGATAAAAGCTGGTTTGCTTTTGAAACTTCAGAGCAATATAACTATGGTTCACGAGATCGTCTCTTCTTCTCATTTATGTTCGTAGAAGCGCATTCCCGCTTCTATCAGCAACATATACATATATATATTGGAACGCAGGCATCCCAAGAAATATAAATTAAAATCAAAAACGTTCTTTGGGAAAGGGAGAAAACTTTATTGAGTAAATTTTCGATGTCGGTTCCCCGTGTCGTCGTCAGACTAGAGTATATGACAGTGGGCGCCCACCGATCAGGTTACGGAACATGCTCGTTCCGTTGTGCCTTGGGGCTCATACTAGAACCCTCGCAGGCAGTCGCACAGCGACTAGTAGTAGACATAGATGAGATGGCACCGACAAAGACAAGGGAGACCGGAATGGCCATTTCTGGCTTATTAGCCGTCATCAGCCAGTCATACCCAACCCCAAGTGTGGATCACTTGAGATTCGAACCCGGGATCTTTGGTCATGGAGTTTGACGCTCTACCATTGAGCCACGGGCCCGTTGTCCTGTCGGTTGTGATCGGGAATATTAATTATGATAGTGGGCGCTCACCGATCAGGATACGGAACATGTTCGTTCCGTTGTGCCTTGGGGATCCTACTAGAACCCTCGCAGGCAGTCGCACAACGGAACGAGCATGTTCCGTAACCTGATCGGTGAGCGCCCACTATCATAATTGATATTCCCGATCACAACCGACAGGACAACGGGCCCGTGGCTCAATGGTAGAGCGTCAAACTCCATGACCAAAGATCCCGGGTTCGAATCTCAAGTGATCCACACTTGGGGTTGGGTATGACTGGCTGATGACGGCAAATAAGCCAGAAATGGCCATTCCGGTCTCCCTTGTCTTTGTCGGTACCTTCTCATATATATAGTGGAGAAGTTGGTCGAGTGAGTATCAAGTACAAGAAGTGCGTTCGTACAAAATAACGAGTGTCACCGTTTTCACACAGGAGACGCAGTGGTAACTTGCTCGCGAAGTTTTTCATACTGAAGCAGATATAAGACGTATTTACGCCAGTCTCCGACAATAAAACAGATTCAAAAAGGCCGAATATGGGCGTAATGGTTGACAGGTTAAACGGCTCGTCTGTACATGTCAGGTTATCCGGTTCCGGACTCAGTAGTACCGAGCTTTATTGAGGGAGTATCGGATCCAGCAGACGTTACTTCCAAATGCTAATTTAAACCACAAGCCATTTTGACCCGTCCTTCATTTCTGAGTACGACCGAGTTACAACAGCCATGTGGAAAACCTCAGAGCCACAAAAGTGTAATTAAAACCCTTCTCGGTTATTACTGGTAAAGGATTTTGGCGCCCGATGTGACCTGGAACTACGTTGCTTTCTCTTCCTTCTCCCAAAGCACTCTCAAGTCAAACCGAGTGAAAGATAGATTCGACGGACTGGCTTGCGTAACGTGAGCCCCCGCCTATTGTGGACCACACACAAACAAAAATAAGTTGTATCAACAATAAGCACTTAAGTTGGAAAATGCAATCGCATGAATGTCCATTGAGTTACGGGTGATGTTTTGACCTGAAAGGCCCGTTCCATGTCGCAGCATTCAGACGCATTATGGGCAGGCAGAGAGTAGACCTGACGGTTGGTGGTCAGGCAAGTAGTAATTGTACTCTAATTGTGTTGCAATGGATTCGTAGGAGCTCGCCTAAGTCATTGAATTTATGACCGGTTGGCACGCAAGCAGCCATCCGCATGATAGTAATCTAGATAGACGCCCAGTAAGTGGGTCATGTCCGACTGTGAGTCTGTGGAATAGTGAGCAGCGAGACAATTGGTGGGAGACGACGATGTGCAAGGGCCCAGGATTGGCAGTTACAACATCTTACTCTCTCTCTACTCTATCCCACGCCAAATACTAGACGCCGCATGGGTAGTCGAACAGGCATCGAATGTTTGTTGTTGGAAGTTAGGTTGTCCGAGTGATGGGTTGCGGCAGTAGCGACGTACTGATTGTGACGTCGAAGATGCCAGGATTTGGGGAAACAGGACGAGAACTTGCAGTCATACTGAGGAGAGGCGGACGAGATATCTATCAACAGAAGTAGCATTTTATGAAGCGGGACGATTTTCCCGAAGTGAATGTGATGGTGTCTAAAAATGACACCCTGGCCTGCGAAGAAGCTGACTGTAAGGACAGGTCGAGGAGGGCTAAATGTTAAGTACGGTCTGAGTTACTCCAGTCTGCCTTGATTATTGGCTTACCTTGGCTTTCTATATCCGCTCGGCTATAAAAATGGCTGTCCTCGTTGTTACGGTAAAGAGTCGTGTCTTTCGACCACGCGAAAGAGTTTTCTCAGCCTTCGGCTTTATTTAAAAGCGTTTGAGTTGGACTACTATGGTCTACTTACACCGTATTTTTGTACACCCCTCTTACGCGTAACAGTATCAAGGCCAGTATGAAAGAAGTTCATAGAGAGGCGTATATCAGACATCAATACAACTTCTTTTATGCCATAAATGCTGAGTACACTAGCTGTTTCTGAAACATGAGTGCCTGGGAACCTTTCTTGCTGCTTCATCTCATAGCTAAGACGGTTAGAGTATTAACCGTACTGAAACTTTCTTTTCTGTCTTGAGGTCGAATCACACCGAGGCCGCCAGTCTTCTTTACAAGTGGGTGAAGTGGGTTATTCAAATTTGCCAAAACACCTATAAATGTATGGGCCTGACGTTCATCTGGTAGATTTCAGATTGATCACTTAGGAAATCTTGCTTGGGCAGTCAGTTAACTGTATCCGGTGGATGTCTGTTGCCTGTCTGAAGCCCGAATACCCGACTCGGGCACTAGGAAAATTAAGATCCCAGGAGTAAGCTCTCATCTCACCCTGTATCACAAGGGTCCACGAGACTCTGTTGGTAGGCACGGTGTGGTTAACGTCTTCTCGGAACAAACAAGTCGCGCACTACTGACATGAGAACCAGTCAATGATCGGATGGCTAATGTGGGACTGAAAGCGCACTTAGTAAACATCTGTGTCGTCTCCGTGTACGCACCAATATCAGCTTCCGAACAGTGCGATAAAGAGACATATTCACAGCTGATTGTTGCGGGGGGGGGCTGGAATGGCCGGAATAGATCAACGGCTGTCAATCTGGGGATGTAGACAGTTGTAAATACCTGTGGGGCGAGAGACTGCTGCCCTATAAACAGAGTAAGGACGACTTATTCTCCCGAATCGCTGCTATTCGCATGGCTTTCTCAATCATTTGAAAATTCCTACGGACCCGACGCGACACCTCTATAGTCAAGAAGATCTGCACGTATCATACATCCGTCTGGTCAGTCCTCCTCTGTTGTTGCGAATGCTGGGTTATGTTTGTGGAAGATGAAGGATGATTCTTGAATTTGACCGACGCCGCTTAAGGACCATCCGCCGAGTGAATTACACCGATTTCGTCTCAAATGAGACAGTCCACACTAGCTGTGACAATATCTTAAGGGTGTCTCAGGCCATCCAAGAAAGAGGACTAGAGTGCTTTGGGTGCGTTCTCCGTCGTCCGCCTCACGAGCTCAGTTATACCGCTATCAATCCGGCGCCTTTGCCCATCTAAAGGGGTCGAGGAGGATATTAGATCAAGACCCGACCCAACACGATTCGCCAAGACATGGAATTGGCTCTTGGACCTTCGGTATTCGATTCCCGTCGCTGGAGAAGAGAATAGGCCGAGCCATCTACATGTGCATTTTTCTCACTGATTTTCGATGGCTTTATAAATTCAGATATATTTTATAGAAAACATGCACAAAATATGCTTTCTTTTGCTCATTTGGCAGCAAATCATGTCATCGTCACATTTTATATTCGAAGAAAGGGTATGCTTAGGTTCTAAAAAAGTTTTCCGATGCCCGAATAAATTTGAGCCACATCACCTGTAGCATTTGCGTTTAGCGATTTTAGTCTACAAGCTGTGAGCTTCCCGCCTAAGAACAATCATATATTCCTCGATGTCTTTGAGAAGATACAATGTAGAGTCCACAAATGTTTGAAATGGATGCGGACTATGTTGCATACATTATGAGGAGCATTAACAGACAGGCACAATGCTACATGAGTGGACATTGTACGGTCATGAAAAATCTCGCAATAATAAACTTTTTTTAAAACTAAAACATGCTCTCTCTTCGAGCATAAAATGTAACGACTATATGATCTGCCGCCAAATGAATAAGATAAGACATATTTTTAGAACTGTTTTCCATAAAATACGTTCGAATTTATAAGGCCATCTAGAGTAAATAAGGAAGGTGCATACTACCCAAGCAGTAATCTTTTCCGCGTACGGTTTCTACACGAGGTCACAAAGGAGTGCACCCAAAAGCCAGCTTTTTTGTGAGTTCAAAATACTAAAGGATTATGCCGATCACAATAATCAATATTGCAATTGCACATAAGTAATCTTTCCTAATCGAAAACCCATTTCAGAATTTCAGCCGAAATTTCATGAGGTCGGTCACGCACTGTGGATACGGTGCTGAAAAACGTCACGCGTGGGAGGTACAATACGTAACACGATCAAGGCCGGACAGATAACGCATGATCACAGTCACAGCGGGCACAAGAAGAGTTACCGTATCATAATTGGTGGATCCCACTTGCTGCAGTAAGCTGGACGAGTAACCTAACCCAACTACGATGAAACTTACGGCTGCCGGACGGGGTCTCGTAGGTCAAGTAGTTAGGGCGTTAACTGTACTCGAGCTTCGCTCTTATTGTCGTGGATTCGGATCCAACCGCGGTCGTCGAGTTTTGCACAACTAAATAAAGCGAGTTAAGTGAGAGCGGTTCAGTTTTCTCGATTGATTTTGTCAGTTGGTTCA
>CACRXP010000274.1:123122-198457 GCA_902702965.1 Spirometra erinaceieuropaei | reverse complement strand
CTAACCCACTGCCGCGTGCACACATATGGCACGCGTAGACGAGTCTTTCTACAACACCCAAAGCACTGCGCTCAAACTCAATAACCAGTCGGCAAAATTGTTTCGGCAGTCCACTAGCAAGTGCGAAACGAAGGAGATGGCAAGATCGATCGTCTTGTGCGTTAAGCACATTCTTTTTAACAAACAAGACCACTATAGGGCAGTCGTAAGCGGTGGTAAAATGAAGGTGTCGAGAAAACGTCGGACCAAAAATTGCGTGGCAGAAAGCTGGACTAAACGGTTAACCAAATATGCCTATTTTTGACCACTATTTAGACGTACTTGAGCATGAAGGGCTCAGGAGAGAGCAGGTAGCATGTAACACCAAGATATCGAAAGAGGATATGTAAGTTGTGTGGATCTCAGTTGACAGAAAAGTGAGAAATATCCCTGTCTGGAGGACTATTCAGGGGAAGAAGTGGATAGAAGGCACTCTA
The DNA here is from genome assembly GCA_902702965.1 of Spirometra erinaceieuropaei. NCBI lineage: Eukaryota > Metazoa > Platyhelminthes > Cestoda > Diphyllobothriidea > Diphyllobothriidae > Spirometra > Spirometra erinaceieuropaei. Next base: position 197,981 of record CACRXP010000274.1, on the reverse strand, counting down.
ACTGACATCATTTCTTGGCCTCGGATAGAACGAACAGTGATCAGCAATCATCGTAAAAAGTCACCCTGCACGGCCGTCAAATCTTTTGCACCCATCCCCGAAAAACCTTACATGGACTCGTCCGAACCTAAGCCCACTCCTCTGAAACGACCATTTCGTTGAAAGACTTCAAACGGAAATGCGCGCAGAACCATGACTTTGCTAAATGTGTATCATTGCTGGTTCCCTTTCAGCATGGAATTACATACTTTATGAACCAGATGCAAGGCCACATATAAGGCCCTCTAAGTTCATACCAAATGACCAGTTTTGAGGGTCCTTCATAGGACACAGCCGGAGAGGTCCTGAAAAGCGGAAAGCAGGATTCCAACGTTTTGACGAATTTCGGGCGAACATAAAAAAAGGTAGCCAGATTAAAATTTGGACTGTGAGGAGGCCAAACCGACGGCGAACGATCACATATTTACATTGTATGAACACCATTGCGACAACTGCTTTGTTGGACTAAGGTTAGGAGTGCAGCTGGAGTTAGAGGTTGGAGTAATGGTGGCATTGAGGACAAGGACAAGGGCGGCGAAGAGGTGTGAGGTTCGGAAAGGCTTTACAATTAGGTATTACGTTGAGGATTTGAGTGAGATCCTGTGTTAAGCTTAGCATTAGGTAATGATATGAGGTAGTTAAATCGAAGTTGTGTTTTTCAACTTTGTTTTTCTTGATATTGAGAACCTGAGTAGGCAATTTCTAGGATGGTGCCGAGAAGTCTTCCTAACCCACTGCTCTCACCTACTATTTAATCTTTGCTACGTATGAGGCACTTAAAAGTCAGCAGTTACACAGCTTACAGTTATCACCTCTCATCTCCACCAACATTTGTTTTACTCAAAAATGTGCGGTGCGAACAAAACAGGTCGAACTCTAGTGCATATATAAAACCGTTATCCTTCCAGATCTCGCTAGATAGGCTGATGAAATAAATCTCGAGTTCGCTCCTCGTCGCGCAGTAGCATCAACGATTGATGACTCTCAACGCACGCCAAATTGAAAAATGTAGACCTACCAAGTAGGCATAACGTGAAAACAGTATGTTTTAAGTCTCCGTCTGTAGGGTTTAGGTATCCATTATTCACAAACGCCGCTTCACAGTCCATCCAATTCCGGATTGGATCAAAGTCTGCTTGGGCCGTGCGTTGAGTCTACTACTTAGTTGCGGCCTGTGAAACTATTACTTGGCAGGAACTTGTACGAAGTTTAGTACAATCGTTCGATGTAGTTCTAGACCGAACGCAATTAATCTGAAATTTGTGCACCTAATCGCACGAGAAAGAGCAGTGAATAAATCAATATTTCCGGGTGTTCGAGGCCTTATGATTATATACATATAGCAGTAGAGGCACGTCGGTTTTGCACCTTGCTAACGCACGCTCGCAAGGTAACTTCAAAAATTAGGAAATTCCCAGATAATCAGCTTATTCAAACACAGTTTCTACTCAAAGCGTGAACGATTGCTTTCCCGACTAATAATCCAACTGACTTAGTAAACCAAAAGAGTGTCAAAAACATCCATTAATACGCAATCCCCACTTGGCAAACCTGCCTTTAGGGCAAAGCGAAATGCGCGTAAGGCTGAGTTATTAGGATTTTCTTGAGGGAAGGATGGCTTTACAAAACTTATGCAAGGGAGTGTTTTTTAGTCGAACTACAAAGCCGGAGCGAGGCTGAAAATAAGGGAACTGGAGACGGAATTGAAAGAAAGAATGGACGGAAGGTAGAAGGAGTTGAAAATAAAAGATGGTCAAGTAACCTAGTGCTAAGGTATCTCTCTTGTAACCAAAGCTGGCTGCAATGAAAGTTGGAGGACAAATACTACAGACCATCCGTACATGTAAAGTCTATTTAGCAATGCGAAAAAAGTGAAAACTTAGCTTACGAAATTGCATTTGATATGGTTGTCTTCACATTAAGAAGGCCTCCTATAGGCTTGGAGGGAACTGGAAATATAAAATTTCCAGTGGGAATAGGGGAGGCAGAGGAATTAAAATTATTCATACTATCCTTGTCATAACTGTAGACGCAAAATACTACTTGAAATAGGAGTAGTTTTGACCCATCGCTAACGGCATTTGGTGTGTCCAGCAGTTGGCACGCTCAATATTGTATCGTCTGCCTAACCAAACGTCGGGTGATGATTTTCGTCCCTTAACGGAATTCCCCAAGAAGTTGGGAATTCCAATTGAAAGGCAGAAACTATACAGGGATCACTGGAAAAATGTAACAATAAATTACTAAAACTGTCAATAAAGCAGCTTTGCTGGCAGAACGTCTGCTGTCAGGACTCCGGATACAAGCCATAGAATGTTAGTTCGGACGACGGAAATGACGTGGTCAACCGCTACTCCAGGGCGCGGGTCTAAAACGGTGACTTGCGCCTGAATCTTTTTGACAGAGATGAGAACTGTTGACGCACGTATCTCATTCTCTCTCCCAATACACATTGAGTTGCTGATAGATGCGAACAGGCGAGTTCCAGGTAGCAGTTCAAAAGACGAAGATGCGATCACAGTGATCGCATCTTCGTCTTCTGACACATCGAGTTCCCGATGCCGGACAAAGTGAAGACGGCCGGAGGCGGACGCGGGTATAGTAACAAACAGATCAAACAGCCCGCTTCGTGTGTCACATACGACCTACTTCACGCCTTCTACGTCTGATTGGTGGGGCTTTGGATCTCGCATAGGTGAGAAATCCTTCAAGCCTACATTTGAAAGGAGATATTGTGGCCTGACCCTTAGCCCTGAGTAGGATCAAAGCATCATGCCAGTTGACAGCCTTACGGCCGAGAGTGCGTCCTGATGGTTTCAAACGATGTCTTGTTGTTTACAGTAAAAGATTAAACACCGAATTTGAGTTTAATTGGCCTACTTTTCGTCTCCCATGCTCTATTAACGTCTCTGAGTCCGCCGGTCCAATATAGATGCGTTTGAGCGCAATGGGTGACGTGTAGTAAGGTCTCAGTTTCATGAATGTCACATATGGATTCGGATCTCGCTAAAATGAGAGACGCCATGGGGGCTACAACGCTTGGAAGGGGTCGTTGCAGACTGCCTTCATTGCCAGCCGCGACGTACAGGATCGGTCTCAGTCTCTTTCCTCTAGTATGCGTTAGCAACCTGTCCGAGCCCGTTGGCTGACTGGTGATGAGGCTGGGTGCGGTGGTGGACGAGGCGCCAACCTCCGTCTAACGCGTGTCACAAGCATGCGTGGTGGTGATAGTAAACCCATAACGCAGACCCCACGAAGCCCTATGTACGTACTACCAGAGCTAAGATGGCTGCCGTCACGGTTCATCGAAGTAACAGCGCAGTAGGAGCAGATGCAGGGGCCATCCTGTTGTAAACCTCTCCAACATACAGGGTAAGACCACTGCCGTTTGCATTTTGGCAAGACCAAATTGGATGGGTGGTTTAAAGTAAATAAAATATAAAGATTTATTAGTGCAAAATGTGCTTACCATCGTCGGGATCATGATCCTTCTTTGCTTAAATTCAGAAATGCAGAAAAAGGTGGACTAATTATAAAAAACTAACATGACGATAAAATTAAGAAAAAAAAACATTCGAACCTCTCACTTTCGAATGTTCATTAAAACAAGAGTTTCAAATCCGTATAATTTCGGTGTGTTGAAGCCTAAACTCAGATCAAGTTCATTCGGATGATGTCCATATTAAATTAGCACGCAACTAGCATTATTAAAAGGGGCGTCATGCACATAACTTACATAAAAGTGGCCGTCACAAGTTAGAAGGACATTCTAATAAGACGCTTAACCTTTTTATCCGAGAGTTTTGACTATAATGGCTGTTAGAAGAAGAAAATTGGCTCTCCGGAACAGGTTTATTTAACTACTGACGTTTCAAAGAGCTGGGCCGGCTCTTCATTGTCATTGGCTGTGAACAGTGAGACATCAACAAAAGAAGTCCGTCTCACATTTTAATACGGGCTAAGAGGCATGAAAAAGCCAAAGGGTTAAGCTTAGAGGATTTAATTACTGCAAATACTAAAAGCCCTGTTGAACTGAACGTATGCGTTTTGCCTAAAGCGTTAGGTACATGGGGCGCGAAAAACAGGATAGCCAAAATCGAGCCAGCGCGGAACGATAGGGAACACGAGAGTTACCTAGGCAGGCTACTGCCCTCTCTCCGTGGCGGTCAAATTCAACTTACCCTTCTACCTCCCTGGACGGCACAACGGCCTTTTATATCCTCGTCCATACCCAATATCATCCATCTATTGTGAAAATGGTTCTGTCGCCCATTTATTGCCGTCTTACTACATGGTAAGTTATGTAGGCGCCCCATTTTCGACTTATTTTTAATGTGCGTTTGCCTGGTCTAAACCATTCTAATTCAAATTACGTTTCCGTACTAATATGACTGGACTGGCAAACTACCTGGGAAATGGGACTAAACTTTTATTGGTACGTACTCTTTGAATTCGACACTTTAATCTGCCGGAGAAAAAAACTTCCAACTGCGATATAAGAGACATAACTAACGGATGTGCCACCAATGCTCTAACCACACATAGCCTTACCAGGTTCGGCACTCCTGTGGCGTTAACGTGACTGGGTTAGGTGCTAGCCACGAATCAGTCCACATTCACATTTGTTATAAACGGCAACATTCACGGAGATAAATGAGGACAAGCTTGCTTCTACGACTTATTAGCGCTCATTACTAGGTCAGTTTTAAGCAAACAGCTAGATTGCTCCACACAATAACCATGTCCATGATAAGATTAAGAAACAAAAGTCCGCAAGATCAACATAAATTGATCTCCTGTCTACTTACCTTCCCTCCGGGCAAAGTCTGAAATCTGCTCATAATTTAAAACAGCTGCATTGCGTAGACAGATTCGGACCACGGAATGTACAGCTTCTGAACCGGCCATCTCATCACTTGATTGGTCGATGACCTGTGGTAAAAAACCAAACACGTGACAGGCATTGAAGCAATCAAAAATGAATAATTCTGCACTAGAAATCTTCTCGAATGTCACTTAATAATATGAAGCTGCCTTCGACAACGGTAATGTTACTAACCCAGCTGTCAGGTTTCCGTTTGGACTGCTTATGTTGGTAAAGGGTTCTTCTGATGATTTACGTGTCCATGAGGCAACAATAACATAACACGACAACCTCTAACCATAGAGAGTTCTGCTAGCAGAGATAACAAAAGGGCTTCGCCATACATCTTCGTAAATCCTTATCCACATATGGAAAAGTAAGTAAGCAGACCGGAACTTCCAAAATGGACAAAATACATCCCATAGTTACCAGTAGCTTGCAAGGCTTATTCCAAAGTTGCCAAGATGCGAAAAAATTGGCAGAAACGAACAGGAGAGTAAGGTCTTGGTATAGAAATCGTAGCCATGAGCAAGAGCAACGATTACATTTTTATTTGACCGGCTGGGGGCAAAGAGGATGTTTACGTTGCATTGCTACAAGGTCTAAGGACAATTAACAGTGGTATTCAGGTTACTGTTAGTGCCTCACGACTAAGAAGAAAAAATGGTCGGCCCTCATGAAATCTGCTGATTTTTTTGAAAAATGCTTCATCTTGCACAGACGTGAAGCAAATGCCCGAATACATGTGGACCCTCCACCAGGGATTCACAAGAAAGAGGCTGCATTTAGGCGAAAGTACAAGGAACGCAAGGGCTAGCAGCACATGAGACCGAGTGCATGGTCCAATGGAAGTCAGGTTTTCAAGACAGACCCTCTACACACGTACCTTTCTACTTGGGCAATTTTATGTTAAAAATCTCCTATTAAAGCCAGTTACTGTTTGGACTTTTTGCATGAACCAACAACCATTGCAAAGTTACGAAAACAGATCGAAGTAACTCATGATCACACGGGCATGGCATTCATCGATGCCGGTAAATGTTCGAGCTCCAGGTGTATGTATGAGCAGGGAAGAGGAGGATTGACCGGACAATGGAATGATTTTTTTTATTCTTCTGAGCTCTCCAACTCGTGTCGGAGTCCGTCGTTAGAGATGACAGCAGCCGGCCCACGACCGGAGTTGCAAGTCTGGAGGTGACCGCACGGTCCTGTGTGTGTGCGTCAGATCGGAAAAAACCGAGCTCATTGTTGCAGGATTGAGTAGGAATTGTACACCGACCCAAAGCTACAATATGCAGCAGAATCCTCAAGGTTTCGGAATAAGTAAACCTACGGGAGTAGCCAGTGCAGTGTATCATCTCCCCTGCCTAAACACGAATTGAACTAAAAGCAGACCTGGATCGCGCACACACGAGCAAAAAACTGACTGTGCGACGGGTGACAAACTATCACAAGTGGCTGTTTAGCTTTGGAAACAGGGCGAGTCAAATCGCCCAGACGCCAAGATAACTGCTCATTTGGAAGGCAAGATAGGGCAAGAGTTGATTGGAGCCGGGCGTCTGATGAGACCTCGATCGATTGATGTATTGACCTGGTGACAGCACACGTAGTCACCTCCATACCTGCGGCGCTAGACGTTGATTGGCTGATAATTCCCTATAATCGCCACTTGGTCTGTTGCTGCTGTCATCTCTACCGAAGCACTTCTGCACGAATTGAAAGCTTGGAACAATAAATAAATTATTCCGGTGCTCGGTTAATCTCCTTTATTATATTCTGATGGCTTTGAGGTGGAGCGTTCGACTGGGATGCACTATGATCCTGGAGTTAAGGTTTAAGCCCTGAGCCACCACGGCCTGGCCGGCAAACGACGGCAAATAACCAAGAAATTAATAAGATAGCCATTAGTGTTCTTTACCGTAGCAACTCGTCGCTCTGCAACCCTCGGCGCGGTCTCTTATCAGGGACTTAAGGCAAATATTAATTAGGAAAGATAGGCGAAAACGACTTGTAATGATAGAACACTATTCGACGAGCAACTTGTAGTAGGGCGTTGAGACTCGGTCTAAGGACAGTAAGGGCGAATAGCAATTATACATTGACCCATGATCGTCCCTACAAAAAAGGTGAAACCGTTATCGGCGTTGACAGATACGCCACCTAATGAGTAAGTTCGAGGTGGTGGAGAAAAAAGCCCTGATCGAAACAATTACTGAAGGTTTCCAGAAGTTACGATAAGCTGAGGAGTTGAGCATCTGATTATCAGAACTAGTAAAGTTTAAGAGTTCAGAGGTGTTCATTAGGGACAACCTCATGGACATGAAAATGTCTCTCCTCAAAATGGCCTCAGGGACTGAAATAGACAAACGCGGCCGTGAATTCTGGGCACTATGATCTTTAATAGTAGTGAAAATCCGATTCCCAGGTGGCATATCAGAAGAAGAGGGGGCGTTCACCGGGAGGGGTTTATTTGAGATCCGACGTTTCGGGCAGTTTATTCGTCTACCCATCTTCAGGGACTGGGAGGTCCTGTGCACAGCACTCCTTATTATGGCGCCCTTTGTCCAATGCGTGATCCGCCAATGCCGCCTGTGTGGCTGCATCCAACCCGCATGTCACCGTGACCGGGCGATTCAGGTCACGGTGACATGCGGGTTGGATGCAGCCACACAGGCGGTATTGGCGGATCACGCATTGGACAAAGGGCGCCATAATAAGGCGTGCTGTACACAGGACCTCCCAGTCCCTGAAGATGGGTAGACGAATAAACTGCCCGAAACGTCGGATCTCAAATAAACCCCTCCCGGTGAACGCCCCCTCTTCTTTTATTATGATCTTTCTATCGGGCTGTGTCACACGACATTTGATGCAGTTGCCGCGTATCCCTGGCACGGACAGCCTTTTCTGCGTACTTGCTCATGTGCAGACAGAGGGTAACTTTGGTATGCCCTTTCCAACTGGGCTTTTTGAGGGCAGATTCACGAAATGCGGGGCATGAGCGGCAGAAGGTGGTTAATGGAGGAAAGACAGTTTGCACAGACTAAAATGAACGTAATTAAGGGCAAAGGCACCTTGTAGGCGTTTCGTAAAGCTTGAGTGATTCGGGGTACCCCCTTGCACGGAACTCGCTGCGAGTCGTTTTTGACCTCTTCGTTACGGTTTTATGTAAACTTTCTTCTTTTAGTTTTATCCGAATGCTCATACAGTTCGTCCCAATGCCAAAGTCATAATAGGATGTATTTAAACCCTTCAAATTATAACCCATGAATGACTACTAAGCCAATAGACCCAGCTAATATTTTTGAGCGATATCGCAACAACCATTAGTTAGTATGCAAATTTCTTGTGTACTCGCTAACTATCTCTATTATTCGAAAGGAGAGGAAGCACACTGCGACGATTGTTAAACTGAGGACCAGCAAATGCGTCAATACTAATGAGCGAAAGTGCTGATCGAGCTGTCCGAGCAAAAACACGGCAATGCTGAAAGACTGAGTTGAGGTCTTGCGAGGAACGATCGAACTTCAGATTTACAACTCAGGTCAGGTATAGTGCTTGGGTCTAAAAAACGCAAATACTCACCCTTTCCATAAGGATAAGTAGATTTTCTAAGGCCGCCTCTGGTCGATTGAACGGGAAGTAGTACCGAAATCCGGTTAATCGCTTCTCCAGAAATGCTATAAGACGAGCACGTATGGCCTGAAAATCCTCCATCTCTGCGCTGAGAACTGTGTTGATTCCTCCACTGCCCTGTCTAAATGTGAGTGTCGAAAAAGGCAATTAGTTGGAGAGACAAAGTGGACGACGGATGAGCAATCTAATTGGTCCGTTAAGCCTTGTTTAATTAGGGAAGCAATTTTGAGGAGGCCGGCTCGAAAGCGGGAGGCAGTGAAAACAGGCAGCTTTCGCAAACAACAAATGTATCGACCTAGTTAAATATGCGAAGGTAGGTACGCTTGTCTACGAAAGCGTTTTGGCCCAATAAGCCATCTGGGAGTCTCCTGACGACGTAAAGGCACTCCGAAGTCGCTTAAATATGAATTGCCCAGTGCAGAAGTGAATTAAATAGAATGTAGTACACACCAAAATTAGAACCGGCGGAAACGGTTAGGCAAACAGGCAAAAAATTCCTATTCCGGTTGTGTGCGCTACGCAATAGCCAAGTCTTTTCTGATTGCAAATGACATTTCAGATCATATAAAGTCAGTAACCTTAGACGATTGTCACAATTACGCCAATTTGCATTGTTTTTATGCCATGGGCAATTTTACGCAGTATAGGCAGAGACTCCGAAAACACTTGCTTAAAAGGGTAAATAAATTTTAATCACAAACGGTTGCTTAACTGTTTAAATACTGGCAGACTTGGAAGAAAGTCCAAATACTTTCGTAGCATGATAGTCTTCCAATGAAGATCTTTTTGGCCACCGTGTAAATTCCACTCACAAATAGTGCACTACCCTGGATTGAGTTTCGATGATTACAAGCGTCCAATCATGCTTCTTAGGAAGGATTTACAGATACATTTGCATTTTTATTGTTCCTGTTTGCATTAAGGCACATCCACCTTAAGAGAGTGGGTATTTGCGTTTTTACGTTGTTTGCCATTACGGCAATTTTTCAGACCAAGCCTTCTCCTGCGCATTAATGTTGTCGACAAGATGTCGAAAATGTTCTTCGTCTTATGCCATTATTTACTAGCATCAAGAGTCGTCCATGCATGGTAATGATGACGTAGAGAGACTGGTATTAGAAAAGATGATTTGGGAAGTTCGGAAAAGATGAAGAAAGCGCAAACACAGGCTTCAACACCCGTATTTTGGACGTCCTTCCTGAAGGCAGTATGAATTTAGAGAGCTTAGAAAGAAGTCATTAGGAGTCGTACGGATTTTGTACGAGAAATATTTAGCCACAACAGTAAATTTGAGGGACGGTTCAATTACCTAAAACGAAGTCCTGTCAACTAGAAAAGGTGGCTCTTTAAGTTCTAGAGTGGCCAAAATTATTTTGACGACAGATATTTTTCTGTTTTTAACAGCTTTAAAGTATTTTTTTCAAACTCGACCGCTTATAATGAGGTCCGCAACAAAAAAGTAGATAATGTTTACTCCTGGCAAGTTAAAACGCGTTGCCACTTCCATTTAAATGACTAAAAATCATATTTTTGTAGGTATATCCACTTATGCACTGTAGGCAAAGAAGCAAAGGCCTTATTCGTTTTGCTAAAACTATGATACCCATGCGAACAACATTATCGATAAGTATTGTCGCAAAGGTTTGGGGATAATAAATTGCAGTCTGTGGTTTCCTTGCCATTACCAGTCAGCTTGAGTTCAGTGGCTAATAGAGCGAACGCCTTATCACCCGAGTCAAGACCTGATGTACTGTGGCCTTTGCGATTAGAAACATCCCAACTCTCATGGGAATGAGGTCAGCATAGGGGAAGACGAGGATAAGGACAAATGAGGCTGAAAAAGTCGTCATCGGCCTCTATTGCTCCTATATCTTGTTCGTGACTCCAGGGGACGACTCTTAGCAGAAACGTTAAATGAGCAGACAGATCGGCTCGAAGACAGTCAAGCGGTGTAGTCAGGAACTTCGGTCATTTTCGTCCGCCATCTACTTGGATGAAATTAAATTTGGGCAGAAAACTATTGTGGGCGAAATTTAATTACCGATAGCCGAATAGGTAAAGGGTTTACTGATTTGCCATTCTTCTAACATGGATATTAGGCAAGTGCTGATATATTTGCTTCCCACAGGTTCAAAAAACATCGCACAGTGCTATCGACTATACTGACTCTGTTGGTCTATATGATCATTTGAAGGACAAAAATACACTCAGAACTTCCTTAAGTCAGAGCAAAATGAAAAAGTAAGCCGGTAGTTTTCAAGAAGGGTGTGTTACGTGTCCTACGGACACATGAAAGGCCAGCAAAAAGGACACACCATTCAACGATTTAAAGTACACGACAAAATGAAAAATAGGCTCAGAAAGAAATCTATGCTCCCATGAAACACAGCCTTAATTTGAGACGTTTCCGAACCAAAGTCACAAAAAACATCTGTTCATGATTGAAAATGTCCTCTTGCATGTCACTGACAAAGGCACTACGTACGCAAAAAAACCAAAAAAGGATGCATCAACGAGTGCCAGCATGCATGACAGCGGGAGATCGAATTCGTGATTAGTTTGTAGAAGATAACGTAAGCTTTACAGTGGCATTACAACAAGGACAAGGGAAACTGAAATGGCAAGTTCTGGCCTGTTGGCCGTCGTCGGAAAGCCATACCTAACCCCGAGGTGTGCAGCATCTGGGGCTTGATCCTGCCACTGGTTGGTTAGAGGCCCAAGGTCCCAACCACTGATTCACGGGTAGGCTGCCCTATCGGTTGCGATTGGGCGCAAAAAATAGTAGAGGGGCGTGGGTGGTAAGCGCGTCGGACTTCTAACCAAGAGGTCGCGGGACCGAGCCCCAAGGTTTGCACACCTCGGGGTTGGGCATGGCTGGCTGACGACGGTTAATAAGCCAGAAATGACTATTACTGTCTCCCTCGTCTTTGTTAATAATACTATGCTGTGGTTCATAACGATTGGCATAACAAAAGCTCTGCAAAATGGCCATGCAATACGCGGATTCTGACCTTCACTAAAGTTACTGACTCTCCAGTTATCCGCAGCGGACTCAAGTTTAGGGTTCGTATTAGGAGTTGTGTCAGGCTTAGACTATAGTCTGGATTTGCCGTCGAGGCTAGGGTTGGGGTTTAGAATTAGGGTTAGAAGTTTGGGCTGGAGTTTTAGGGTTTGGGCTACGAACTTAAGGCATAAGGTTAAGGTTGCGGTTACATTCGAGTTTTCCATAGATGTTTGTGGGCTAAGGGTTAGGATTACCCATTACAGCCATGGTCATGGTTGGCGTTAGGGTCACAGTTAACTATGGTTATCTCAGGAGGTTACTTACCATACCCTTATCGTCAACTCTTGTAGATTTTAAAATCTTAAGTTGTCTGAAGCCTTGGCGAATCAAAGAGTAGTTATCGGACAAATGCTCGACGGCGGGTTACTTCACCCTCGGTGTCTCTCTATGAACTTAAACACATCAAAATATGGGTCAAGCTGCCGACGGTGCGTAAGAATTGCCGCAGTCGGATAGTCTTATTTGATTTAGAATGTTGGAAACATTGACTTCCAGATCTTGTTAGAGGTAGACCCTGTTGAGAAGAATGATTTCAAACATGCTAACAGGCAATGCGAATGTAGGACAATGCATGAAAACCATATAGATGATGAGGACCACTGCTACTGTTAAAGCCAAGTCTTGCGCTTACCAACAGTTTGCATTAAGACATGATCAGAGGATAAGAACGTGTTGCAAGGAATGGGAAGACAAGTAGTCTGTCCTTATATATTGCTGACAAAGAATCAAAATGTGCACGGCATAGTCAGTAGTAAAACTAACGAGGTTTTTTGTTTGACTAGTAAGAGGACCTGGAAATGATCCAACTGTGGATTTTACACAAAATATCTGAGATAAGCTGAGCACAGCCTTCGACATAGAAATCATTTTTACATCCATTAACAGCGTGCGCGCACACACTTAAATTGAGTAGTGTATTTTCCCGAAGCAAATTTCGCGAGTTTGTTGGTCGGGAAGGAGATGTAAAAAGGAAGTACTCACGCTTTGCCATGGACATGCTCGGCGCAGATGACGTAAGACCGATGCAACAGCTGCATGTCAATTGTTATGTCTTCTTCACCGTATCTGATCAGTTCATGGAGAAGAACCAAGTGACGCTGACAGGTCCTGATACCGTAGCGGTTGCAGTACTCGTCAAAAATCAAATTTTGCGCCGGGCTTAACCAGCCAAGCGAAACAAATGGGTCCTAAACCAAAACAAAATAAAAGACGGTTTGCCTAAGGATTTTACGTGCAAAACCATGAGCTTAGTCAAAGGCATATCCGGTCAAATCGTCCTTCCCACAGTCTTGGACAACACCGAGAAGAAATAGGTCCCAAAAATTCAGTGGGTCGCAAAAATATTGGTAGCAAGTGGTTACTGCAAACCACAGACATCAGATTTCGGAACGACGTTACACAATTGGTGACCTATGTTGATCGACGCAAGACATATTTTCAGTTTGGTCTAACATAGGAGACAGAGTTTTCGAAGCATAACCGCCGGAACATTCATGAGACGCGATAGGCTCTCCCATTTTCCCGACGTGTGGGATTTATTAAACAATTGAAGCAGCCCTCAAAGGGCTCTAAATTAACCTTCCTCTTTTCGCCAAGGTTTGACTAAAGCTCTCCTTTGTAAAGTCTTAATTTCTGCGCCGACAGTTACAGAATACAAACGACAGCAAAATTCGGACAGGAACGCGTAATTAACGACGAAAATGGACAACTGGTGATTACCTTATTACATGAACCACCCAGTCGTATTAAGACACATGCCTAGTTAATGTTTATACGCAAACCTGACAGGCTAAAGCTTGATATGACGCTCACCAGTCTAAACGCCATATGTAACTCTCAAAGATACGCGCGCCGGCACTAAAATTTGAGGCTGTCTACAGACCGAGGGAGATCATCAGGCGCCAAGCTACAGAAGGAAGATTCTGTCATCATGCATCAAATGTTGAGCAGTTGGGGGAAGGGAAGGGGTAAGGTATGTACCCCCCTTGGTGATTGGTTGAAAGTCTACCTTCTTAACTTACTTAGTTAGGCGTGTTTAATAACGGTTCGCCTGGCAGTAGGTCGCGGTGGGGGGAGGGTTATGTAGAAAGCTGATTTTAACCTCCAATATCGTTATTGACATTAATGTGGCCCGTTTTGAGCTCAAGGTTAGGGTTTGGCAAACGCTTGGAATTGGTGTTAGTTGGGTTATTCATGGGACAACGGTTGCCAGGCTTGGGTTATGGTTTGAACTCACGGTTGGAAATAGGGTTAAAGTTTTAGCGCTCGGCTTAAGGTTACGATAACGTCCGAGTTTTCCTTAAATACTTACGGATAAGAGGTTCCCCATTGAAGACACGAACATGATTGGCGTTAGGTTTGTAGCTAGCTAGCTCTCCCCAAGTGGGTTACATACCACACTGTTGCTCAGTTGAGGTAAAGCAAATACGTCGGAAAGACTGGGCGACTACGCTGCGCGTGGATATCTGAAAAGGCAGAAGCGGCTCTCTAGGCGACACTCGGTCACAACTTCAAGGTCGAAGAGACCTAAATTCTCCTTGCGCGATGATAACCGCGTAAGCCACGAGGTGGTTGAGTCATTTTTCTCCAGTCCTTAGTCTATCAGCAATAGCAATGAGCTTTCAATAAAAGCGAGGAGACGAACCCTAAGAAGCAAACGCGAAGAAGGCGACACGATCGCTAGAAAAAAAGCTTTATTCGTCCGATGTTTCGAATTCTTGCTCGGACACATCATCAGAGACAATAGCAGATATGGATGGTTCATGCGCAAGGGGCTGCATTGTTTATAGGATACAGTCACCATGCTACCGGATATGAAATTTCCCTGCCCCACTCCCATCATCAGGGACCGTTGCACTTGGTGTGATGATTGTTCGATGGACGGCATTCGAGTCGTTAATTGCTGCAATTTCACTATGGGTGTTAGTGTGATGATTGCCCTGCCATCTGGCCCACTGACCCTGGCATTGGGAATAGTGCTTGCCTATGCTATCCCCACACAGCTAATTACTCCGCCTAGGCTAAGTCTCAGCACCGAATATGGCAGTGGGCGGTCATTGCACTTGTTACTGTGGTCCAGTGAACCGTGATTCAAACAACTCGAGGCTCATGTGATGGTTACCTCTAGCGAGAATCTCGGCCTCGTCGAATATGAATGTGTGGTCGGATCTCGTCGAATGAACCACAACTTCCGCTTCTCTGCTTTTCTTCGCTCAGACATTGCATGTGTAGGGTAAGTTCACAGGCGGGGGGTGTGCAGGTTAACACTACTTCCGGCCAAAGTACTAGTGGGTCAAATGGCCGAATAAATATCACACCAATCACTGACGCTGGTGATAAAATCGCGGCATACTATCAGGCAATCATTGCTTCTGCAATGAATGTGGAATAAGCTCTTCCCGGTTGATGTGACAAGTGTATCGCGCAAATACTGTACCCCCGCCCCTGCCCCCGTCGCTGTATCTGACACTGGGTTAGAGGGAGAATTCGAAATGCCGGATGGGGAAACTTCCTGTCACAACAATCAAGCCTGCATCCTCTCAAATGCTCCATTCTGATTTCTGCTGACAAGGGCTTTGAAACACACAGGGTCGGTGTACTGGAAACGTGCAGTGTAGTCGTAAAAACCCCTAAAATGTGGGCCTGTAGTGGGAGGCTCGGAACTCATCTCGAAAGTGCGTGTGTGTGAAAGTTATTGCGAACTTTTACGCAGTAACACGAAGTGTGAAGTCAAAAGAGAAATTAAAGCAAATGAGGTTGGTTCCAACCGATTAGCAGTATTGGAGACCTTCGTAAAAAGATGCAGGAATCAGTGCAATAATCTTACCTTGAGTCGAAAATCTAACATCCGGGATACGAGCTCACGAATTAGCGGGAGATGATCCACTTCGTGCGGTTTCACGGAAGCCAGCTGGTTCAGTCCCAAATGATGCGCGCGCACGCGCTCTTATTCCCAATAAAGGAAAAAGCTTTTAAATTCGGGAAACATATTGCACTTCGAGACTGAGTAATAAGAAAAACAACCCAAGTGACGTAAAGACAATCATACAATACTTTGTAAACCGTGCGAAAGGCATTACCGATGTTAGTCCGGCAAGCTGACACTATTGACAAACTTACACTTTACTCTGTCCATTTAAAAATATTAGAGTAAAGCGTGAAATCCCCATTACTAATAACTAGCAAAAAACGCGGATATAAAACCGCACCGAGGATCACTATGACAAAGGCACACACATACACACAGGTTATGGATATCAGCTTTTTTCTCCAAAGTATCATTTGAAGTCTTTCTGGGAGGTTTTCGGCTCTCCCTAATTTAGTCGGCAATAGGCCGCAAACGGAGTGTCTTTTCGTCAAAAGGGAAAATTTATAACGGCGATTAAGTCGTTTTTATCGAAACTGCATAAACATGATGGGGGCAAGTAGCAATTAGTATGTCAGTAATGAAGAAGAGCTGACTTTTACTGACGAAAAAAGAGTCAGTCATGACTGCAAGTCTATGAATCCCAACGAGATCGGCGGAAGAAAAAACGAAACAGACTTTGGGGAGTGCATTAACATGGCAGCACTTGAGAAAGGCTCGGCAGGTGAGATGCGATTATGTACGACTGAGTTTCCGTGACTGAGAAAGACGTCCGTTCCAGTAGTTTAATTGATTTTAAAAAGGTAGTTAAGAGGACTGAGTGACGGCAATGTGCAAGAAAATGTGGTTGGGAGGAGAAATGTTTTTCCCGAAACGCCAAACCTGAAGTTTAACAAGTTTTATGACAGAGGGCTTTTAAAAAGGACCAACGGAAAGAATTAACGTGCTACTACTTACAATTAACTACTACAAGCAGAAAGCAACTTTTGGCTTAGAGAAAGGAGAAGCTTCTTAAAAGCAGAAACATCCCTACTAACAAAACGCACACTACAGAAACATGACAACTCAAAGACCTAATAGACAGGGGCACAAGAGTATTGGTTTCGGAGGCAGTTCTAAGAAACCGTAAATGGACGAATCGATAGCCTTTGATCCGATTTGTCATAGAGGAGTCGTTTCGCTATTGTCGATTCTTATCCCAGAGCATAATCGCCTACTCATTTTGCAGTTGGTTCAGAAAAAATCTGCAGGTAAATAAGAAAAGCAGGTTTCACCCCAGCATTTGATATGCACACTCGACGTAGCTCAAAAGCATTTACGAAAGCAGCTAGCGTCTCTATGTACAACATTACAGGGTTATGAAAGATGAATGAAAGTTAAAGGTTTCTGGGTAATCGGAAAAAATTGCTCTAAGTAGGCTGGCGATAAATGTTCTTGGACTCTTCTCCAAGCTCAGCCGCCAATAAGGGGCGGTGCAGTAAAGTTTATAACTACGGCCATGTGATTCTGTTTGCAGGCGTCATGTGCCACATGATTGAAAACATGCATGACTATATTTCACTGCGGCCCAATACCAAACCCCAGAAAATCAGCAAATTCATGTGACATTACGAGTTTGCCAAATCTCAGTCTTCCGGCGAATCGAAATTTACTGAGGGAATTAAAGAATATCCAAAGTCAAGCATGCTTGCCCATTTCTGTATTTAGGAGCGATTCCTGTTTGTTAAATATTTTGGGCGCAAAAACTCCAGCTCCTACTGAAATGCCCCAATGTGCAGACTTATTTACCAGACAAACAAAGTGTACTTCCCACAGTCACCATGTTCTGATGGCTAAACCAGGTTGAGACGACTGGAGGCAGCTCTGAGCGTTCCAGTTGGTCATACATGTCGCTCCCGGGCACACATAATACGCGCATGTTGGCCAATCTGCGTGCACAATGCAGAGTACAGTACTCAGATCTTGCATTCGTAAACGCTGCCGTGAAGGTCAAATTAAAAAGAAGAACAAAATTATTCCCCTATGTTGGAACAGTCCAAGTGCAGATTTTCGAGTTTTCGCGATAGCTAAAAGATTGGAGGTAAGCGATGAGCCAGTTTCATACTCCCTCACCTAAACATTATGTCGCCACGGCAAGACAAGGTGAAGACCGCTAGAGATGCGACCAGGGACAGTGAGCACGGTGGTAGGAAAGCCGTGTCTGCACGACGTATAAACGTCTCGCTTTCTACCCACCTATGGACCACGATCTGTACTCTCGGATCCGTCGCCAGCAAACAACGCAATAGAGATCACGGTAGGGATCACTTGGGGCTCAATTTACGGTCCGTGGAGATGGCCCCTCGATCGCAATATTCCAAGTTGCGAATGTTGGCGCAATGTGACTGTTGAAAGGGCTGTATTTCTTTTGTAGTGGAAAAAGCATGCTCTAGAATACGACAGTCCGACCACCGCAAGTGACGGCGCCCATTTTATGTTCCACAGGGAGGGTGCAGCACCAGTGACCTGCATGTGGATAAGTTTTTTAGCGGGACAAAGGATGGGTCTGACCGTTTGGATAAGAAGGAAGTTTTCTACAAAATGCCATACGATGTACATTAGCAGTAAAGTGGCGAGGGCATCCTTCCTAAGCAGCGATGCATGTTCTGCGTACTTTACCATTCTTTGATTTGAAAAAAAGCTAATTAGCAGGAAAAAAGGCAAGAGCGCCTGCCTAAGCAGCCATGCATGGTCTCAATACTTGGCATACGTGTACTTGAAAGAGAAGTCGGATTGCTGGCGTTTACCCATTTAGGACAAAATTTTCCTAGGATTAATTTATAGCGAGAGAGCGTCAGCCTTCTTGAAAATTTACATACTAGCTCATTCTGTGAATTTGGATTTAAGACTAACTTACAAATAGGCTCAAAAAAAACATTGCACAAGGCTATCAACTATACTGACTATATTGGTCTATATGATCATTTCAAGGAAAAAATATCCTCGCAGCTACCGTAAGTGAGAGCAAAATGACAAATTAAACAGACATATGTCCTGCTGACATATGAAAGGTCAGCAAAACAGGACACACCATTCAACGATTTAAAGTACACGACAAAACGAAAAATAGGCTCAGGAAGAAATCTATGCTCCCATGAAACACAGCCTTGCTTTGAGAATTTTCTGAACCAAAATCACGAAAAACATCTGTTCATAGTTAAAAATGTCCTCTTGCATGTCATTGGCAAAGGTACTACGTACGCAAAAAAACCAAAAAGGATGCATCAACGAGTGCCAGCATGCATGACAGCGGGAGATCGAATTCGTGATTAGTTTGTAGAAGATAACATAAGCTGTCAGAGTGGCATTACAACAAAAACAAGGGAAACTGAAATGGCAAGTTCTGGCTTGTTGGCCGTCGTCAGAAAGCCATACCTAACCCCGAGGTGTGCAGCATCTGGGGCTTGATCCTTCCACTAGTTGGTTAGAGGCCCAAGGTCCTAACCACTGGGTCACGGGCTGGTTGCCCTATCGGTTGCGCTCGGGTGCATAAAATAGTAGAGGGGCGTGGGTGGTTAGCGCGTTGTACTGGTAACCAACAGGTCACGGCACCGAGCCTCAGGGTTTGCACACCTCGAGGTTGGGTATGGCTGGTTGATGATGGCTAATAAGCCAGAAATGACTATTCCAACCTCCCTTGTCTTTGTCGGTAATGCTATTCTGTCAATTTTTCCTGCCGCCATGCGGCTGCGGAAGGGGTTTGAGAGCGAGAGAGAGCCCTAAGGCAGATCGGGACGATCGAGTCCAGAAACGCGACCAGTGAGCGCCCTTCTACCATGACCGGTAAGAGAAATCCCACCCAGAAGAAGAAGCATCGATGGGCGGATAAAATAACGGTAATAATAATAATAAAAGCATACGGTCGGTGAATTTGGTGCCAGGGATCTCCTCTTGCATATCGCCTATATTGAGCGCAAGTACCAACGGTCCACCAGCCAACGAATGCCTTCCGAAGTCGCGCATTTACAGGTATTCCTACTTTACGTTAACGCTCCATATAGTAAACATGTGCCTCACAACGATCTCGATATTTACCCACCCAGATAAAGCGAGAGACGTCCTAGACCCGAAGACTGCAGTTATGTCCGTTGGAAGGCATTCCATTCCGAGACAAAATTGCGCTCAATCTAGGAGTTCTCAAAAGCCAGTGACGGTAAAGATCCACGAGGGAAAGCGCACGCGAGGATATTGGTATGCTGATGAGCAGTAATCAGGTAGGGTGGCCAATCCCCATACTTACTGTCAAAAAGATCACTTACTACGATTAATCGATGGGTGACATGGAAGAAGTTGGATGACTTCAGACTAATGGGGATCTTGCCATAAACTGAAGATGGAATCCAAAATAGACCAATGGCGGTCGTACCTCGCATTTGTTCTACTTGCCCCGTTGATAGTCGCATCAGTTGTTATGGGACTGTGTTAAGCTGGCAGCAGATATATTGCCACAGTTCCTAACAAACATATGGTATGCGTTTCTTCAATGGAGTATAAGCAAACCGATATGTCTTGGTTAGATGATAACCTAG
Source organism: Spirometra erinaceieuropaei (assembly GCA_902702965.1). Classification (NCBI taxonomy): domain Eukaryota; kingdom Metazoa; phylum Platyhelminthes; class Cestoda; order Diphyllobothriidea; family Diphyllobothriidae; genus Spirometra; species Spirometra erinaceieuropaei. The sequence continues at coordinate 177,948 of CACRXP010000274.1, read as the reverse complement.
TGGGTAAGGATAAAATATGTGACCGGATTAGATTTACTCTCGAGAACTGCTTACTACATAAGTTGGCGTTGTTAGGTAGAATTTTTGGTCGTAATCCAGTCACGCCCTTCAGCGACTCTAACCCCCTGCAGGATGACATTCTTCAAACTAAACCGCCCGAGGAAGTGGTGCAGCAAAAATGTCTGTATATGCTCACTGTTCCCCACTCCCTACAAATGATTATTTAGTTAAAAGTAAAAGATTTATCCGCAGTTGAGGGGATGTAAGAGGCGCTTTCCCATGCAGATTCCCATCGCCATATCACCGTCACGTCCAAGTTCCCAACGGAAAACATTACAACACGACCTACTACTTTTCCTAAGCAATTTACAGTACAGTCCGCTCCCATAACATATCACAGGCAGAGCAGTTAGAATTACTTTATATAAAAAAGTCGATTACATAGTGGGTAAATCGCTTCTGGAACTTAGTTCCAGAGATTTACCTAGGACACTGTTGCTGCACGGGATATACGTCCGCATTATATTATAGAAAGGGCTCCCATGCCTCATTCTGCTCCGCGTTTTTCTGTCCCATTTAGAGGCAGTATTGTATTACCTCCAGGTGGGCCCATACCGTATGCAGGCCTTTAAGGCGGCATTAGTACACTTCTATGAGGCCTCACCCATATAACCATTATTATCACCATTCAGGCAAGACATGCTCGATCGGTTACCTTTTTCTGACCCCGGTCATATACTTTATCTTTGCCACCTAATGACAGCACTAGTGAAAATGAGGGATGGCTCACACCGTAAGATCATAACCATCAACCAAATAAGCTTCCTCCGTCAAAGTTCTATTTTTGATTGCGAATATTCTGTCAACAACGAAGTAACGAAGGCTGAGTAAGGTCTCAATTTATTTCAGGTGCCAACAAACATGTCACCAAGTCTTGAATTGCTTGTTGTTAGAGGCTTTTCAAGTCCTCGTTTCCTCTGGAATTGTATTATATGAAACGCACCCTCGTAGGTTGTGCCCAACATGTAAACGCAGTCGTTGATTATTTCGCCTGCTAAATCCCCTTTAGGCTGCAGGTTGAATTCACCCCAGGACTTGGCGTCACTGGGGCCGAATGTAGATGGATGCAAATTCCCAAAAAAATCGTTCATTCCAATTCCTCGTCTGTCACGAAAGAGTAGAGCACTGAAGAATGTAACTTATCAAAGGATAAGCATGTTGCAAACGATCTTAACCAAAAATGGAATAAAGGAAACAGAGGGGGCGGGAGTAACAACCTACCATCCTTGCGAAAGTGACACCTTGATGAGCTAACGCGTACTGGCGGGACGGGCTTGTGCGACTGGCCCGTGGCTCGGTGGATAACCTGTACCCAGCCGTGCAGCTCGGCCTCGTCGGGTACGGCGAAGATGAGAGCGTCGCCCTCCTTGACAACATTGAAGAAGTATCTTGGGAGGCGATAGACGCTGGACGCACCCGATAAACCGCATATCTCAGCCCTACGAGGAGTCTTCGCTGTACCAGACATACGAAACTTGTTTAATGTAGGCAGGGATGCAGAGAGCAGACCGCCCGTCTCAGTGGCTAGTTCGGCCTTTGCAGCAGCAACTAGCTCTGAAAAAGAAAACAGATGAGGAGACGCATAAATCGAGTTTGAAAATGGATTTCAGATCGACAGTGCTGTGGCTGTTGCAGCATATGCATTAGCAAAAACAACCAGTTGGCTACTGACCTGTGATCCGTGGAGCACACTGAAAAGTAGGGAAATTAAGACACTCGAGCCTAAAACTCCTGACATTTTTCACCTTCCACGGATAAACCAGGACGGTTTTCATTTATGTCACTATATTTTAATGGTCTTCCGTGTTATTATTGCTATTACCACTGCTGCTGTAAGTACTCTATTGTTGACACTTCATTTACCCTTTCAGACGTTTGAATCAGTTGACTGAGTAAACTTATAAGGACGCAAGGTATCAGGGCATTCGTACCGAAACCCTATTAACAGTTGCTCCAGAGATTTTCATAACACGTCTCCATGAGACAAGTAAAATCACTATAAACTGTTTCATAAATCGAGGGAGCCTACAAGTTTGCATAACCTGTTCGGGTTCTCTCTCAAATGTGTATGTCACAACAAAGGAGAACTGTTTTTCTAAAGCTGAACAAGTGGTTTATTTATTGACTTAACGAGTTTCGGTCAAAATTCCGGGCAGTACCTAACTGTCAGCCTGTCCTGTTGGCGGTCGGTGCTATTGGATTTTTTTATGTCAATTAAGACCCAGCAATCTCACATGGTTTGCAACCCGTTGGCGTCGTCACTTAATGCCAGCGTAGCCGTGTTCTCATCCTTACACCTTCCACAGATAAACCAAGACGGTTTTCACTTATGTCACTATATTTCGGAGGTCTTCCGTGCTAGTATTCCTATTACCACTGCTGCTATAAGTACTCCATCGTTGACTCTTCATTTACCTTTTCAGACGTTCGATTCAGTTGACTGTTTGAGAAAACGTATAAGGACACAAGGTATCGGGGCATGTGCACAGACTAAAATCTACTGTAATACCAGAGTGGTCTGCCGGCGGGTGTTGAAAGACCCCAGTCGATGGCGGACTTGAACGGAATTGTGGAGGCAACGCAGCCTCTATGAAGTTGGAGATAACATCGAAGAAGTCACGCACCTCGACAACCAAGCGAACTTTGATTCCTGATCTGTGATAGTGGGCTTCAATCAGTAGAGGCCGTGCTTGGTGGTCAGTCTTTAGGAGGGATTCTGGCCAACATCTCCGCCCAGGTCGAAAGCTTCACTTATTGCTTATTACTTTACCGCAATCGATTGAGTAATGCGACTTTGAGGTAGCCTCAAGAAATACTATGTCACAGTCTTCACACAGTAATCTGCCGCCTTTCCTTAAGGTCAAAATAGCGGCAGCCTCCAATGCGGTTAATTGCACTGGTCTCCGTCCCCCAAATCTTGGTCTGGCCGGTATTACATAATACATCACGTAAAAGTGCAGCAATGAGCTGGTTCGGCGTGCTCTGAAAGTATGCTGTCGGCTTTGTTTTTTTAGCGTGGCTACATGTCTCCTAAGGTGGTTAAGGTAGGTGTTCAAAGCGGACAGACGGTTTGGCGCAGAGAAAAACACAAATGTTTTACTAGTTATGTAACAAATCCCCACTGCGTAGCACGCAAGGGCTTGCACCGTTGAGGCCTCTGACTTGCCCGTCCTATCTTTCCGATATCCTAAAGCAACAGCAAGGCCACTCATTGGGACAAGTCTGACTACCAATAGAAGCGAAGAGCCGAGTCGCAGGAAGCAGTCGTGAAGAAGGAGACACGGTCGCTGGGACAAGAGTTTTATTCGCCTGAAGTTTCGGACACGTGCTCGAACCCATCATCGTAGACAATAGCAGACATGGGTGGTTCATGCACAAGGGTCTACAGTATTTATAGGATGCAGTCGCCATGCTACCGAATACCTATGAATATTCACGGCTGCCCTCCCCCATTCATCAGGGATCGTTGCACTTGCTGTGACGACTGTTTGATGGCCGACATCGCGTCTTTAATTGCGGCGATTTCATCACGGGTGTTAGATGTTGGCGTGATGATTGTTCGACCATCTGACCCACTGACCCAGGCGTTGGGAACAGTGTTCACTTGTGTGTTCCCAGCGTGAGTAATTACTTCGCCTAGGCGAAGCCTCAACACCGAATATGGAAGGGGAAGGCCGTTAATGGACTGGGGATCAGCGAATCATGACTCAAGCAGCTCGCGGCTCACGCGATTGTCATCTCTAGAGTGAATTTCGGCTCCGTCGAATTTGAATGTGTGGCCAGATCTCGTCGAATGGGCCGCAACTTGAGAGCTGGCGTCATTTTTCCACACTGCTGCAGCGTGTTCGGTATTCGCGTTTGGAGTTGTCTTCCAGTTTCTCCGACGTAGTTGCTTTGTCCGCAACTGCACCAGGTCCGATAAATGACTCCATACGTTTCTTGCCATGGCAGCTGGTCTTTCGGTTTCATTAACTGACGCCTGATGGTTGCCTCTGGTATGTTTGCAACTCCAACCCTTTTGCGTATGCACTGAGTGACGAAGTTGAACGGGTGGCTATTGGGTTTGAAGACCCGTCGAATGTATTGTAGTTCCGCAATCTTGTATTCCGGCTCACTGCAGTGTGTTTCGACACGCCGACAGGGCGTCATCACAGAACTGAGTTTGTGGCTGATTGGGTGGTTTCTGTTGAAGTTCAGTATTTACATCGTATTTGTCGCTTTCCCGAATACTTTGGTCTTTAGGTCACCACATTGTTTGCGGCATACGACGACAGCCGGGAAGGCCAGCCGGTTGTTCTCTTTCTCTTCCCACGTAAACTGCATGCCTAAAAAGACCGCACTGAGACGTTCTTTGAATGTCAGCAGTTGGTCCCGGACGATAACGACGAAGGCATCATCCACATACGGGGCCCAGAACTTCGATCTGTGCTGCTCGAAAACTAGCGACTCTAACCGCTGCAGGACCGCCTCGGCGATGAATCCCGAAATTGGCGAACACATTGGTGTGGCCTTCACCTGCTCGTAGATTGTACCGTCTAACGTGAAGTACGTCCTGAGACGGAACTTCATAAGCTGAAGAGAACAATCAGCTGACCTCCTGCTGGATGTCTTCTTCTTGTTCTCCTAGAGAAGGTTAGATTATATTATTATTGAGTCTCTCCAGAACAATGATACTGCCGCTTTCCTGGCTTAATTCAAACCATGTGTCGTTTGTTCATTATTTACGGGTTTTGAAGCGGTGGGAAGCGGCTGGAAATTGGCATTTGTAAATCCTACTGCATATGTACGCTCTGGACTGAAAGTGGAACAAAAAGGCTTACACTGTCTGGTAACCAAATATTCTACTCCTTGTAAACATTTTGACGGCGTAGAGAGTCCCTCGACCACTAGAGTTGGCATTTTTTTACAGCAGCCACAGCAGTACACCAAAGTGCGTATGAATACAAGATCTTGAAATAGGAGTCGGTGTTGTAGATGTTTTAGATTCTACGATGTTGTAGATTCCACTGCGGCGAAAGCTCCCAAGGACTATGATCGTTTTTCTTAACTCTCCAACCAGGCCAAAACCGAGCACGGAAGATTTCGTTATCCTACTTCTCCCCTTAGCGGTTGACTACCAATAAGACTATTTGAAATGCAGGCATGGAGAGCTAGGGATGCTGTCAGTATTTTAAATCGAGGTGCCCCAGGCGCCTCGATGCGACGGCAAACCGTTGAATCAATTATGCGACTGAAACATTTAAATTTGTCACTGCCAGGACCAAACTTGCATTAAAATTACGAAAGTTAGGAGGCACTGGCTTATGCGCTCTGTCCTGAAGGGAAATAGACAGGGAACTGTGTGCCCCGACTATTGGGCAGTACACGCGTTGGGAGGATGCTCTAGCAGGCTTGTATTAAACATATGCGACAATGCAAGTTTACCAATTACAAAGATTCAGTGTACCCATTGAACGTAGTTGAATTCAACCCCAATTTTTACATTTATTCGCAGCCAAAGTTAAGATGGATGCCACCAAAAATTTAACTTGAAAAACGTGAATAGTTTGTAATAAAATTGCCGGAACAAGGCGCGTCTACGATAAAGTGCTCATGGAAATTTGAGAGAAGTGAAATCGGTATTAAAAAGCACTAATGACTAAGTTCAGTTGATTATTTTGTCTAAACAACTCGAGTTTACAGCACATAACAGGCAAACGTTACTCAGTGGGGAACGAAACGCACCCTTTGGAAAATGATACTCAGACTAACCTTGGTTAGTTTCACAGTAGTCTACCGTATATCCTTCAAGGATCATGCTTTCGTATGCAGTGCTCCTCGCTTCCTTAAATGCAGCCATAATGAACGTATACTGTGAGACCTAGGGAATAAAGGGAGCAGGATGTTGTTAGGACAAGCAAAAAACGAAAAGCATTGATGACTTGCGATAGCCAGTAATTTCGCAAGCTTAAAAACTTCCAAGTTTTGCGTCGTTATTTGGCGTCCTAGACAGTTGAAGACAACTCGGCTCCTACATGTTTAGGGATTGTCGTAGTTGGTAGTTGATGGTCCCTCCTTTTTAAGGCCCGATGGTCAAATGTGCTCAAGAGAGGTCTCGGGGACTTGTGCAGGTTTTACAATAAAGGGTCAGGAAGACTTTCGTGGCATCCATTTCCAAACTCTCGGTCCACATGCATCGCGTTTCAGGGGTAAGATGGCGTTAAGACAATTGGCGATGGATGTGGGCACAGGGGTGACCTAGAATAAAGTCTGAACCCATCTGTGTCACACGCGTACTGGTCTCTAACGTTCTACACAAAATAGAATTCAGCTGTACTAATTTCACATGATTGAGAACCCTCATAAAGCCTTAATTATGCGTGACTGTCATGCAGTAAGCGCACTGCATAAGTAGGGCCTACTTCAAAAATGCCTCAACTGCCGTCCTTAGGGTTGCATTTCTCGTCAAGATGGCCTAGTTTTCAATCTCTTGGTCAGTTTTTCTGACCCAGGCGTACGCAGCAGTATTGCAGCCCGAGTGGTCTGGTGTTAAAAATCTTGAACTTCGGACGCATAGGTCCCTTCGCATAATACTAAAATATTCATTCGAAATTCAGCGTGGTAGGCCGACCGTGGGATGCTGCTAAGAAGGCCGAAATTCGAAGCGAATATCAACTAACTACGATGGCTTAGAAGGCAGTAGGGGGGAGGATGTGCTTGCGAATCGGCCGTCACCCGAATGCTTTTCGTCCTCCTCCTCCAAGCTAATAAATAATGACTAAACTTACGCAAATCAACCTACGATGGAAATTAATGTGTTATGAGGGCAGGTAAGGAGCACGAAGATAACTGTTTACTGCTAAGTAGCCACCAGGCACACCCTAGAGCGAAAAGGATGCAGGCCGACGAAGCGGACGCAGGGAAATTGGCAAAAATAACGGCATGAGGGAGGCAAACAACTGTAGTAGATTTTGAAGGAAAAAAACGAACATGTTATGCGCATAAGATGTTAAGATATCGATCGAATGAGGTAGGATTAGGGTTATACCTCCTTTGCTATCCATGATGGACAGTATATGGAAAACGCAGAGACCTGAGACATAAACTCATTACTAAAGCATCCCAAAATCTCTCAGGAACCTAGCTGGTTCTCACACAGGATCGGCAGAAATGACAAATGGCCATTACGCAGTTACAATTCTCAGTTTCCATCGAATACAAGGGACCAACAGGAAGAGGCCCCAGCATAAGACAGAAACACGCAGAAGAAAAAGCGTTAGCATCTACCATATTCATGCATGTCCTTGCTGCTCAGCCGGGGATCGCGTTCGACACGATAACAACGACAACAACTAAACTAGCGTACGCATTACGTCAAGAAACAGTCAGCCTGAAGTAACTTCACCAACATGTGTTCAGCTCGAATGTCGCATCGAAACCAGATCTTTCTGAATCTTCATCTCCTTCTACGCTTCGCCTAAGCCATAGCTCGAGCCAATAACGTCACCGCGATCCAAAACACCCCCGTCTCGGTGACTGCAAGACCCAGGTTCACACGCTGTGTACAAACTGCTGACACGTCTCTAACGCCAACGCCAACGACCAGTGGATGGGGCGCCTTGTCTGGCTGTAGTGAAACCTGCTTTCAGGCAAACTGCCCACAAAGAGCACTTACGTTGTGTTTCTCCTACACTACAGCTGCATCGATAGGTGTTGGGTGTTCTTGTCTGCGTGACAGCAACAAAGCCAACTGCGCTCTTCCCGTGGTTGACGTAGATGATGGCACCAGAACTGAGTCCTTCAAGCACCTTGTACGACAACGAAAAGCCCACTATTAACGTATTCCGCTGGAACCAAACACCGGTCAGATGCAGACGCTCCTCGACAGTTTCGGGAGGGGGGGAGCAAAAGTTGCCTACAAAGGGTCTATTTGACCTGACTATTAGTAACTGCAGATGGGCCCGTAATCTTTTACAACGCTATGACCAACCAGTGACTGTGCACTGCACTAACATTTTTGCATATCTCACATTCAAAACTTTAAATGATTGCATACAGTTCGTGTGCCAGCTTTTTTTGAAAGACAATAAAGCTGATTTTGGAAACGAGGAGATTATACCTTTGAATTAAAACGAATACTTTCTTGATTTAGTAATTAATTGAAACCTTCATATCCCAAAAAAGTCTTAGCTAAGATCTATACTTCAACCAAAATTAATGTTATACAGTGCAGAGGCCAACGGTATCTATTCTATTATATGGTTTAATTTGGAAGTGTACAGTGTTTGATGTAGCACCAAACTGAAGACCAGAGACAGATAGAAGACAACAAACAGTATAAGCGAGCATAAGAAAACTAAAAAACAATTAGCAAACGATCTTTGGAACGTGTTACACAATTAGTCAGCCCCTCTTTTTCCCTTCATTCCTAAGATTAAGTAACCTCCCACAAATCCTTATTTGGGATTGACTGCATAGGGTTCCTTGTAAGCGAGTAAGTGAGCGCCCTGTACAGTTCTATTTCAGCATTTTAACGACAGTTTGTCCCGCTGAATTTGGATTTCATTCGAAATGTAACGCTACTGCAACCTACACTGCCTAACTTACGGAAAAATGCGAACAGATGAATTGCTTGGAAATCCAGGTTTTATCAGGTTTCTAAATGCTAACCTCGAAATGATTGTACGTCGAAATATCATCGGTTCCCGCCGTCGTTAAGTGGCCTACGTGCAGTGTTTTTTCGTGCTTTATGGGTGCAAACGTTCGGATTCCCTCTTCCCGACAACTTGACGACAAGCCAAGACAGACAAACGACATACCTGACATGTTAATTAATGCGATACGCTGCGTTTGGATAACTTTCATTAGCAGTTGTTTCAATATAACAAATTCAATTCTCAAGGGGTTGAGAACAAATTACCTGGATAAGACAAAGATAACGCAGTTTCCACTTTTTGAAGATTGTTCTGCCATGAACCCAACAATAACCGCAATACTTCAAGTTTGAGGGTCGCTCCTGGCGAATAGCAATTTGAAGTTCCAGGACGTCCGCACAATGCTTTGTGGGCACAAGTTTGTACCATGAAGGACAGCGTGATGTGGATGGATTTGGCAGAAGAACGACCTGTGAGGGAGACCAGTCAAATGTCAGTTCTTACGAGGCATTCTGATATAAAAATACAACTACTTTCAAAAGGTATGATCCTTCTATAAGATCTAAATACACAGAAGAGCAGAATGATGGCCATGTCGGGCCTCACTTGGGTGAAAGTGGGAAAATCTAAGTAGCATAAAAGCCATAATCGCGAGAGGAATCAAGACTAACTTTAGGAAGCAGAGAGGATCCACAGACAATCTCCATGCGTATCTGTTCATCTGATCGCCGCAGCTAGGCGAGTTATACTGTTTTAGAAACTGCGTCCAGAGATATTTCGTTTTTGTCGGGAAAAATTGAAGGAAGAACTTTTCCAAGGTCTTTTTGTATCTTCTGTACGTGTTCACGCCGTGACAAAAGAGGGGAAGTCCTTGCGGCTTGCAACGCCACCCAGGATAGCCGTTAGCAGTTATTTTGCAAACTACTGCCATTAAATGAAATTTATAATGGGAGCCGAGGTACCTTGCTGCCGCTCAACATACCATACCAGTAAGCACTTTGTCATATTTGCCTTATCACCCTTTAATTTAACCATTGAGATGCCAATGAACTACCTCTCCAACAAAATGTACCTCCTCTAGAAAACCACATAACTCGTATCACTGACAGGAATGACTGGGGACGCATTTTTGGGGTCCCATGCAAATTTTCGTAAATGAACTCGTAAAGAAATCCATATTAAGGCAAAGTTTAGCCGAAATGGCTCGCATCTAGTAGAAACTACTTAGCACATTTTTCTCCTTGAAATGATTCTCTGGCGGATTGGTAAGGGCAGAAGGCTACGAAGGCGAGATGAGTGGAAGTCTAATAAGTTGCTTACTGACGAAGAGCTAGGCGGTATATTGGTGAGTGATATTTTAGACTCCGGCAGGACAAAAAGTGACTTTTCTTAAAAAAAAGCCACGCCAAAAATAGGCTGCCTATGTGAATTAACGAAAGGTAAACTTTGAGCCAGGACATTTATACGTGCAGAACGCAGTACAGCGCAATAGCACATGTAAATTTTCAGGACCTACTGGCGTGCTATTAAATTTTTGAAGATGTTAACCAGACTCCACAAGAGAATTTCAATCAAGCTCTCATTGAGAACGAGGATCCGGTTTGAAAGACAACTGTATCGTGCGTAGCAACCTAGAGCAAACGAAGCTACTTCCCAAAGAACAGCATTTAAATGAAACAAAAAACTAAGTTGCCGACAGGTAATAGAGACAAGAAACAAAGAAAACCGTCCTCAGAACATTAAACCCCTAATTTAAGTCCTAAACGCGCATTTAATCCGATAAGAGTCCATTTAAGTTCAAAATTCTAGGTTACACTGTGTACAAAAACGTGTAGTCCAGCATGACAAACACGATGGGGAAAAGCATCTTGATGTCGAAACATGCAGAGAAGGCGAAACATGCCATCATGTGGTTAGAATGTGGTTGCCTATGTTCAAATAAAGGCAGTAAGCCCTGGACGGAATGGTCACAAAGTATCAGTTGATCATCTCCTACACCCAGTGGTATGTGGTCTAGAGATGCATGAAGAGCTGAAGTGCAGAGATTGGGAACGCGGTTTTGATTTAACCCCAAGATCCCAAGACAAGGACACTTCCAGCGGCGACTCTGAACCAATGCTATGGTGCCCATGGAAGACGTAATGTTCGGATTAACGTGAGCGCGTCAAGTGTAAACTGTTCAAACTACAGTTGTTAGAAGATAAAGTAAACTTGACATTGATAACAAAATGTGAGGATTGTTCGAGCCTCGGCAACTCGGAGCCTAACAATGTCGGGATTTGCACAGTATATTTTGTCGCTCCAAGATACGCAAATGGCACCTACAGATGCTCCCAGCAGTACCACAGAAGGCACATGACAACTTGATTCAACAGAGTGATGAACTTGTTCCGAGTGGTCAGGCCAAAGCTTCACTGATCAGGTGGAACCCATGAGACAGGTAGGATTGAATGTGTTCATCCTCGGGGCATGTAGGCAGGGTGCACGGTTTTCTCGGTTAGGGGTACAACGGGTCAGAATGACAAGTGGTTCCATGGACTGGTACACACACAGTAGTTTATTTGCTCCGTTCTTAACTTAAAAAACCAGCTCGCGTCCGTTTCTCAACAAGTCTTTGCATTATTCAGTTGCCATATTCTGGCAACCGCTCCGACCGTTGCGCCAGACTTGATAGGGACATTCCCTGTGTGTGTATTTGCGTAAAATAGCGGAGGCACATCCAATCGCGTGTATCCATACCTACCGTCCATGAACTTCTCTTCGCCCACGATTGCGCTCTCAACGCCACCTCAGAAGGAGGCATGCAGAGGAGCATGGATCTCTTCATCGCCGCCTGCGACAACTTCGGCCTGATCATCAACACGGAGAAAATGATTGTTATGCACCAACCGCCACCCAACGCTGCCTACAATGCCCCTCACGTCAGCGTCAACGGAGCCCAACTGCAAGACGTGGACAACTTCACCTATCTAGGCGGTTCCTTCTCTCGCAGCACCAGAATCGACGATGAAGTGGTCCGCCGTACCCCCATGGCCAGCAAAGCCGCCAACAATAGTCACGGTCTCCACCGCAGCATCAAAATGAAGACGTACAAAGCGGGCATTCTGCCGACGCTGCTGTATGGAGAGGAGACCTGGACGGTGTACAAGAAGCAGGCGCGAAGACTCAACCACTTCCATCTCGGCTGTCTCCGGCGGATATTAAAGCTAAGGTGGGAAGACCGAATGCCAGACACGGACATTCTGGAACGGACGAGAACTCTCAGTATCTATTCCATGCTGAGACAACTGCAACGGCGCTGGAGCGGCCATCTGGTGCCCATGGACGACGGCCGGTTACCAAAACGGCTATTCTATGGAGATGTCGCCACAGGTTCCTGCCGGAAGGGAGGTCAGATCCGGGACTACAAGGATACCCTGAAGACTTCCCTGGGGCGCCTGAAAATCAATCCGGCCAACAGAGAAGACCTTACCAGAGACCGGCAAGCCTGGGGGAGAGCAGTGTACGCTGGCGCAGCAATCTTCGAAGCTATCCACATCACCACTGCCAAAGTCAAACGCGATACTCGCAAATCTCAACTGCTCCCCCCCTCCTCGCAACGCCAGTACTCAGCCGACCTCGACCTGCCCACGATGCCGGCGGACGTTCCGGGCATCAATCGGTCTCATTGGACATCTTCTTACCAACTGCGGCACCCGGACGACACCACTCGATTTCCCCCGGTCCACCTTAGCCTCTCCTCCCACGCCCACAATCAGCACTGACCGCACTCCTGAACCTGCACTGCCATCCTCCTCCGTCACCTCAAAATCCGCTGCGGCGGCTCTTGTATCCACCACCGCTGCACGCAATCTTAACACGCAGACAAACATCATCCTCACGCCGCCAATACCAGCGATGTGACTTGGTCCATACATGTCCTCACTGCGATCGCACCTTCACCTCCTATATCGGCCTGTTCTGTCACTTGCGAAACCATCACACAGAGACTGGCGAACCAGTGCTTGGAGCACCAACATACGCCAGGCGCATTCGCTTCCACTGTCCTCACTGCACCCGCACATTCAGCCACCGCATGGGCCTTTTAGGGTACATACATATCCATGAGAGCGGAATTCACTGCAGCCTCAAAACACCTAGCACATCCTGCACACTCATCATGCCTAGCCCAACCCACACCTCGCCGCCCCCGCGCCTACCACCAGTAGCTCGACTGCCGCCAGCATCACTGAAACCGGTCCTGGCACCACCGATCTACCCGCCCAAACTGTCCCCATACACCCACCTCATGCATCGGCCTAGTCAGTCGCTTGCGACTCCGTCAAACAGAGACTGACGAACCAGTGCCCAGAGCACCAACATTCAACCGACACATTCGTCTCAACTGCCCTCACTGCAGCCGCACATCCCCCACCGCATGGGCCTATCATGCCACATGCGCATTCACGAAAACCCGCGGTAGACAACCGCCGGCTACAGCACACCATCATATCTTTCCCCGCCAACGCTTGCATCACACAACACCAAGGCCCATCACAAGCATCCAATGCAAATGAAAAGTGCGCGTCTCAGTTCTGTCGCAATGCGGCTTCTCCGCTGCCTGCGTGATCCGAGTCTGAGACTATCACGGTGCGCCGTGCGCCGCGGCCGACTGACATTCCAACTCAGTCCACGCAGTCTGCCCAGTTGTGTGCGTTTGTGTGGAGTGGCAGACTGATTAACGGAGAACCAGGCTGTCGTGGCTCCTTCCTTAGTGTTCTGTGACACTCTCACGGATGAGAGGAGTTTGTGTACGGTCCATTTGTGCCTCTCGGTCTGTGGTTGTTTGGCTACCCGGCCTTGAAGAGTAACGGCCGAGGCACATGCAGGACCACGTGTCACCCTTCTAGGCCTAAAGGTCTGAAAGTGTCTGCTATGCCAGGATCAGCAAACCATGACGCTCGCAGCCTGGTATGCGCTGGGTGCTCTATGACACCTGTCGGTAGCTGTGCCTGCGCTCCCGCTGGCTATACAGGTCATAAGCATGGCTATCCAGCCACCCTTGACTCTGCAGCTGTCTTTGCTGTTGATGTTGGCGGTGTTGTTGTTGTTGAGGTAATTAGTTAAAATCCTGGTTATTTGCTGTGAGGACCAGGGGTGTGACGTGGGCCACCAAGCTGCGGGGTCGAACGTGCCATCCACCCGCGTCCTACTCTGGCTCCGGTCTTCTTGAATCTGTCTTGACACTGGGCCCAGGTGAGGGAGGAACGAGTGCGGTAGATGTGGCGCAAGTCTACTAGTACTATAAACTAAATCACGCGTAAGTCACCGTGCCTGCTTCACCCTGCCATGGAGCACACGGTGGACAGCGTCGGAAACGACGGTCGGACTGTCGCTTGTGGGCGTGTGAGTGCGTCCACTCCCTGCACCTGCCAACTCACCGGCTGGAAAAGTGACTGGGACCAGGGAATGGGAAAAGAGAGTGACGTCGGCGATTCAGCGTATTTTTCTCACTACAAACAATCTGACGCACTTGAAGTTATCACGGTACGCTAAAAGTTGTGGCTTGGATGGTTGTCCACTGACGCGATAAATTGGATCTCGCAGTCAGCGCAGTGTTCTGTGTTTGTGTGGAGTAGCCGGCTGGTGGTCTGAGAGTCAGGCTGTGATTGCTCCTTATCAATATGGCCCTTAGGACATTCCCACTACGTGGGTCCCGAGCCAGGTGTGGAGGCACACCTAAGGGCGGCTTCGGCCGCGCAACCTCTTGTGCTGTTGGTTAATATCCTGGTCATCTGCTGTGTGGACCAGGCAGCGTTGAGTGGAGCGCCAAGGTGCGCGCTCGACCGTGCCATCCACCTGCGCCCTCCCCCGCCTCTGATCTCCCTGACTGTGTCTTGATACGGGACCCAGGTGGGGGAGGAGAGGCTGCGGAAGATGCTCCTCAAGTCTGCATTCACCATAAACTAGATCACGCGTGAGTCACTGTGGCTGCTTCACTTTGCTGCAGGGGTACACGGTGGACATCGCCGGTAACGACGTCTGAACTGTCGTGTGTGTGTGTGTGAGTGCCTTCTCACCAGTCATTCCCCGCAATAACCCTATCCGACTACCCGCCCGCAGCAAAAGGCCCCAAGGGATGAGCGACGGCAATCCAGAGAGTGGCCCAGGCTACTTCGAGTTATCTTCCTACTAACACGAATTCGTGACGCATGATGGAGTTATGTAGCCGTCAGGACTGATTAATCGGCTTTGTTTAGACGATGCATTGCTTACGCACTTCAAGGGAGGGAGCCTGAAAGAGCGTCTGAGCAATTATTGGTATGTCACGCCGTCTGCACGCTGGCTGTTACTCGTAGACGTAGAATATGCAGTTAAAACAAAACACAAGACGGCAACCCCAATCATCCGCATTGCCGTGCCGCTCCCCAGACTGCCATAGTGACCCTGTTTACTCTGACAATCAGATCTGTTCGCCCTGTGTTGGTCAATGTGCAGTACAACCGACCGAAAGGAAGGCGCAGCTCTGGCCGCCCCGCAGCTAGCCTCTTACAAACTGGACATCGCGGATTACATTAAGACTCGCTGTTCCGAGCAGGGGACAAATTCGTCACTTAAGCCAACGTCTACGGCTCCTCCCCTCCTCGTAAGTATCACTTCCGACAATGTGAACAGCAAATTCGAAGGAGACAGGTATGCCCTTCTCCAGGTTGTTCTGAAAATGGACAAACTGGTTCTATTACGTGAATTCATTGCCCGCGCGGAGCAGAAGGTGGTGCTAGGTCGCCACAGAACTGGAAATCCAAGCAACAATGGCCTTTGCCTCCTGCATGCTTGCCTGGAACACCATTGTGTTCTGATCAACACCTTCTACCGTCTCCAGATTCAGGAAGACCACGTGGATGTGCCTCCATTTGCGTCACTAACAGCTGTTGGACTACGTCCTCGTTCGGAGGCCTGACCAGAACGATGTGCTATTTGTGGTGCCAACTGCTGCATGGACCACCGCCTTGTTATTTCCACGATAAGGCTTCGGATACTATCCTGCAGACGACCACGCGGCAGCGCAACGATCGAACTACCGATACGCAGATGATGTTGGCATTGTTACAGTGTACAGTCCAACGCTGAACTATGCGAACATCCAGAGGGATGATTTCTGTGTCTTCCAACATGCTAGGTGCTGGTCGCTGCGGGTGTTTGACGTAAAAGGATGGGAAGTGCGGTATTATGAGTCGCAATTGCCCACAGCCAGCTATTGCATACTTTTTTTCACGATAAGTTTTAAAACCTGTAGAGGAAATAACACTTTCTTCCTGAAATGGAACCTTTTAGGAACGCGTTAAATAAGACGACTTACTCGACCGAGTTCCTTGTCATCTAGAGAGAGGGGACCATTACTCTCCTTCATTAACTTAATTTTAAGGCAGGGAAGAGGATGGGAAGTCTCGAATTCCGCGATCGTGTCCCAGCTGAAAGTCAAACAGGTTTTTTTCTGAGGGAATGGTTAATATGTACTCATAGGTGGATACTTACTACCATCAGACGGCTACGGAAAAACATTCACATGATATTCAGGAATACAGAAGAAAGCATTACTACAAGAATATCCAGAGGCTGTTTCGAAAGTATTGCGCCAAGAGCGACAGCAACCTCCGGTCTACGCACATCTTGATTTAATGGGCGACTAAGTGCAAGTTAAACAAGAAGTGTACACAACTTCATCTAGTTGTTGTGCATGTCTATAAACGAATAATAATACATAAGATATCACCTACACGTAGTAAATCGCATTATGCGAAGTATGTTAATTGGATCATCATGAAGGGTCGCTACTTTGAAAAGTCATACACAAGGTAAGAGTTGCCGAATTCCCTAGAGCCTTGGTCTGTCAAACGTTTATCATAGAAATAATTAAGCATTTTGCCGCTGCGCAAGGGATTAGCTTGAGTAAAACTTAAGGGGGAGGTAGAAAACGTGCGCACAAAATTGAAACATGCGTGTTATGCGTCCATTTTCGGCCTGTTTGCTTTAATAATGCATGACATATAAAAACTGTTGGCACTTTAGAAACGAACGAAGTGGAAAACGTTTTTACGACTGCAAAGTCAACGCAAATTCTAACATTCATCATGAGATCTACAGAAACAAAAGGATTAGCTGCGTTCGACCCAAGGGGCTTGAGCCCGATTAAAAGGAACGATGCTCCACAACAGTAGCCTATACTGCGCAGAGATCTGTGACTATGTCAAAAGTGGCCACTGAACAAAACATAACAGGTAAAGCCTTCTTCACAGGAGTGCGAGGTGGCATTTAGTAATACTGCGTTAAGAAGAGAATCAGGTACGGCAGGTCTTGTTGGGATGCCATTATGGGACATCTACCAGCGTATGGTGAAAAAACGGCTATTACCCACATGAACGAACTCTGCTAAGTTGGTTAAAGCTAAAGTTAAGATTCTGAGCTAAAGGAAATAAACACACATGTGACAATCGCAAGATTTATCAACTGGCAGTTCACTCAGTGACTTATTTGTCGATTTCAATTTTAGTTCAATCGTAGCACGATAACCTATTGTGTTTGTATTGCTTCAATCAAAGGGGAAACAAGAGTTAGACGCAATTTCGATTTATTAACAAAGTGGGATTGGCGAAAGCAAATTTAATGTGCTGGGAAACTAAATCAGGAGATAATTTTAGAAGGAAAAACATCAAAGTACAGGCGCCGACCAAGTATGCCTAGGCAGCGTGTGCCGTTAGGATAAAGTTTGAGTAAAGCACAAGGTCGGAGTTAGCAGTTAGAGCAGACGCCAAGAATAGTGAATTGCAATCCAAAAAATCAGAGATATGTCCCAAGAATTTTGTTTGAAAAAAGTACAGACTCATGGAGTTTTAAACGGAAGGAGAGTAGTTTAACAAAATAAGCGCTGTTTTCGAGAAGGGAAAGCGCACATTTTTCTGATTTCCGAAAATGCATTGCTGGCAACAACAACATTCTACAAAGCTGGCAAAACACAATGAAGCAACAGCCGATACGGAAGCTCATGGCATCAATAAACCGGAACTACCGCCAGGTTAAACTGAGCCACTAGCTTCTACATCTTCGAGGAGTTCATGTGTCATATAGGTGATCTAAAAGAACCCCACAGAACGTGTTTATTCTTTCGATCTGCGCTTGAATTACGCACAGATGTATTCTTGTGGCTAGAGGTCTCGATGAATGCTTCCATGCCCCTTTTCGCAATTAATACGATAGAGGAGAGGGAATTTTCCTATCAAGGATGACCGGAATTAAGAGAAGCGAAGCAGCAACTCGGTATTTTAGGCGACAGGAATGCAATGGTGTGGTTACAAAAGAGAGCATGCATGTTAGATTCAACAATAGTAAGGCAGTAATTCACTTAGTAGCTTCAATACAAGTGCCAGATTTGCGAATTCAAACAATGTTGTCGTAGTATTAGTGTGGCTGGGGCGTCCGAGACGGACTTCTCTAGAAACAGGTGGCCCTGTGCGCAAGGAATAACGGCGGCTATTCGCAGTAGGCAGGGATTGACTCGGTTAGCTTTCAAAGAGCCGAGTAAACAGATTCGCACTTACATTGGTTTGCAGGCCTTAACTGAGGCTGTCCTCTGCCTTTCCGAAGAACCGTCTAGTTCAATGGTACAAAAGAGTTGTTTGTTCCCAGAAAGATGTCGCAACGGTCGAAGCTGGCAAATGGATACCTGTAAAATAATCAGTTTAAAGAACTAAGCACGTAATGGACGAATGAGAGAGTTCGGCTAATTCTAGTAGGGTGAGACTGACTTGTGCGGTCTCCTAAACAGGGCATGGGAAAGGAACGCACCTGTGCATAATTCCATTAAGGAAAAATTATGCCCGTGACCTAGCCCCAAAAATAAGCCTGATATAAAACTAAACCGTCGCCCTGATCTCGATCCTAACCCTAACTTAAACGTTAACGCTGCAGTAAACCTTAGCCCCTACTTTAACCCTAAACCTAACACTGACCTACCTTTCCGGTAACTTTAAATTTAGCCTTAAGCCTGGTCGCTAATCTAACCCTTCCTTAACCTTAAATCCAACTCTGATTTCATTGGAATTTTTTGAAGGCAGTTCTTGTTCTCGTGTCCTGTTTAGGAGGCCATATAAGTCAGTCCTATCTTTAATAATTGAATTCACATGCGTTCTCTTAATATCTTGTTTACTAGCGGTTTATCCGCCAAAATTGTTTTATTTTTTCCCGAATGACGAACAATTCTGTATTGACACCCGGGAATACTTTTCATAACACCTGTTCCGGTTTACATAAAACCGCTGAACTTATCAGCAGAATTTTCTGAAGCAGTCGTTCTGCTTCACTGACTTGACTCGGTAACCATAAACATCATTATGAATAAACGTAATCTCCTACATAAGATCTATATCAAAAATTTGTTCTGAATCTCAAATGGAGGCATTAACGCCAAATGCTCACTTCCAGGTGAAAGGACAGTTGAATAGACAATTTCGATACGCTTCCACTGTGATGGACGGAGATCTGCTGACCGCTGTCTAGCCCTGAATCGTCTGTCCAGCCACCCCCGATGAGCGAAGGTCGAGCCGCCATGGGGTTGAATGTCGCCGCCTGGCGCTGAGCATTCTTCACGGCTGTGCCAGCAACAGTCTTTGGGTCCTCCGGTGCGCCGTTGCGGTCAGGCTGCAGGGATGAGTTTCCAGCGTGTCCAGTTGTGCTACACTTCTTTTGCAGTCGGCGCTGCAATTGTACCACTACGCCTACTGCGGAGCTCGGACTGGTGTATGTGTGAGACTTTCCCACAGGCACCGAGTCCAGCTGCAGCATCAGCTGGTTCACGTGATTCAGCTGTTCTTCCACATACTGTACCTCCATCTCCTTGTGCACCATTTTTGGATATTGTCGGTTCTGGGTGAGTGCGGCGGGGGTGGTAGGATATGCATAAGAGTAAGGAAGATTATTCTTAGTTTAAAAATGAGGCACACAGTTTTGGTGGGAAGGATGCCCAAAACTGGACAGATAAGGCATCCACGAAATAATTTTTAAGTAAACAGTGACGTCAGAGTTCGTTGTTTCTCTGTCTAGTATAAACGACGTAAACGCATAAACCATCATTACGTTATTTTTGGACAGGCATGATTGGCTTCTTCCCTCTCTGTCGGGCGATATTCTCCTCCATTCCGCCAAGTCAATGTAGTTCAGAGAAGCGCATTAGTGTTAGGTAAGTTCGGTTGGGCAGGTGATAATCAGGCGTCATCTCCTTTCTCAACAGAACTTGTAACTGACAGGCTGTCACGCGTTGTCCCGGTGGTGGTAGCATTCGTACCTCACCGAGTTTGAAGTAGTACTTTACAAGTCGGAGAGATATCGACCAATGATTGGCGAAGTCTAGGTCCGGAAACTAGGCGAACAGACCGGATAGCTCGACTTACTCAGGGCCTCAGACAACAATCACAGAGAGCGTCAGAAATGAAGGCATGTCCTTTTCCTGTATATAAACCTGTGACTTCAGGTCTTTACATTGTGCAGTTTTGTTCTTAGTTCGTTGACGTATATGCAGGCACCGCGAATGCGACAGCAGTCCCGGTTTTCCCAGTAAGACGGGGCTTGCAGCACTCTTCTGATGGACGTGATCTCTAGGTCAAGCTCACCTATAGCGGAGTCAAAGATACTTTCGACACCGACTGAGAAACTGGGGTGACTCGACTGAGATATTTACCGCGGCACAACTGACGATCTGCTGATATGCGCTTTGAATCTTGTCCAATGAACAGCCTATGCACGATCATGCGTGAGTTGGGGGGGGGGGAAGGGGAGCGGAGGTAAAGCAAACACACTTTGCTCTTACTCAATGCTGTTTTTATAATTTTAATAATGCAACAGACATTATCACAGTAGCTAAACAAACAATAATCTGATGAGTAGATGATTAGATACTGTATGGCATTTAAGTGCTGGTGAAGGCCACAGGCACTTTTATACAGTAATGTTAATAAAAGGTTGCCATTGTGAGTGCGTGTACGTGGCGGGAAGTCAACACATCACGATGAAATGAAGGCCAGTAGGAAGTTCGAATATGAGTTAAAACTTTGTTTCATGTTTTTTAGATTAATCCAACAGGAATCCAGAATTCAGTCGAGCTACGCTCTTCGCCGCATAAACCTGGCACCAAAACACGCTTCGGGTCATTTTGATCATAAACAAAGGGAATCATGCTACAACAATGAAGTCTACCGTACGAAATGTTGCGAAAAATAGCATGGAAGTGAAATTGAATGGTTGGTCAGGTAGGAGTGCAAGATGCAGAGAAAGAAAAGAAGAGCGAGGAAGAGAGGAATACGTTGGGGGAATAAGAAGAAGAGAAAGAAGGGGAACAAAAGGAAGTTGGAGGAGAAGAAAAAGAATAACCTGCTCAAAAGCGTCCCTTCAGTGATCCGAACGACATTTTTGGTGAATGGAAAGGTTGAACTAGACTACATCTTTGAAACCAACTGACTCATTTGTTTTGGTGATCGATGCGAAAAGCTACCGATCTTTAACAACCAAATAGTCCGCTCCAACCAACAGACAGTCGTTTGCACCCGTCAGCTCGATCATTAATATTGCAGCCAAGATGAGGCTTCTTGGCTAGCCTAATAGTAGCATATTGATGTATACTACCAAAAGCGGTAACAAAGATGAATCCGAGTGTATTCTCGTTTACGTGGGGTTAAAAAGCCCATTACTTACCCACTCACAAGAAGGTAATTATGCAAAACGGTATTATTTTGCAAAATTTTAAAGCACTCGCATATGTGGTCTTGAATGCGGGAACGCAATACACCCTTTCGGTATAAAAGAAAGTCATGTGCAGCGGTCACTAGTTTCCATTTAATGCACAGTCGTGACGAAACTAGTATAATTGCCATATTTACCCAGCAAAATGGCCCTTTAGCAGAGCAAATTTGATCCCTCTACGACGAATACTTCCTAGAACTCCGTAAAATGACAGCAAATTCAGGTAGGCAACACCGTAAAACTTCTTGACCAAAGTGACGCTTTACACGGTGATCTCAGACGTGCATGGCACTCGAAAACAACCAGCCGGTTCGGTAAATCAACGGTAGGTTGCTTGCGATGCATAAATCCTCAATAGGCGAACGACGGGTCTACTGCTTACAACTTGACCAAAGTCGAAGTATAGTTAACTTTCGACACTTGTTTGGTCTGTACTTTTGTCAGTCTCTTTTACCTTAAAGGTGTTGCGTGAGCAAAGATAGGAAGACATTTGCAACAGCAACCGCTGTGTGTGTATCTTGAAGAAAACCAATAAAACAATATGTCAGAACTACCGTGGCATAAGTCCCACCGACAATGCCGCAAAGGCCTTTGATATCTTGACTCCCAGGCGATTCTAAGCTGCGTGGCGAGAGCACTCGAGAATGTGTTCATTACTGCAAAGTGCTTCAGAAGTCATAAATGCGAACAAAAATTCTCTCTCGCAGGCTATCGATGATTTAGATTTAGAAAGTCACAACTAAATGTTACCGGGGTAGGCTGGAAGGGCCGCAGAGTTCAGTTATCTGTGTAAGATCAACCGGTTTATCTACGCCAACACTGTGAAGACGACAACCGAATTGTACATTTTGCTTATATTGTGTGTTCGTCATATTTTACCGCATATTGTTAAATATTACAAAAAGAAAAGGTATATAATGAGCCACAATCTCGTACAGTTCCGAATATGATCACTGCAAAAACTATGAACTCTTGGGCTTGACTTCACCCCATTACAGTGGCACAGTAAATGACACAGGACATTTAGGCTGTTAACAAATGGACAATTTTCATGAACGGCCGGAAGTTTAGAAGAGTACCCGCATCGGACTAGACATGTGTTAATAGTTCATGTTACATTTGACATCCGGAGAGCGGCAATAGGTGTATGCCCACGTCCGGTTCAGCTTCTAAACACCGGATTTAATTTTGGGCTTTGCAATTTTGGAAATCACCCGACTGAGCGCTAGAAAGGGGGACAAGGGGCTAGTTTTTGCCGCCGAAGGAATGATACAAAATACATATTATCAATGCGTAACGATTGTGATTGTGGTCGACGTTCGCTGCTCTTTTGGACAAAGAGAAAATTTGTACGTTGAAAGAGGTTTTTCGGTGCAAAGTATGCCCGGAATAAGTTTGCTTTTAGGCACCGCTCGAAAAACGCCGAATTCTCCCAGATACATTTCATTTAAAAACTCTTCTCCGGCCGTTGGATAACTCGACGTACAGATAAAATGGCTCGGACAAAAGGTGTCCACCGTACGTATACGAATGATATCGATGTCCGGCCATTGCGGGTCCTAATCAGTTCTTATTAAAGATCGCATTAAATACACACACAGCCAATTCCTACATACGTGTTTAACATTCTATATTTCCTTTGTATGAAATAATAATTCCATCTTCGAGCTTTAAAAAACAAGTAAGCTAAAGACAACGACATGATCTCTCCAGGCGTTTCTCCATCTAGGAAATAAAAGATCGAAATATGGTTAAGTGCTGGCCAAATGAGCTTAAGGGTAAAATGTGTGAATTTAAAATAGACTCGCGTAGCTCTTAAAGGATGCTAAAATGCCTTACAAAAGCCAAAATTTTTGGACGCAGGCTACTGTTCCTTTTGAAAACACGTTTAAAAGTGGAAAAAAAGAAAGGAGACAGCGTTAAGGTAGCATGATGGTTTTCGGAGAAAAGAAGACGTACGATAGCCATTTCTTCGAGAAAACTCTTTTGACTAGCCAATTCCCGCCGTACTTGGGCCGCCTGTTCGTCGACACTGTCCAACTGATAAAATAAAATGAGTTTGGTAATAGTTTTGAATATTAGTTCGTCTTTTTTTCCAAAGAAAGCCGAAATTACTCTGTTTATGAATTTGAAGACATACCAAACCAATCCATGGGGAAAAGCATTTATTTCAGTCTGAATAGGTTTTACGGGAGCATAAAACCTTCTAAATTCGCCGCATTAAGCATCATTTGGATGGTCCACTTGGCGAAAACCGACTATATAAGGGTCCCATAACAAACATGAATTATGATCTTCGAAAATGCACCAAAGATTTGGAAAGCAAGTATGTGAAGTTCGCATTACTTCGAATCGAGAGAATTGGCTGCCAATGAAAAATACTAGGGTCGCGGGCCGTAGTCCACAACGAGAGACAAACGTCTTCAGCGTAATACGGAATATACTCAGATTTCGTTAATTTCTTAAATAAACCGTCCTTACACGTTGATTTTAATTTATAACTGCCAAATATGAGGACGATTTTAGGAAAAATGTTAACTCCCAACGTAACGACATCAGTCTGTTAAAGAATTACATAGGACCATATTTTACAACATCGTCTTTCATAAAAACGCTAATGAGTATGTATATAAGCATTCTATCGTTTATACGTTCCCAGGGAAGACAAGGAGGAGAGTGAGACGAGCTCACGCATCGAATTGTCATTTCGGAAACATACTCGAATCCATCATTAGAGCGGTTATTCTTTCTGGAAATAAGTTGCTCAATCTCGTTATCCGCCCTGGTGTTATAAGCTGTCAGACGCACGCAATTTGGCCTGCCTGGCCTCTTCGCAGCTGATCCCTGGCAGACCTGCGTGGCTTCGACCCCCTGCTGCGGCCAGCGCAGTTTCAAAATAATTAACATGTGCCCCGATTCAACACTTAATCCCAAGAGCATTCGCCAGCAGCTGCTGAGCATGTAAGTTGAGCTCGATACCTTGAGCGCGTCGGCATACAGGTGTTCCATGGTGGTCTCATGGTCTGACTGTTGCCTTGCCTCTTCAAGGCAGACACAGTCCTGGGGCCTAGTCGACTATGTTCGCTTTAGTTATTGATCCAGGTCAGACCGATTGGTGCTTTGCGAGTATCCTAGGCTGGACTGAGAGCAGTTAATATTCGCAGTTGTTTGCAAGCTGGATCTCATCCAATCTTGTGTCGAAGGAAGTTTCATTGCATTTATAGTATAGTATGTCGTGCACAACCACTGACCGTTCCGTTTTTGATAGTGACAATTAGGTCTGATTGTCTGCTGGCGGATGGAGAATTGACCTTTATAAAATACACCATTTCCGCAACGCTCCAGGACCCATGCTCGCGCCACCAGAACTTTCTTCACAAAGGGAGCGTGAAAAATAATTTCAGCCTCTCACCGCTCAGATCTGGGATAGATAGCGAAATTGGCACGACAATAAATGACACGTGTCATACATCAAGAATGAGAGCGAAGACCGGGTGGTGTTGCGTAACATGATTTGGCCATTAACGTCCATACGATATCGTTATAAGTCCAAATATTGTTTATAGGAAAAAATGTATATAAATATCCCTTTCTCGTACTTATTTGGCAGCCACTTTCGTCTTCTACAAAGTTCCCACTTGAAAAAAGACTGTTTTCGTTTTTAAGAAACTTCAATTGCCAAATAATTTCGAGCCCGACTCGCCGTTACACCTGCGCCCAGTGTATACAGACTACAAACTGAATATTTTTATATAAAGAATGTCATAAGTTTCAGTATGCCATTAACATGACGTCATATAGGACTCATAAAACGTTGCAGCGGATGTGAACCACGTTGTATCTTCCACAAGCAGCATTACTAAGTGGACAGATATGATGTTTTATGAATGGACATTTAACTGTTTGAAAAAGTTTCATGATTATACACTTTTGAAAACCGAAATGTTCCTTTCGTTCAAGTACAAAATTTGAAGATATGATTCTCCACCACCAACTGAGCACACGAAAGAATATTGTTGTGCATGCTTTCTATAAACTATATTTCGATCTGTAGGGGTGTCGAAAATCGATGGGAGAAGTTCATGCTACATAGTTAATCATTTCCCATGGAACGTCGTTTTTGCAGACGGCCGGAAAGAAGGTCGTTCAAACGCCAACATCCTGGCGCGACTAAAATATCTTGGGATTATTTTGAAGACAATTGGGCAAACATGCGTCTGCCTTCGACAAATTCTCTTCAAATCTGCAAATTTAGATTTCTATTGAAATAATGAATAAAAAATGAGGGCAAGCAGATAAGTATGCTGTGATTAGGTTTTGAAGATTTTGCTGGACCATATTTAAGATTACAACCGTACTTAAGTAATCTTTTCCTATCAAAAACATGTTTGGTATTTCGGTCAGCTTTTCATGAGATAGCACATCTGCTGTATGTATACGAGTTCAAAAGTCGAGATAGGTATGACCAGCTTACTTGGCAGGCATTGAAGAGGATCTGGTGTTCGTACTTCTTGATTGAAAGAATACGCATAAAGATCTCATAGAGTTGCTCCCTGGTTGGGTTGGTGAGCTCTAGTTGCTGGGACCCAAGTCTGTTGGCGATGGGGCAGGGACCTTCACCACCACGACAGATCTGGTCAAATTTTATCTTCCAGGCACTAATTACTGTCTGTTTAGGCAGTCCATCAATTTCGCTGAAACGCACCAGCTAGTAAAAAGCAAATAAGATACACGTAAAAGTTCAAAAGGGTTAAATCCTCCTAACTAAACAGATACGATATTCCGGATATAACAACGTAAAGCAATAATTTAAACTATATAAAGGACATAAGACTGGGAAGGAAACGCAAAACAATTTTCAAAGTAGAGTTTGAAATATACAGGATAGACGTTCAGAACAATATCCAAGTGCTAATGGCTAATTTTTTCTCTTCTGTTCCAACTATTTCTACATAGGTGATAAAGTAGAACATCTGTCTCGAAAGGGTTGACGTGTGGCAAAAGGCCAGCCTTCATTCACTAAAAATAAGCTTTGTTGATGCATGAAGAAATTCAAACACTCGACACTAAACGCGAAGAAAACAAACTTCGCATACATTCCAAATTTATAGTCACAGCCACCATCAGAGACAACGAAGATAGAAATTTCCATGACATGTGATATTTGAAAGACTGGGTCATTATGCAGCAGCATTCCCGGTGGTCGGCAGGCTGCGCTCGAATCGAGATTGCAGCCAGTTATCTCTGGGGGGCAGTCTAAACTATGCAAAAGATTAGCTAAGATCATTGGCTTTAGTGAATGACTCCGATAGGAGCACCATAACCCAGCCAACTCCTGACTCGTGGGGCGGCTGGCTCGTGCGAGATTTCCGGTGTCAGCTTTGGGCGCAATCCGCACAAATGCAGCTCCCCTGATAATATGGCTGCAGACAAAACCTCCAAGCCTAAGAAGGTGGATAAGGTCCGCATCCAGCAACTCGAATATGCTTGCTTCATTACCCGAATACAAGTTATTAAGTTGGATTGCTAGAAAAATTACTTCGCATCTGCCCACAAGTGCCAGAAAAAAGGCCCTGATAGGTCGTTCGTAAAGTGGACGCCCACCAACAACTAAACCCATATTTTAAGTAGGAGGATTTTCAATTTGGAAAACAGTAGTTCTCCTCGATAGGATATTTCAAAAGCATTCGTAGTGTGACAAAAACGCCCGTTCGCACTCATTTTGTGATTTAAATCCTAGTGTACAGTTAGTTCTTCCTGAAATTTCGGTAGTATTCTAGAACGTAGGAGGAAGGATGTGGCGGTCAAGGATGTGAGATCATGTTAAACAAGACCATATATGCAAGCAGAAGAGCGAGTCCAAAGTTCTTCTCAGAGTGCATCCGTTACTGCAATCGTTATCACAAGTTTTGATCTAACAAAGCCTATATCGGGATAAAATAGGTCCTTATTGGTTTCCATCAACAATTTAATTTCCTTACCCGTTGTTCAATGCTACTGATAAAGACTTCTCGTATGTCATGCATTGAGAAGGCCCCGGTCTTCACCATCCGTTCAACATTTTCGGATTTCAGGAAGATCTCATAAAAGTGCTCCACAGCGTTGTAAAATGCCTCGTCGCAAGTAATCTGCAAATCCTTATTCAAGAAGGCCTACAAGATAGAAAAAGCATCATGGGGTCATCAGTACCTGGGTGCGTGAACCAAGGGGATTAGGTAGATGAAGAACTATATGAGCGCTCCAGTTGTTTCCAATAATGTGCCTACATATGCTTATCTGGGCAGGATGAAACGGGAAGAGTTTATAACGCATAACAGAAGCAGATGCCTCGGCGTATTTGATGGTGAAGGAATGTCACAAAGCTGTCAATGTCCCATGATATTTGAGACAGCTAATATTTTACAATTGAATAGTCAATACATGTTGAATTGCATAGAAAGCGGAGAAGAAGTGCTCGAGTAAAACAGAAAACAGGCTGCGGGGGATTGAAGTAGGTCTTTTGACTGTCAATCCAAATACTCTACTTTGACCCCACCGTAAAACAACTAGGCGAACTCGGTGAGATTTGAACTTAGGACAGCAAGGGCGAGGCTTTAGTGAAGCCAACGCTTGGGTTTGAATCTCACCGAGGTCGTCGAGATTCAATTAGCTGGGTCAAAGTAAATTATTCGAAATCTGCCAAAACACCTTTTAGTTACGTGAGCCTGATAGTCACCTGGTGGATACTAGATGGATAAGTAAGGAAATACTGTTTGGGCAGTCAGCTCGCTGTATCAGATTTCGTTGGATTCCAGACGTTACAGTAGGCTGGGTAGGTTTCTTGACTCAAATTTGATTAAACTCCCGGCTCCTGTTAGGGCCTCGCAGCTCAGGTCGCTAGAGCATTGGCTGTACTAAAGCAATGCTCTTGCTGTCGGGGGTTTGAATCGCACCTAGGTCATTGAATTTATCAAATTTGTTTGATAAAAGGAATAACTTAAAATCTGCAGAAACATCAAGTAGTCTAAGCACTTGAGAGTCCGCCAACGGAGGTAAAGAAGGTTGCAGCAGTTAGGGGGTATATACAGTCCTCTTCATCGATAGTTATAGGCTATCCAAAGGTGCGATCCTAGGACTCGGGACGTCGTTCTGTAGATTACTAGGTCTGAGGGCAGAACTTCGTTATAAACTTTAATCTAAAACCGAGCTTTCTAGTCAATAACGCCTATATGTGTTTAGACTATGGTAGAGGGCGCACACTGGTCGCGTTACGGAATCTGCTAGTCACGTTGTCCTTTGGGGCTCGATCAAGAACCCCGCAGCCGCTTGCACTGCAATAGAGGGAGATTACCAACAAATACATGGGAGGCTGGAACGACCACTTGTGGCCTATTCACAGTCATCAGCCAGCCATACTCAGGCCCAGGCTTACAGCACCTGATGGTCGGCCAAGACCTCGTTTGATTATTAGTCTAACGCTCTTACTATTAAGCCACGGGCATGCTGTCCTATCGATTGTAATAGTCTGCGTGCAAAGTCTGCGGCCATTTCTCACATTTTATGCACGAGGAGACTAAGAGGTCATAGACCACGCGTTGTCTTAGAAGGTCATCGAAGGTCCGAAGGAATACCAATTTTTACATAGACGTAGGACGCTTGCAGCGGCACATGAAGCTCGCATAGAGTACAGTTACCAAGTATGTTTGACACATAAGGGAGATGTGTCAGACGTCGCGAGTAAATTTGGCGTTCAATTAAACTATCAACAAAATATGTCATCATGGAAATAGTAAATGGGCAAACTTACTGTAAAACGGTCTTTGAGAATATTGAAGTATTCCTTGGTTAGTCGTAAATAGCGTCGTACGGGATCCTGAGGAAGCCCCACCGTGAAGGGGTAGGCAATGCAGCGTAGAACAAAAACGTACCTAGGCAAATGGGGATAGAAAGCGCAGTAAAGTCCTGCCCACATTCGTCAAGACCAACTGCTTACTTTGTCCAGGAACAGGGATGGAAGCGATCAGTCAGAACCAACGTTTCTGATAAGCATTAGCACATTCAACTAATTTTTGGAGTTCAATAAGGCAAACAATGTTTGTGAAAATGAGATCGGAGTATTACTGCGAGTTTATCTGAAAGTAACACCTAAGAGGAAAGTAAAAATATGTGCGTTGATCATACGCATGCGTTCTCCAAAACTCTTTTACCATAGGGGCATGCTTGAAAACGTTTGCATACAATGGGTTTTGCACGTTTTTAAAAAATGTTTTTTTTGTACGGAAAGGAAGCAACGAAAGTCGACGCCAGCCTCACTTTTCATTAAGTGTTTTTTAAGGTAAGATAAGGGGCAAACTCGAAGGCAGGTGAGACAATGTAAACAAGGTTTAATTTACTTATGCCTCTTACTCATTTGACTCTTATCCCCCGTCTTGACGATGATGACAGAAAATTGGGGGTCTCATTTGGCTATAATAACTAGTTTAAACTTAACATGATTCACATGAAACCCCAATAATCACTTATCCCCATTTCGTTGCCATAAAGACTGCCCATAAACATTAGGGCTACAAGCAAACACTTCTACGGCTATGAGTGTTATTAACAGAGGCAAGCAAGAACAAAATTGTCATTTCCGTCCACATCCACCAAGACCTGCGGTATATAATCATACTCATGAACAGAGAACGACGAAGAGTACGCTAAAAAAGCCCGTTTTCGTATTTGTTGTATTTCCAGTCAGAAATCATTTATTACAAATTGGTCTTTACTCTTTGATCACATGCCAATGGGCTAGAATAATGATTTAAAGTGACTTAAAAAACCAAGACTTGCCTTACAATCGTTTGGCTGGGTGAAGTATTTTTAATCGAAACCAAAGTATTCAAATAGAGGCTTTGAAGAATTTACGTCCAGTGCCGCAAGCAAAACCAACAAGCAGTTATTGCAGTCTATTAGTTAACGGTGCTCTGTGAAATTACGAGAAACTCCCCGCTGCTTTCTCGATCATCAAAGCATGCGCTTAAGCAGCAGTGATATTTTCCAATGAGAATCTCCTTACACAGAGTAAATGAAGAAATAACAATAAGTGAACGAGAATTATAAAATGATGTATAGACAAAAGTTTGATGACGGAGCACACTGACTTTCTGCTGGAGCATACTCCATTGCATAGATGTGTTAAAAGGAAAAAGCACACTAAGTTTGTTTGGAAGCGAATGTTTGGAGGTAGACGTGCAGACTAATATTTAGGTGTGTACAGGATATAATTTATTAATAAAGTTTATTTAGAATTGGTATCCCGGCTATGACGAAAAAAAGGAGCAAGTGGTGAAATCTACAATATCCAACTGGGGAATAGACCAGAAGGAAAGGCTGGTCGTCAGCTGGCTGGGTGAAATTAGGAAAGAACAAAGTCTAGCCATATTGATCGGGTCTGCATGTACGAGAATAAAATGTAGACCAAATGCATTGCGCTTCCATTTAGGATACCCCTGAGCATTAGTTAACCAGTTGTCTTGTACAATGAAATAATAGAATGCATTGACAAACGGCCTACGTAATGAGCCATTTCCTCCCTTCTGTATATGCGTAAAGGGTCAATCCTATTTCCTGAAAATAATTTCTCGAAGAACTTACAAGCTGGGAGAGTTGTGGCAGTGTCTGCTCACCCAACCCGATCGAGACAGGTTTTCATATTATTGGTCTGCATATTGAGACACTGCCGGCTTCTCCCACGTTTTCACAAGAGACAGTAGACGACTAACACAAAGGCGGTCTCGTCTGGTAGGGCTTTGATCTTCTCAGAAAAAGGAAATTTAGACGAAAAATCTACTTTCCTGTTCCGTCTTTTTCGGACTCTTTCTTAAATCGACCTCACAGACACGCAAGTACGTGGACACACGATGCGGCAGTTTGCCTATAGCGGAAGACAAGCGTCAGCGCTGTTTCATGAAGGGCGCAGTGTCGCGTCGCGCGTGAATTTCTCCATAATTCAGCAGACTTGTGAAGCCTTCACCTCAGTAAATGCTTACAACGCCCAATATGTTTTGATTTCAAGACAAATTTAAGAGGACTGGAGGCAAGAGTGAGCGCAGCAGGTTAGGTGGCGTGAAAGCCTTCGTCTATGCGCACCGAGCATTTGAATCAAAGTCAGTCCTCAAACAGACATCTCGGGTCTCTCCCCAGGAAAGTGCACCCTAAATACTAGCTAAAGAATATTACAATCGGACTCCTGATACAGGAACGGAAAGAGTTATCTCGTCACCTGACAATATTCTAATTTACGATACTTAGAGCACCGTAATAGCTTAAGGCACTTCGGTTACTCATAGCGAGGAAGTAGGTGGTGTGGTCCGATGTGGATCAACGCCACCTTCGTTTGCCGTACCCATACAAGTAGTAAGTTCTAGTTCCTCCGCAAACAGATGCGACTGGGCGCAATGGTTGATGCGGTGTAAAAGCCATCGTCCACGCCCGTCACACACGATCCAGTCTTCAAACGTTGTTCCTTGATCTCACCGAAATGAAGGCTATTAACGGTACATTAAGAAGCGACTACATCAGATTCTCGTTGCAAATGGGGACAAAGGTAAAGTGGTACACCGCAACCTTAGTCAGGACTCTAAGCACGTCGAAGTTATGACGATGAGGAATGCGCTGAGAAAGTGCAGGCCAGTGTTGGTCCCACTCTTTCTTCCTTCCTTACATGGGCCGGTGGCCTGTTCGAGTCGAGTAGCCCGGTGCTGAGATTAGGAGTAGTGTCTAAAATGGCGGGAGTGTTCGACTAACCTGCGTCCCAATCATGCAGAGTAATAGGTAGCGGATTACGCAAACAGTAAAGCCAACTTAATTAAGCTACATGCCAATGAGACCTTCGTTTTGGTGACAGATGACGGGGAGGGGAGGGGAGGAGGGATGGCGAAGTAGTAGGGAAGCAAGGTCGCATACGCCGGCATACAATACTGCCTGTCCCTTGTGAGTCGAGAAGCAAAGTCAGAAAAATAGGTCCGTTTATTCGCCGGATTGTGCTTACGATACATTTTTAATGTAGCAATGTCTTATATCCGTTTAGGGCGTCGGGTGGCTAAAAAGACTTTTTTTCGCCGAGCATTTCGATAAGAGCAGCGCTTTGGTCGTTATGTTTGTTCTGACTGACATTAAGTACGAACCTATTGGTACAGTGCGAGGGTTGCTTTGCAGCAAAGCTGCGTATTGCGTCCAACCATGAGTAATTGCCATAAATGTGGCCGACGAGGACAAAGCACAAGGGATTGGCAAGAAAAACGGCGACTTACTCATTAATAAGTCTTTATGCAATAACAAAATTTGCTATCTCCGATGGAAATCTGAGTGGTGCACTAATGATTGCAAAACCTTCGTGGAAAGGCAATTTCCCAAAGACAAACAGTAGATAAACAGGCAAATGAGTTAAATAAGGCATATTATTGCAAAAAAACTAGCAGGTTCGTATGCGCCGATTTAAGAAGCCTAAGTTCTTCCCTAAGGCAATGAAGCAAGACAATGCGGGAAAAGATGATGGGAAACTAAAACAACAACTGTTACTGAAGCAGGTGCCAATAGACTTTCTTATTGCGAATGCTATCAAAATCGTGGCCTCCAATAGGTTACGGGATTAGGATAAACTAAGTTAACTAGTTAAGACTCCTACAGATGTCCTTTTCAGATGTACATTTAATATATATATATATATATATATATATATATATATATATGCAGAATGGTATTGCCGACAAAGACAAGGGAGACTGGAATGGCCATTTCTGGCTTATTAGCCGTTGTCAGCCAGCCATACCCAAGCCCGAAGTGTGGAACACCCGAGCCTCGAACTCGCGACCTGTTGGTTTAGAAGTCAACGCCTCTACTCACCGGGCCACGAGCCCGTTGCCTTGTCGGTTTTCGATCGGGAATATACAATGTTAGGGAGTCCATAAGGCACAACGGAACGAGTGAGTTCCGTATGAACGATCGGTGAGCGCCCCCTAACATTGTATATTCCCGATCGAAAACCGACAAGGCAACGGGCTCGTGGCCCGGTGAGTAGAGGCGTTGACTTCTAAACCAACAGGTCGCGAGTTCGAGGCTCGGGTGTTCCACACTTCGGGCTTGGGTATGGCTGGCTGACAACGGCTAATAAGCCAGAAATGGCCATTCCAGTCTCCCTTGTCTTTGTCGGCAATACCATTCTGCCTATCTATCATGCGCCGCTGTGCGGCTGCTGGTTGGGCTCGAGAGAGAGTCCATAAGGCACAACGGAACGAGTGAGTTCCGTATGGACGATCGGTCAGCGCCCCCTAACATTATATATATATATATATATATATATGTTTTGATGGAAAACCCGTTGGGGCCCAACGGTTTGGTGAATAAAGGGGACGTGCATAGAAGGGTATATATTCGGCATTCTCAAAAACCTTGGGTTATATTTGATGGAGCTTGTGTAGTTGTAAGACAAACAAAAGGCAATCTGAACTCCAGCATCCAGCTTCGAAAACTCCTTAGAGGTAGAAGTGTGCTAACATAGCTGAAACCGTGTTATTAAGAGGTATTTACATTATAAATACGACAAAGGTGTCCAAATATACAGAACAAAGTGATATTATTTGTGACCTATCGTTCAACTTCTAATAGCCTACACATAGTGATAAAACCACCAGCTCGATAAGAGGTTAGGGCCCAAAAAAGGGTATAAGCA
This sequence comes from Spirometra erinaceieuropaei, assembly GCA_902702965.1. Taxonomy (NCBI): domain Eukaryota; kingdom Metazoa; phylum Platyhelminthes; class Cestoda; order Diphyllobothriidea; family Diphyllobothriidae; genus Spirometra; species Spirometra erinaceieuropaei. The sequence continues at coordinate 143,796 of CACRXP010000274.1, read as the reverse complement.
CATAGGCAAGTCTGTTGGTATAGCGACTGGTGTCGGATTTAACGTCAGCGTCAGAAAACAGCGTGGGATGGTAAAAACCGAAATTTGTTCAGATCGTCCATCAGGACAGAATAACGCCGGTTATTCAGCGTATACCATTGAGCAAGCAACATTTCTAGCTTTGAACTACCGGAGGAAGGCTGCCGACGTTGTGTTAAAAAAAACTATCAAGAGTAATGCTGAGAAATCGCTGAAAATTTTCCTCCTTAACCCATGGAAAAGAAATAAAAATAGTGAGAGTGCGTGCTAGGAAGAAGGTGAAATCGCTACTCAGGAAAAAAGTGGTAGACAGAAAAGCCATGTCTTAGGCCTACAGGCTCGCGTATTCCCCGAATGCACAGGCTAAAGAAAAGTTATCAGGCCATGTGTGCCGTGACAACAAATTTTTCCAATGAAGAATCCACTCCATCACAACCTCGTGCAGTTGTTAGACCAAAAAACAGGCCCTGCTAGATAGCGTCGGTGTTCCCAGCACTAGAGGTACATTTGCATTCGTAGAGAGTTCGAAGGACTTAAGCCTACTGAACATGCCGAAAACATTACCGGAGGCAAATCGCACCTTTATTAGACTGTTGGTCGAATAAAGCACTGACATAATTTGTGAGCATGCATCCGAAAAGTGTTTAGACCCATAACAACTGCAGGAGTTTTTGACATTATGCACCAAGAGTGCGCAATTCTTAAGCAAAGGGCAGTTTCACAGACCGATTAACGTCCTGAATATGGGTAACCGCTTAAATGCAGTCACAGGGAACATCAAAAATAAATTCTTGGCAGAGAAAATGTGTTGCAAACTCTACAACTGCATGAATACAGTAGGTGGTTTGATTCATGAAATGCCATGGCCGAAATTCGGTTGCATAGTATGCATATAATTGGTGTTGTTATTTGTGTTTGTTGGATTGATGTGAGGCGAATGGACCTGTTTGCTGGAGAAGACTTCATTTTAAATCTATTTTATGAAGGCAGACAGGCCAGATTTGGGTGAAATCAGACGTTTCATTAAATCCGGGTAATTTACTGCGCTGTCGAAATTCACAGGTCAAAGTCTCTTATTGTGCGCCTTGTGCTATAAACTGACATTAATATATGAAAAGTTTGAAATAAATCCCCTCAGGAGGCGGAAAATTGGATTTTGCGTCCTTGAAAATCAGTCAAAGGCAGGCATAAGAAATCGCACTTTTTGAGGGAAAATGGTGGACTTAGCTTCAAAACGCCTGTTTTGCACAGTTATGACGTTTTGTGACACAAAATTCAGCAATAAACTTGCTTGACAGTAGAGTGTTCTAGAACACCAAAGGTTACTGAGCGTAAACATATATATATATATATTGAGTACTCGCGACATACTCTCACTTTTCTGTTTCACACCGTGCAATAAAGATGTTTAGATAATTTCCATCCGCAGTCGACTGCGAACGGACAATAAATTTAGCAGGGGAAGGCTTGTTGCGTGAGTTGTTGGAAAATATTTACATTATTACTAAAATTACTCTGTGACCGATTATAAACGATTGAACGATAGGATAATCAGGGCGGACCAGAACAGTCCAAAAGTAAACCTGGCGACGATTGCTTTCATTTTATACCTTACAAGTACCACTATTTGCTCATTCAGACCGTCCACGTGCAATATCTGCCGATGTTCTCTATGAACATAATCAAGAAACAAATGCAGAAATCTTAAGTTCATCAGGTAAAGGTCATGCTCAGGTTCTTTTTGAGTAGGGAACTTGTCAGGGGACACTTCGTATTTGAGAAGAATTACATTAATTATAGGCCCTCACTCTGAAAGAGCATATGCTTCTACAATAAGGGCCTTATGTTAAGAAAAGCCCACGAAGTTGGTTGGATAGTCATATGTGGAAAGAAATTCCCGATAGAGCACACTGCGTATACGACAACCTTCAATTACTGTGGATGTTTGATGGTTTGGATGGGTATCACAGTGGGAGAGCGGCCAGTCTGGCGTTCGATCACGGACACCATCAGCAGCAGGGTGTTTATCGACATTGTGAATGATGTCTTCGGTTTCAACAACATTCACCGGCGCCGAATGGATATTGTAATGCTTTTCTAATGCTTTGTAATGCTTTTGTTCATCGCTCTGAAAATGAATCTTACAGCGCTCGCAAATATAATATAAATTCTTAGACAACAGCCTCTTATATGCGGCCTCTAGTAGATTTTTATTTCTACCAACAGCCCGGATCTTAATCCTGCAGAAAATCTTCTTGCACTTATCTAAAGAGATTCACACTAAGAATAAAAGAATCTTTCAATGTAATAAAAGCCCGATTAGATGTCAAAACTTCAGACTATACGATCCACTATAAACAACCTGGCTATCTTCATGTCTGAAGGACTTCATGCTGCAAATTGGCAGTCAAAAAAGTACCGATCTTTTGTATGTGCTATTATTTCTCACTGTTCATTTTTTACGCGTTCCCTTTGCTTATGTACCCTTATAGTTGACCTTACAAAGGTAATTTATAATATAGCCATTTTCCAAAATTTTGTTTTTCAGTCAACATTGAATATCTCTGTGTTAGAAAGCAGTACTTTATAGATCAATCTATGTCTTCTTTTTACGTACGGTCGTTTCTTTACTGTTGTAAAACGTTGGGGGATGAAGGGTGAGCAGAGTTTTTGCTACACGGAATTTCTTGTGAAATTTATGACATTTAATAAGTTGCCATATCTACCGTATATGCGAACAATATTTTTGTCACAGTAAATAACTCGATGGACAAGGAGCTTGTTCAAAAACATAAACTAAGCATATACAAAAATAAATTTATGACTGAGCAAGAGAAAAACAACACTTTGTCTTTCGTGGGCGTTCCTGTTCATAGACGAGCGGGTGGCTCAATTCACGACTCAGTCTGTCGGTAAACCACACAGAAATAACATTACATAAGTTTTGTGAGCTTCGTTCCAGTTCAGAAGACGATCCTTGGTTTTGTGCCTGTTCGATTGACATGATATATATAATTTCCCAGCGCTTATCCTCAAGGCGATTTTTAGAATCAGGTATCTAAAGAAATCCATCGGTACCTATCGTCATCCCTGACACTAAAATCCAAACGTAAATACCTTTCGAGGGTTATAACGTGGCAAACAGAATCGGTTAAATGTTCTGGTGCACAGTTAAACGTCTATTTCCGTTAGGCAGATTAAAGATGCCTTGTTTGTGCATACCACGCCAGACTCTATCTATGAATTTACATGTAGATTCGGACCCAAACACATCAGACGCAGACGAAGACAGTTGGCAATTCCGTTGGCGATGGGGAGCCCAATTACGAAGTGCTGCAAGAACGCTGGTCACATGGTGAACCCGATGACAGCAATTAAAGTCCTACTTCGAGCAACGACTGGGCGTCCCCTTCGCAATTTGGAGGCTGCGGAAATACGGAGAATGCTAAAACAGTGATCGATCGTGCACTGTCATGGTAAGAGGCAGTGTGGAAAATGACTCCAATCCCCTCTCACGTCTCGCCAGTCGCCCACATGATTGACTAATGTTCCTATCCCGTTTGACGACTTTTTGCCGTGATCAATAATCGCTCACCCCACCCATTCGCAGCAGATTCACCCACAAACCTGACTAACACTTCCCGCTGTCTATGTACTCACCCCCTTTTGAGGATTCCAGGCTGCTTTTTGAGGGTTCCAGGCCGTTTTTCTACCCACCTTTTTTAAAAATATGCGGTGGCCGTTCAAAGTTGAACGAAAGATCACGAAATCAATGATGCCATTTTGTTCAGCATGTTTTGTGCCCTTCATCTTCTCCAGATTTATTTCAAGGGAAAAGTGGTTTCGTTTACCTATGAGCAAATTCAACCCCTTAGAAGAGCGGTAAAATCAGCTTTAATTTATCTGATTTTGAAAAACATGTTGTGCAGACCTACTTTCCGATTTCGTCTGTGAGACAGTAGTTTTTTGAACGGCATTGGCCATCGCAACCACACTCAGGTTATAAAAGAAAACAAACTCGGCCTGTATCAATGCATTCTGCAATGGCTACGAGTCCCACAGTACGGATGACTCGTAATCTCTTCTTTAGTTATTAGCCTTCAACGAATACGTCTGTGAATGTAGCCACAGCCAGAAAATCACAAAACAGTTGTGTTCGTGCGATAGAACTACCGAGACATTTGCTCTGCTGACCATAATGAGTAGCACAGCCTGATGTAATTCACAAAAGCGGCCGCTAGGGTATCAGAGACAGACAACAACCAGCCCTTCTACCAGATTACTAATCTCATCCCCTTCAATGACTCGGTAGTTAATCTACCGAGTAACAACTTCTTCGAAAATATTACCTACCATGTTCTGGATTAAAATTCAACCTTTATTTGGTTGATTTACTGTAAGAAGACACGTGATAATGCTGAATCGGTGAGGTGGTCTTCATTGTCTGAACTGTGGAAGCGACTTCTTTGGAATGAAACATGGAAGAAGAAAGTCACGCACAGCAATAGTTTCTGGACGGGTGAGTTTTGTATTCCCATGTCATGTTGCAATGGAGAATATCGTTAACCAGAGGTGTGAGTTTTCTAAACTGACCTACTCTTTATTTTCTAGGGCACATCGACTACAGAAGTTCCTCAAGAAGCTTCGGGAGCCTGTTGCGTCTTCCACATTCCTTTTGAGAGAATCAAATAGACATCCCTCAGAAATTATAAATACTAGGCGAGATATAATGCCTCGAGACAAGTGTGTCAACTCGAATAACGGAGATAACAGCGGCAGGCGCAAAAGAGAAGCTGAGGTTGAAACGGAGTGGCTGAAATCATCCTTCGTGGGTATTCCTAACACACAGAACAACAGTTAAGCTGGTAAAGAATGCAGTTTATCGCCCAGTATAGCAATTCATGACTAAATCGGACACTTCTGGGGTGCCATATAAGAGCAGTTTCAGGAGAAACAGTCCTGACTTTCTCTACCTGTCAACTTGGTCTATTCATTTGAATATGACAACTTTATTTTTGTCCATTGTTGTCGCTTCACCGTTTTAACGATGCCGGTGCATGGAAGTAAACATAACCGACCTCTTTGAGTTTAACTTCACTCTCTTTAACTTTATGTTTATACGACTACTTTCGGCGACAGACATTGGGAATATTCAGAAGCACAATCGACTTATCTTCTTTCCTATGAAAATATATACTTAGCTCTCAGCTGTCTAGTCTCCTCTAAATTTCTTCTTGACTGGTAGATACAATCCAAGCTGGAAAAGCTGTGTACCTCAAAAACGAAGGGCTTAGGAGAACACGAATCCCTTCCCACACAAAATTATCCAAAGACAATTATACGTAGAAGCTCGGTGGAAGACATGGCATGAGCAGTTCGGCCAGGGTTCAAGAAGTCAAGACAAAGTTCATACCCATGGTGCCTTGTCCAAGCAAATACAGCACCATTAAATATCACTTTTAAAAGCACAGTGTGCTAATAATAATACTGATAGTAATAAATCATAGCCCAGAACAACATGCTGAACATTTGGACAAGACCGCCATCCAAGCAGCCACTTGTGTATTTTAGAGTATCCTGAAGAAACAACATCATGGAAATGAGAGGTAATAATTTGGAAGACGGTGTTCAGATGGATGAAAGAAGAGTTTAGAGATCAAGCTTGACTAAATTATTTTAAAAAAGGCAGGTGTGTAAGTGGTCAGTAACTGCTGATCTCTCGTTTTATTTGACAAAATGAACTGCTTTAGAAGCAATTAGTTGGTGTTTAATAAGAGAAAAAGTAAAACTCTGTTTACGACAGTAGGATATAACGGTTTCCAGCTGACTTTCACTGAAAGAACAGGCAATTCATGCTTGGGAAACTCGTTGGCTTATATGAGAACCAATGCGCGAAAATACCAAGAAAAAACCCCCAATTTTGCCTAATATCATGCATTTTGCAACTAACGGCCGTAAACAATGTCAAGGACGGTATAGAAATCACGTAACAGTGAATCCATTTTCATCCAAAAAGGTGAACGTAACGAGTGTAGACGGCAAAAAAGCAATGAAAACCCATGTCACATTTCGGTCTCATTTTCAGTGAGAGCGCAGTTATGCCATAAAAATAAGCATAGGGTGTGACCGTTTTCAGGCGCCGAATTGTGTCGGAATATTATCAACGAACAGAGCTGTTTTAGGGAACGACGTAATTTTGCGCCCGTCCCCTATCAGGGTGCTAAAAATCTGTTTGCCTTCTAGGGACAGTTTCAGATAAGGCATGTGATTAGAATTCATTCGGTGAGCAGCCTAAAGACTCTACGTGAGCGAACTTCGTTCATGACCAGTTGATTTATGTTCTTTTGGATAATGAGGCTTGTCGGAGGAGCATTTGCCTTGAGCTTATTTCTAACCCCCTGAGCGGAGCTCTTCGCACCATTTAAACGGCTGATACATGCATACGTATAATTTCACATTTCAGGAGCCTCAAAACCGGGGTATGGATCAGGTTGCTTGATGACGACTGATAAGCCAGACGTTGCCACCCCAGTTTCTCTTGTCTTCGCCAGTAATCTCATTCTGTGGCTGCGCAATACAGCAGAAATATTGCGGAACGTGTCTGAACTTTTGGCTAGTACCTATGTCGGGGGTACGGTAAACACCTCTGACAATACAGTATGTGACCTATATCCCGAAAGGTGCCTAAATTTAGGGAAGATTGCTAATCACTCGCAAACGAATGGACGAAGGCTCTGGAATAATAATGGGCGATTTTAAGCGAACTGAAAACACGAGTGAAATATTAAAACTAATGTCAGATTGGTTAGAAATATCAACTTGTTAAGAAAAATGGAAAATTCCGAAAACGTCAAAAATGATTGTAACTGAGTTCTCGGTGTACAGAAAGCCTGTCCGTTCAAAAAGCGAGTAAATACAAAACCACAAGTAGATTAACGTCTGAATATAGTCCTTAAGTGAGGTGTGCACCTAGATGCCCGTTAGGAATAAGTGTAGTGTAAAGTATACCAGTTAGACAAAAGCTTGCAGTTTGATTATAGATTCGAAGACGGTTTATGAGAGTTGAGTGTTTTTTTTCCATTCTTACATTGTTTGAGATGCGGTTGACGAAGGCGAACAGGTCCTTGCTTAATTTCGCTGATAGAGACGTTGCACGAATGAAACGTTTCACAAGGTCACGAGTTGATTGACCGGTCAGTGGTTAATACGTTTGAATAGGATTGGCGGATGCAATCATAAACATGCCATTTCGTGTATAATACTAAAATACTTTTCCTGCCAATTTCTTTCCAGTTCTGTTGCTGGAGAATGATGAGTTTCCGACGAGCCTTCTATCTTCATACATATATCATAGGGGGACGATAGCGTCTGGGGGGGGGGGTAGATTGATAAAGCATTGTTTCCGGCTTGTTTGCCTTCGTTGAGCAAATCATAACTCTGAGTACCAGCTGGGATCGGAAAGACAAACATGCGGTCTCACTTGACGCAGCTGGTATACCACTGGAGTCTACCAGACGGGTCGCAAGCACTTCATCGAACCGAAGTTCATCAATGCCTTGACACCTGACCTTCTCTGTCGATGAAGAGCGGGTATTAATTCACTCAGGAATGGGTGCACACCGATCCATTGCCTTTATGGAGCAAACAAACTTCGTATGGGTGGTAGGGGTCACGGGCAAGCAACTACCTACCAGGTCCAAGTCAGTCAAGCTATGCTATAAGAGGGGAGACGACAGAGCCTGGCGGACAGATTGATACAGCACTTTTTCGGGCTTGTTTGCGTTCATTTAGCCAGTCATAACCCGGCCTGAGCCAGGTGTGTGAGAGCATGTTTATGTTCCCGGTCCACCTGGTGGTTAGGGTTATGATTGGCCGAATGAACGTAAACAAGCCCGAAACAGTGCTGTATCAATCTTCCCGCCAGGCTCTGCCGTTTCCCCTCTGATATCATAGCTTGGCCGATTTTGGTCTGGAAGGTGCTTGTTTGTTCGTGACCCCTATCGCCCGTACGAAGCCTGTTTGCTTCAGAAAGCCAATGGATCGTTTTGCGCTCACCCCCCAGTAAATATACATATCTTTAATGATAGGTGGGCGTTCCCAGATCGTTTCTACGGAACTCACTCTCGTTCAGGTGTTCCGCACTTCGAGGTTGGGTATGACTGGCTGACGACCGCTAATAAGCCAGAAATGGCCATTCCAGTCTCCCTTGTCTTCGTCGGTAATACCATTCTGCCTTTATCATGCGCCGCTGTGCGGCTGCTTATTGGGTTCGAGAGAGAGCCTGTAAGGCACAACGGTACTAGTGAATACCGTAAAAACGATCGTTGAGCGTCCCTCTACCGTTATATACATACATATATGTAGATAAGGTGATACCGACAAAGACAAGGGAGACCGGAATGGCCATTTCTGGCTTATTGGCCGTCATCAGCCAGTCATACCCAACCCCAAGTGTGGGGGCCGTGGCTCAATGGTAGAGCGTCAAACTCCATGACCAAAGATCCCGGGTTCGAATCTCAAGTGATCCACACTTGGGGTTGGGTATGACTGGCTGATGACGGCTAATAAGCCAGAAATGGCCATTCCGGTCTCCCTTGTCTTTGTCGGTATCACCTTATCTACCTATATCACTAGTCGCTGAGCGACTGCCTGCGAGGGTTTAAGTAGGAGCCCTAAGGCACAACAGAACGAGCATGTTCTGTAACCTGATCGGTGAGCGCCCATCTGTCATAATACATATATGTGTTTATTAAATAACCGACGTAGTGTATATTCCAAGATGATATGATGAAAGCGGAATGCTCTTTGGAAAAGCAAGTTGTACTTGTGGATTTTCGAGGTGACACCAACCCCTCTTGGGACGAGATAAACAATGGAGAAAGTGATATTGTTGGACTAGATCTGCTGATGCGGTAAGATAGGCAGCGACGGAGACCACTTGTCTATATGAGGGATGGGAACGGAGTTGTGGGGGGTTTCTGAAGGGGAGCTGAGAGAGAACGGTTACGGTCCCCCGTGGTAGAGGGAAAGTGAAATAGCAGGTCATTAGGGCCACAGGAGGTTGCATTAGTGTTCGTTGGTATGCGATAATGGCGTGTGTTTGTCCACCAGTTTAAGAGTTGTAGGGGTTTTCATTTGTGGTCCGCCATGTCATCTACCGCATTCCCTGCGTTAACTGCTCTTGAGTTTACGTTGGCCATACGGGCCGACGCCTCGGGACTCAATTTGTCGAGCATAAGCTAGCCGTCCACTAACCTGGCCTCTTGTCCCTTATGTTTGTGTACGCCCTTGGCTGTGACCACCATCCCAAATTGGACGGTACTGAAGTGATCGAAAGGGCTAACACCAACTAGGCGCGAAAATTCCTCAAAGCTTGGTACTCTAACGCGACCAGCATCAACCAGCGTGTCAGTCTGGACGCTTACTGCGAAGATCTGCGTGCTCAGTTTACTGACTTGCGCTCACCTAGCAACAGCTGCTAATCCATGGCCCGGTCACGTAGAATATCACGGGCCCATCCACTCCGATGACTACAATGGAAATCGGAATGGCCATGTTAGGCTTTTTAGACGGCAGACTCTGCGCAAGTCTACTGTCACTGTAAAGGAAGTCACGCGGAAGTCACTGAGCCTACTCTCACATTGTTGCGCAGCAAACTGTGGACATCGTCGGTCACAACGGTCGAACTGTCAGACGTCATCTGCCAGTCACACCCAACTCCAAGCATGGGGACTTAGCCGCTCGCGTAATCCAATGCGCTATTCTTGGGCTTATGGTATCTAGCTCCAAGCCTCGGCAGTGCTCGACCCTCCACAAATCATGGCCCAGTTGTTCAACAATAAGTATTTATGTTAGAGAAAGTGCACGCAAATCAATGAGTGCATCTGAAATTGTCACTTACTGACAATACAAACACAAGGGAATTAATCATTACAATTGAAATATAAATCTTTGACGCTGACTTCCATGTACTGAACGCCAGTTAGTATGACAGTTTCCCCAAACGCAAGTGGAAGAGACAGGCGAAAAAAACAGGAGATAATTTGATTTGATTACTGTGATTAGGTAACACTCCCGGCAGGCCTTCAAGCCAAGGTGTCAGAGTTCCACTATGAACGCACACAAACAGTCTAACTTCAGCTTGCTTATCTTCTAAGCATTTTGACATAAGCGACTTGGCCATGATTTGGGAAACACCCATCCGGCTGAGGCATTCAGACACTAAAATAACGGACACAAGCGTAACAATCGTTACCCAAGGCATAAGAAATTATCAGGCCTAATTTGATACTGGTATATTTACTGTGCCATCCCCACTGGGGTCTAAAGACAGTAATTGTAGGAACAAGTGTTAGTTCTTAATTGGGATTTTGTCTTGGAATCCTAATCAAGCCTGATAAGACATAACAGTTAAAGTCCGCTAGATTAGTTTGTATTAACATTCCTAGATGAATAAAGAAATAAATTGTTTTATTAAGTACCCTTGGGGACCCCGTTTTCAGTTAAAGCGTATCGCAGGCACTGTTCTGGTAAGTCCCTGTGTGCCATTTGAGCTATTTGATAAAACTATTTTGAAGATTCTTCGACAAAAAAGCCACAAATCTCCGAAACTTCGAGCATGCATGCCCATTAGTTTCGATTGCCTGCCAGAAAAACTTCTACCAGTCAGATTCACCAAGTGTGAAGTTTGGAAACTAAAGTGTACTCGTCAGTCAAACACTCTGTGCTTCTAGAAATTGTGCATTATAGTCCAATAAAGCGTAATTAGAGCCTAAATGCAAAGCCACTGCAGGTGCTATATGGACAAATATTTGGTTGAGATTGCTGAATCGGAGGTAGTTTCTAAATGTGGTGACACTGGCGATGGAAAACGAGTAGCGCGGACTTATACCTGCTTCCCATGCGTTCGCTGTTTTTACGTGTATGTAGGCCTTACAGGTTGGCGCTTCGGAACCTGGCTCTCTTAACATAAACTGCCCGTGGAGTTGAACCCTCCCTCTCTTTTGAGCGCTAACTCAAAAGCGATCGTCGCTCCAATTATGATGTCACCGACGTTATTGGCACTATCACCACCGAACACGGCAATTTTTCCCGATCTGGTACTCAAGTGGTAGCGGCATAATAGTCATCATGTTGACCATAGCGCATTTTATGAAAGCCTACAGGTATATTGCCGCTTTAGCCGTCAACGTAAAAACCACGGGTTAATGACGATCATAGGTTATTCGCTCTTCCCTCGGACCTGCTGTCCCCTACTTCGCCCTTAACGAACGTCGAACAAGGCTCTCCTTCCCTCGTTCATACTCTCAAAATCGGGATATCGATCATAAACTCCCTCCTTCCCCATCGCCCCAAGCGCGCGCGAACCACACTCCTTGCAGAGACTTTGGTTTGACGATGGACCGTTGTTAACACCTAGAAAATTAGCGAGTAAGACTGAACTTCCGAAAGACTGTATCCTACTGACGACGATACGGAGATTTTTTAAACCTGGGCGGCTTATTAGTCTCTGTCTTGATTTAGCCGACATGAGAGAGCAAAACGGCGGCCTACGACGCCTGTTCTGTGCGAAAAGGGGGAGGGAGGAAGGACATGAGGAAGAAAGGCTGGAGCGATGGCAAAAAGCAGCTTTATAGTTTTTGAGTCAGCTGACCACTTGGTCGAACGCATTCACGCAGGCGGGGAGGAAGGCGCGACAACGCGAGCGCGTAGGCATGAGAGGAGAACGGGCGACCTGCTCCAAACAGCGCGTCGGGTCATGGCCACTGTGGAAGACAGAAAAGTACACACTCGCACGCACGCGCGCGACAGCAGGGAAGCTGAGTTGCTGACAGGTGAGGGGCAACTAGGGAGCTTGAAGTGAGGAACGGGATGCTCAAAAAAGAAAAACAAGGTTGACTTGACTAACTAGTGGGAGCTATCACCCAGTCGGCTGAAACGTCCACAATGCTGTTGTTGCTGTTTTTGCGGCCAAAAATACAATTAAATTAACTGTCTCACTTGGGAGTTATGAATTGGGGGGACGAACGGTGAACGATACCGAAAGGTAAAATAAGCCTCATTTCTGCATTCTCAATGAGTTTTATTCTTATGTGACAACGACTTTAGAGAGGAACTGTAGAATGAGGTCGAAAATCAACAAGCCGACTCAGAGACAAAAATGCCAGCGCATTGTGTTTGCAAGGGTCAGTACGATAGAGAAGACGAACATTTACTCAAAATCGGTGTTCGCATGGTCAGAAAAAAATGAACGATTCGGAAGAGGAATCCCCGAGTTTCTCTTGCAAATTTGATATAGTTTACGCCTTTAGAATGAATTTTAAAACAGGTTTACCTAGAAGTGACACAGCGTTTTTATGATATTAGGTCTTGAAGAGTTGACAAAAGGATTCCAAAACGTCTTCACTGTTATAAGTGAATTTAGGTGTGAAGTGAAGCAGTTAAATTTAACTATGCTAAGCGGAAAACTATCGTTACATGCTGTCTACAACTAAGGATTTTAGAAAATTGCGCAAAAGGGTAGGTAAATACGCAACCAAAAACGAGTTCCTTGGAACCAAAGTAAACCGTAAAATTCGATTTCTCACAGGAAGATGGGTTGCCCGTTAGCCTAGCTGCTGGCAACCCGGCGCGTCCACAGGCTGCGGACAGGGGAACAACCTTCAATGAAGGTTAGCTGCGAATTAGGCAGATCCAAGTCTGATGAATAAGCAGTCGTGGACCAGCAGTGAATGTGTTGCCAGGGTGCGGAGGGCTGAGGTCTGGCGTGCTAGAAGCCTTATAAGAAAGCCGCAAAGCATGATGACGGCATTGTGACATGCCGACCGTGAACCGTCATTAAATAAGTTTCTGTGCCACCGCTGGCTTGTGGTCAGGCTCTTGAGTCAAAGCGCTACGGGAGAAAACCTCGAACAAACAACCCAAGCGGTTATTGGGGATCCGCCTGTACTCCAAATTCCCATAAAACCCCATAAACTATGTCCAATTACAGTATTACGACCCATTTTGCAGCGTCCGCGGGAACCGACGCGCTCCGCAACCCTGGTCCCGTGATGTGGGCGAATAGTGTGCGAGCTGGAATACTCAATTGGGAAGGGACTCTTGGTACTAGATGCTGGGACGTGGGAACGTTCCTGGGTTCTGGTACCCAAAGTCTGACGGAGCGCGGCCTTTATCAGTACAGCATGGATGTCTGCTGCCTGAATCAGACTCTCGAGAAATAAACACTAGCTTGGGAACCAGTCAGTGACCGAATGGCCTACGCGCGACTGAAGGGTCAATTCACGAACATCTCTATCGCCTCTGTGTACGCACTTATTTCAGTTGCTGAAAAGTGCGATAAAGAGGCGTTTTACTCGCAGCTGCAAGTGGTCATTGAAAGACTCACTCGCCGCAATCTGTTGATTGTTCCTGGTGATCGGAATGGCCGGACCCGACCCGGCGATTCTACAAACAGTCATCTTATTGACTGTTTGGACTGGTTTCTCGATGTGAAAATGGCGAGACTGATGAACTTCGCTGATCAGAATTGACTTCTTGTCACCAACACATGTTGTCAGCATCATAACAAACAACTGCTGACCTGGTATTAAGATGACGATCATACGGCCGGTCAGATTGACTACATACTAGTCAGCTTAAGGCTCCATAGGTTGGTTCACGATGGCAGATCGATGCATGGTGCCGGGACTGGTAAGGCCCATGGGTCAGATTATGTCCTTGTTCACGTTTGAAAGTTAACCTCTCATCTTCGCCAAAAATGCCACGTCCTAGACGCCTCGATGTCACAAAAACCTGGTAAACCAGCACTGCCAGGACACTGAGCAGATAAATCTGATCCCGTTTTATGACCCAAGCCAACGGAGATGGCATTAAACAGTGGTTGTTACTGGAAACATCAGTCTATGGGGTAGTTAAGAAAATCCTCGGACATACCCCGCGACGCCGCAGCGACTGGATCAGCGGGAGAACACTGCAGTTATCTGCTCAGACGGCTCAAGCCAGGTCCCAGAACGATGATTCCTTCCGCTAACTGCGGAAGATGACGGCAAGGTCGGCCAGGGATAGCCGAAAGAAATACTGGACTGAAATATCGAACTCCATGGAGCAGGCCTCGAACGTAGGTGACACTTCAGAACCCTACCAGCTTATCTCCGAAGTTAGTGGTAAGCCCTCTGGACTGATTGACTGTTCGCGACGTGAATAGCGGCTTTATTGCTGACAACTATGCCAAAGCCGAGCGCCGACGTGAGCACTTAGAACACCATCTCAACTTGAATGGCCAACCCACCACGCCCTTACTCTCCAATTCAGCGGAGTTTCTTCCCTCCCAAACCTATGCAATGTTATGCGACCCCCCGTCTGAATGGGAAGTCGCCGATGCCATACAAAGTCTACGCAACAACAAGGCACCCGGGGAGGACGGTATACCCGCTGAAATCTATAACTTGTGTCAACACTCTGGCGCCGTGGATCTATGATTTGACTGAACAAGCGTGGAAAAACAAGGTTACTCCTGATGACTGGGGCTCAGACACCCTTGCAACTATTTTTAAGAAGGGAGATAAGGCGGGATGAGGGAACTACTGCGGTATAAGCCTCATCGGCGTTGCTGCGAAGATCTTCGCTATCGTCCGTCTCAGGCAATCCCAGGCTGAGTATGATTTTAGGACGAGGCCCAACCAAGTTGGATTCCGTGCTGGACGTGAATGTGCGGACCATATGTTCACACTAAGGCGTATTTTCGAATTCCGTGATAGCTACCGACAACCGGCGGCCGTCTATTTTGTTACCTGCCGCCGCGTTCGATTCCGTCAATCGTGAGTCTCTGTGGCGGATAATGGCGCTAGATGGTGCACCGGCAAAAATCATCGCCATGATCAAGGCCCATTGCACACCACGATTGCAAAGCTTATGGTTCATAACAATCTTTCCCAACCGTTTGGTATTCGGTCTGGCATTCGGTAGGGTGGTATCCTGTCGCCAATTCTGTTCAACAATACTAGCGACTGGATTCTCGGGAGGGCTTTACACGAAGGTGACGGTGTTGAGTTTGCACCCGGACTCCGGCTGACTGACCTTGACTGCACCGGGAATATCGCCTTACTTGCTTCAAGCTTTGGTGATCTGCAGTCTATGGCGTCACGGATGAACGAGGTCGTTAAATCGGTCGGTTTATCCCATAAACGCAGAAAAGAACAAAGTGTTTTCAAACTATATCCCTGACCAGGAGAAGGCATCTCTAGGGATTGATGGCTGCCAAATCGAAGAAGCAGACAGTTTTAAATACCTCGGTGCGAGGCTGCAGCCGAATGGACAGAGTAAGGACGACATTGTCTCCCGAACTGACGCTGTCCGCCGGGTCTTCTCAAGCATTAGAAAATGCCTATGGATCCGACGTGACGTCTCTATCGCCACTAAGTTTCC
Organism: Spirometra erinaceieuropaei; assembly: GCA_902702965.1. NCBI lineage: Eukaryota > Metazoa > Platyhelminthes > Cestoda > Diphyllobothriidea > Diphyllobothriidae > Spirometra > Spirometra erinaceieuropaei. Next base: position 128,352 of record CACRXP010000274.1, on the reverse strand, counting down.
CGTGTACTGTGCACCTGTCTGGTCTGTCCTTCTCTGCGGTTGTGAATGCTGAGCTGTGCGCGTGGAGGACGAGCGAAAACCGGAGGCATTTGATCACCGCTGCCTGAGGGCCATCCTTTCAGTGAAGTACGCCAACTTCGTCTCAAATAACACAGTCCGCACTCGCTGCGACAACATCGCAAGGGTAGCCCAGGCCATCCAGGAAAGAGGACTGAGGTGGTTTAGGGATGTTCTTCGTCGTCCACCACATGAGCTCAGTCTTACTGCCTTCGATCGGACACTGTTACCCCATTGGAAGCGTCGAAGAAGAGGTCAACTCGAAAACTGGTTCAACACAGTTCGTCAAGACATGGAAGTGGTTTTTAGATCTTCGCTTTCCGGTCTCTGTGGCTGGCGAAGAGAATGGGTTGAGATGACCAGATCCGCTGCCGCGAATATTCATGCGTGGAGAGGGACAGTTCGGGACGTTATCGAGCCCGGCTAGGTCAGGCATAATCGCAGCCGTGCCAAGTACAAAGTACAAGAGTTTTCACAAACCATTCAATTACAGAGGCGTTCAGTTGTGGCCTCAGTTTTGGGATATTACACGGATATCCTCTCAGAAGGGTATGGTAACCTTTAACTTCGTATTTAAACACATTACTAAGAAATACTACCATAGGTTCACAGATCTCTCTTCGATCTACCTACCACTTAATAACATGGATTGTGTGCGGCGCATGAAGCTGCTTGGGATGCCTAGGCAAATATACCCTAATATTTGCAATTAAGTTAGCAAACTGGTTATTGCTCACTAGCAGGCAAAGTTCTGAGGCCAACGCTTGCATATGTGCATCAAAAAGGCGTCAGATATTTATGAACAAATTATTGCAAAACTTTCGGTCATATTTTGGAGGCAGTAGCTGCAAACAAATGCAACTTCAGTGTTGATAGAATGCATGTAAAGTCTGCCTCCGATAGCTTCCGACCCATGATTCTGTCATTTTTAAACAGTGACGAAACAAAACGTGAGAGTGGATGTCTGTTTCCACAGCAACTGGCCAGCCGTGATTTGCGCACGCATTCGGCCGCAAGGAGGAATTAATAGCCTCGATTCTACATATGAGCTCGTAGAAATGGCGTACATGGGAATATTTGGACAGTCAAGTAAAAAACCGACACGGACTGCAAGACCAATTTTAATACTTTCTACCCGCTTTCTGGACTTACAAATAATGTCTGAAAAAAACAATGCCCATCCTATCTTAGCTCATCATTCCTGCTCTATGTAAACCAAGACCATATAGGTGGTGATAACTTGTGCCTGAACCGAACCGACTAGGCCGCACGCCTCTACCTGTGCTCATCACATGCATGTCTGTTTGTTTTGACCAAATCTACATCTAGAAAAGTTCGTTGCATAAGTAAACTTCAGCAAGTTCGGCAGGTACTAGAGTTTTGCGGCCTTGCTCTTCAGTTATACGAATTCCAGGGGCTCGGCCAAGTCCGATAATTCCTCAGACATACTTCTACCCTGTAAGCAGTGCAACAACCCTAGCTCTGTTTATTTTAACGTCTACCCAGATAACTTGTCAGCCAAGAAAATCACGGCCTGCTCTGTGCCCGCAAGCAAGCACCGTAAAATTTCCATACCAATGTAGTTAGGCAAGCATTAACATCAAGCTGCAAGCAAAGTAGAACATGTGGTATGAAGGTCAGCAAAAATCCATCAAGTAATATACAAATCCAGAGCCTAGTTAAAACGTACGAAATACTTTAGCAGAAAGAGAGAAGCTTCAAGCAAAGTGCTCCAGTAGATGCAGAATAGACTTAACCTGACTAAGAATTATCTCTGCTATGTGGCCAGTTTTCTGAACCAAGGACGTCATATATGTCCTCAAAAACTCTCCCTTTATATCGAGCAAACTTTAAGACCCTTTATATTTAGGTTAGTGGGAAACTTTTAATAGTGCGATAGCTCAAATATCAGCTGCTTAATTAAGCATCTTTTCGGTCAGCCAAAACATAAGTTTGACCGGCCCCAAAGTTCACGAGACAACCTTTTAATGTTTGTGGTGAATTGTAATAATACGACAGAGACCAGGTCCCTGAATTTGCCAGACTTATGGTTAAAATCCCAATCTTTAGAGAAACGAATGGATGAGTTCCTAGTGTGTTGTGAGAACAGTAGTCATATAACAATAAAGCCTTTGTCTGTGACTTTTAAAGTTTACTTATTTGACAGCTCTCTACGAAATTCCATCCCGAAAGTAGTACTGTTGCACGGTCTGACGTTGGACACTATTCAGAAGTGAGAGCGTACTTATTGCATACTGAAACTTTGACGAAGACAAAATCATCATACGCCAAATGCGGATGCACCGGACAGGTCAACAGCTGGATTGTTTATTTGTTCCGCACTAAGCGAAAATGCAGTTTAGAGTTCAAATCAGGAATAAACATAGTCAACTAAGATTTCTGCGTAATCACCGGTAGTTCCTTGTGGATAATCGCTGTAGATACTTGAATAAGGCCTTCCCAAATATACACATGGCGTCATGCTCAGTCCAAACATTCGGTGGTTGCTAAAAACGGTATTTGGTAATATAAACGAGAAAGAGAAACGACACCACCGAAGACCCTTAAGGTGCATTGGATGAGCCGGTAGCTCACTTGAATTGACAGCTCAAAGGCGCAACAAACGGTCTCGTATTTCATAAGACCAAATTTTATGATTGTGTATAGTTGAATTCACATATACAGCTTTTCCACAGCAACCAATGCTTGACTTTGAGGAAAAGAGGACACAAGCGACTACGTGCATTCAAAATCTGGATCAAGCCCTCAAAAATGAGCTTACATGGATTGCTTCGAATTCAACCGTAACCAATCCCACAATAACTTCTTTCCAATGACTATCAGATTATCTGCTTCATGACCTCAACAAGAAGCTCTTGCGTTATTATGAGAAAAGTCCAGTCGGTCAAATTAGTTGCCATACGAAGTTGACCTGCGCTCGCCTATTTTTGCGAGGCACATGCGACTTCATAGGGGCTCATGAACGAAGAGGTGTTCAAAAACTTTTGACTGTTTCAGAGTGTCTGAGAACTGGAAATGCATATGATTCCTAATTCCAAAACCAAAAGCGCTAATAAAAACGTGTCCTATTAATATGTTAAATAAGCAATATGTTGTTTTCGTTGTCTTTAAGCCTACACCTTTTGTGCCAAATGGAAATGTAAAAAGGCCTATAGCACAGTAATGAGCCTGCTAAAACCGCCATTATGACGTTAAATGTAAGGGCGTTGGTGGGCCTGTTTATAGGTGAAGAAGGACATAAAGTGTCTGTCATGGATAGCATGTGACAGGAATTTGAAAAGACCTGAGTATTTTAAAACAAGTATTGTTTACTCATTCGTTATTCTGTTGACGCACGTGACGTTAACTTGAGGCAGAAAAAATCAAGACTATCGCTTACATTTGAAGATGAATTTTGTGGACCTCTTCGACAACGTCTGGGCTTACTATGCGGGGCGGAGGAACAGGGCTTAGCTGCATATCGCGAATTGTTTGAGCTTGATCAATGCGACTGAGGGAGTTGGAAAACCGGCTGGAGCTGTCTGTCTGCACAAAGTTGGATGGAGAGTAACCCAGCATTGTGACCGCCCTTGCCCGTCTCACGGAGCGATTACGGTCAAACACAACTGGTACAGAAATCGCACTACAGCTGTGAAGTGAGGAAAGATCCGCGGAGCTAGGATGACCGGAAGACCAGGCACTTCGTAATGAGCTGTTTTCATCCAAACCTATTAAAGGCGTCTGCAGCTGATTTGCCGTGCCGGGAAACAGCGATTTTGTTTCGTCTGAGTGCAGAACAGTTTCTCGTGAATTTGAATGTCGATTTATCAGGCTTGACGTCCTGACAACCAGCGGTTGTTGAAGATCCTGACGAATAGTGAACGACAGCTTGTCGTTCTGAGCAAGTTTGGAGAATGGGGTATCTTGCTTTGATTTCCAAAAGTTGCTGCTTGTAAGTGAAGAATTGTCCTCGTGGAACTGGGAATAAGATCCACGTGACAACGAGTCTTCTGTGGCTCCGTCAGGTTCCGTTTTCCCGCCAGTTCCCACGCAGTAGCTAAAAAGTCAAAAACCATGTTTAATCAAGCACAGTCTGCGTTAGAGCTCTATGGTTGTTCAAAATGAGGTTATATACTGTTTAAAGAAAAAGAAAACAGAATTGAACTGTCAAGCCGATGACAAAAGTGATGCGTGACAGGTGTTACATCAGGCAAGGGACGGTCTAAAAGAGATCGTTCTTGTCAAAAGATGATTAAAAAACCGTCGAAGTCGGTAAAGTAGAGCGAGTATGGTTAAGTTTTTGCGAAAACAGTTAATCCCAGTATTCGCGGAGACAAAGATGCGCAACCACCCGCAAGCAGCTGTAGTTCGCGAATGTCTGTGACTTACCAAAACGCTAATAACTGCATAGTTTAATGGTTACACATCAAATACACTCATAAATACCATTCTAATGCACTCAAATTAACCTTACAATAATTTCCTAGACGTATGTGACCTACGGGTGCGCTTGGACATGCTCACATGGACACACCTATGATTATTACTTATCAATATGGGAACTAATTGGGTTATACCTGTATTTAGGCCCACATCTTCTTTCGTGTAGTGTAAGAACCATACAGTATGTGGGAGTAACACTTTCACATTCACAAACACAGGGAACAGTTCAAATAAATGAAAATAACAAGCAAATATTTTAGAAAAGTTCCACGAACAAAAGAGATCTGCGAATACTAAACCGAGAGCAGGGAGGACCAGCAATACCTTCAAATCATTAAACTGACACTAAAGCGTATTCAGTTGTCAAACAAACTAATGAAATGTAGCACAGTAAAGACTCTCAAATGATGTTTAATGCCATATTGTATTAATGGCTCACAGTAGAGGTCCAAACATATTATGTTGGTCAGAATTAATCAATTACCTTAAATATACACAAAGACAGAGAAACTGCATGAAGTAGGTATAATGTACTGTGGTTTACATAGTTCTGTAATACAAAGTGTTCCGTTACTACAGACTATTCTGCCGGAAGGATTGCTGCATTCTTCATTATGCAAGAATTACCCTCTGGACGTTGACACCAGTAAAGAAATTTATTAAAACCATCTGAGAATTTTCAAATACTTATAATGTCAGGCTGCGAGAAAATTAGCAAAGGGTATAAGAC
>CACRXP010000274.1:98918-123011 GCA_902702965.1 Spirometra erinaceieuropaei | reverse complement strand
TCCGCTTTCATCAACCCCATTGAGGTCATCTTCACTAGAAGATGAACTTTGCATCATTTTTTCTAACGAAACTTGTTTTTCCGCCCTAAACACAGCCTGTTCAGCGACGAGCCCCACTCGGAGCGTTCGAATACATGTTGGCGTTTTTAATGGTGTAGGTCACATTTTAAGCTGCACGTGATAAATTTAAACAATCCTTTTTGTCAGGGTATTAAAGGACATAAGGGTGCGACAATAAATTTTCCTATGATTGAATTGGCACCATATTCGAGTGAAAAGTAGTCTTTTAGACAGCCATTGCCAAAAAGGGATTTTTGTAGATAGTTTTTTTATCGTTGCCTTCGAGGCGCTCACGTAACTGATACGTACACGTTATCCGTCGATGACTGGCAACCTGATCATGCCACACGCTAAACGCTTTTATGCTATTTTAAAATCATCACTCTGATACTTTCTCAAGGAGATAATCAACTAAAGGTAGCTCCTTTGTGTTTCGAGAAGGCGTTACCTTCAAGGAGGTAGAAAGACCCGTCAATCTTTACAACTGCTAAACTTGAAGATTTCGATTTCTGAGATCAAAAATTCTTATAACTAATATACGGCATATGCAATGGGTTATTTCAAATTCGTGTTTACAGCTTTTTGTACTATTGTCTGCTAAAATTAACGATTCACATTTTGGCTCTTTATTTTTGGTAAGATATGGCTTCTTCGGGCTATCTTTTCCAGCTATGTCAAGCCGCTGATTTCAAATTTGAGGAAAACAGGAAGATATTGCTTTAAGTGTTTTTTAAGAGACACAAGGATTTAAGCCTTTAGTTTTGTCGATTGAATTTCTTTAAATACATGCATTTCCTTTTAGAACTATCGGTGGCTATCTCCTTTGGAGTTCTGCTAGTCTGTGCCTGGGTTACCCGCCGCGTCCTTCAATTCTCTTTTCGTGAAGTCAATTCCCCTCTTACTGTATAATGTTTTACACAACTAAACCCTCGCTGAAATTTGGCTACCTGATCTGTCAGAAGGTTACCTAATTGTCAGTTGCCTCGAGACAATTTGTGAGCAAAATTCACAGGTCGGTGATAACTCTCGGCTTCTGTACCTATGCGTGACCTAACTAAATATAAGTCACAAGTCAGTACAAGCCAGTCGTAATCCGGCTTTACCGCGTAGCAGCTTAATCTGCCGACACTTTACAACTGCAATGATTTTATGCCAAAGTTTGCATTCGGCTCTTAATTCTTGGAAAATTAATCGATGAGAACATCTCCGATATTCTCTCTCATGATTGCACTCGTCTTCAATCACTTCTTCACCTAATCGTTAGTGAATGTAGTTATGGACAAAAACGAGCTTATAACCGACCTTCCCATATTGCTTATTCATTTATGCTCGACTTATATATCAAGCGGATTTTTCCTCGAGACACGGAAGACGTCAGCAATTATTTCTGTCTTCAAGCCTGGATCTCGGTCTGATGTTAATAACTATCCGGAGCTGCACAAAACATTGTCTTTGACAAACTTACGTGGAAGGATAGTTCCCAATGCATTTCAGTCGGTCAGTCAGTGTATTTGGGGGAAATAGGCTTACGCCTTTGAACTCCCTATTTGTACATAAAAAATCGAGAAAATAAGCAAAAATATGAAGAAATTACAGCATTAGGTGAATGAAGACACTGATCCACCTAAGTCACTGGTCTCATGGCTACAAAGTCACATAGTCCGCTTGTTGCTGCAGCATATGTCTCTCAAGCCGACATTAAAATGTCTCCACAGATTGAGACACAACCATCGTCTCGTGCAGGTTATTCCACGGTTCCATGTCACGGGTGGAGAAGAAATACTTTCTCACATTTAATCTACCCTGTGGCACACGCAGCTTAAAGGAATGTCCCCGGAAGTTAGCTGTGGTGGCAAGTTGGAAAAAGTCGTCGCACCGAAGGGCGCAGCCCAAGCCACGCACTATAAGGAAAGTTTGTATCAAGTATCCGCGCAACTGCCTATAACTCAGAGGATAGAGGTTAAAGTTATTCAGGTGGGTCTCGTATGACAGTGCACCTTGACCTCTTATTAATTTTGCTGCTCGTCTCTGCACCATGTCCAGTAGATTGTAGTCCTGATGCGTCCATGTCTCCAGGCCTGAATTGCATATTCGAGAGGCAGTCTTACAAACGTGCCGAAGACTTTGGAGAGGCAGTCTTCGTCGAAAATTGCGAATGCCCGCTTGATGGCGTATATCATTGAAGTTGCGGCTTTAGCTGCCTAACAACATTGTCCAGAAGGCTTTAGGCTGTCAGCAACACAGACTCCTTGATCCTTCTGCGTTTCTGATACTCGGAGTGACCTTCCGTTCAGATAGTATTGTCGCTTACTAGGGGTCTGATTTCCGAGACGCAGTATCTGCATTTGTTTAAATTGAAGGACAAGAGCCATCTGCGGGACCACTCGTCCAATCGACAAAGATGTTCTTGGAAGTTAGTCCCATCGGCAGAGTTCTGGATGACTTTCCAGATTTTTATGTCATTCGCAAACATGGCACTATCACACTCCAACCCATCTACACAATCATTGGTGAACAAGAGAAAGAGGGTTGGTCCGAACAGCAAGCCTTGTGGGACTCCACTCTCTATGAATGTGCGCCTTGAATGTTGTTGTTCTACGCAGACAATTCGGGAGCGGCTGACGGGGGAATCCTCGATCCATTTGAGAAATTTGCCGCCGATGCCCATTTCTTGACTTTTTCTAGCTAATCATCGTCTCATCTCCTATCAGCACAGACTTTTACCCGAAAGATCCTGCGAAACTTGCCACTTGGTCTTTCTTAATCTAATCACTTCTCTCTGTAATGAACAACAGTCAGTGGTCGTTATCTGCTTTGATCTTAACAAAGCCTCCGACAAGGTGCTCATAGACGCCTTTTAGTAAAATTGGCAGTTCTCGGTATCCGGCCTACTCTACCCGACTTCATCGGATCCCACCTTTCCAGCCGCTATTAGGAAGTCATGATTGGCAACAGCTACTCAACACCTCACTAAAGACCAACGCCGACCTCGACCTCGCGCCCTCTTTCCGCGAAACCATCAGGGCCGTGCAACGGTTATCCAGCGGGATCGGATCGGATGCAATCGGGTGCAAGCACGGTGACCCCCAACTCATGGATCCTCTGAGGGCGCTCGTCTAGGAGATTTTGCGTCATGGAGAACTTCCTGCAGAATTTCAAAAACTCCGCAATCGTCCATCCCTATAATTGGAAAGGTAACCATCAGCTTTATGACAACCGTGGGACATCCCCATGAGGAACATCCCCGGGAAAATCTTCGCTTGCATTCTTCTCAACTGTCTGAATAGCACCCGGAACAAGGTATCCGGCCAGAAAGCCAGTGCGGCTGCCGCCGTCATCAGAGAACCACGGACACGATCTTTGCCGCCCGCCAAATGTAGGAGAAGTGTCGGGAGATGCAAACCCCCTGTACTCTGCATTCGTAGATCCCACAAAAGCCTTCGACACGGTGAATCGAGAAGGACTGAAAAACCCATGCAGAAATTCGGCTGTCCCGAATTATTCACTCAGATAATGCGACAACTTCACGATGGCATGACGGCGCGCGTCACGGTCAATTGCGTCGTCTCAGAAGCATTCGCAGTGACCAACGGAGTGAAGCAGGACTGCGTCCCCACGTGTACCTTCTTCACTATCATATTCTCGGCCATGCGATTGGCGCCTTCCACGACTAACGTCTCGGGATCGGCGTCGCCTACAGGATGGAGGGCTAACTCCTAAATCATCGGTGGACGCACTTGCAGTCGCGTGTACCCACTATTACCGTCCATAAACTTCTATTCGATTATGACTGCGCTCTCGACGTCATCACGGAAGGGGGCATAAAAAGATGCATGGAACTCTTCGCCGCCGCCCTCTACAACTTCTATCTGGTCATCAGCATGTAGAAAATGATCGTTATGTACCAAACGCCTTCCGACGCTGCCTATGTCTCACCCACAATCAACGCAAACGGCGTCCGACTGCAAGCCTCGACAGCAAGGGCGCTAAACTGGTCATGAAGATAAGACTGCGGGCAGTCGAGTAAGAGATCAAGAGCGGCGTGGAAACTCACAGGGGAGGCAAACGACGAAGAAGACGCAGGAAAAGGGACGCCGGCAGTTACTGTCCATGAAGAGAGAGCAGGAGCAGGGGGCGGTCTTCTGGGGAGGTGTTAACGGCCTGAATGAGTAGGCGGGAGTTAGGAAAACGACGGTCGGCTGTTGTCGGAAGGATGGCACTGAGTCGAAAACCAGTATCGCCTAAGAGAACGTGTCATTAAGGCTTTTGTTGACATAGAAAGCGCGACCGGTGTCGGAGTTGCTAGAGAGATCGTCTGTGCTGACCTTCAGGCCAACCTTTTTTAGTAGGTAGCTCCGCTTGAAGATGAGAAAAGACTGTAGCTGGCAGCCATCATGACCGGTCTGGCGTCATTGTTCAAGACCTCACTTCCTCAAGGTCATTTACTTTCCTGTAGTGAGCTGTTCCAGACACGCTGACCTTAAGTCCCACGACCGACAGCACGGACATACCTGCGTCCGCACGGCCGCAGTTGCCCATGAGGCCACTTGAACGCACCTCCCCCTGCAACCACAGTCTAATCCACTGGGAAACCACCCCTCGGCAAATGCAACACACACTGACTGGAAACCAGTTGAGCCTACAAAAGCGGCTGCCACCACTGTCCCAGAGACTCTCAGGGCGCAGTGAGCATCAGACCTGGCTTCGCCAGAGGCCACTGCCGCCTGAGAGGACAACTCAGGGTTTAGTGTAAATTAAACCCTCATTCTGGTTCCTTCTCTTTTCTCTCACTCCAACACGGGATCTCACCTGACGATGGTGGCGCACACGCCACAAGACGGAAAGTTCGAGTAAGAATATCGAGTGTGATATAGATGGGTACTTGACGCAGCCCTGCATTTACAATAATCAATCATCTTACATAGCTGCGCGGCCGAAAGAGAAACGGGGTTTGGTGCCACGATCTTTTGCACTCTGGTGAAAAATTATTCCGTCACCGCCGACTATATCGGAGACTGGAAACGAGGACAATAAAGGGCGAGAATTGGAGTAGGACAATCTTTACTCCGGCCGGTAGAATAAAATCAGCTCGAAAGGTAGTGGCAACAAATGTCCAACTAAACTAAGCGTCGGTCGTTGCTGTGTACGCAAGCGCGAGCTGTTTGCACACTCTTGCATTATGCTTAGCTAAAACCAATCGCCGAAGAGCAAAATACAGACTGGAGTCACAGCAGCGGTAAGTCAAATGCTCAACTGAATGCATCTCAAGAAGTCAACTGTTAAGGCGCGTTTGATCGTTGTCACCGATCCGAGCAGACTGCTATAGCCTTCAGCCGTCGCTCACTAAACCCCTTATCTAGCTAGCGGACAATGTTTTGAAATTTCTAAAGCTCACTGCCTTCGGTCCTTTGGTGGCATTTATTCTGATAAGTATTTGCCGTTAATCTGTTGTTGGGAATGGTCACGCTAAGGTCGGGTTTTAATGGGACTGATGCCGATTAAATGTTAAAAACTAGACGGCATTTTTAGCGTCAACGAGAGGGGTGGTACGACCATATCAAGCTACCACGCCCTTGATTGATTAGACGGTTCGTTGCGCAAACCGCAGCCCCAGCGACACATTTTCTGCGTCTTGGCTCGACCAACCGGTCTACGAACCCACGATACCCACTAAAACTTGGATAGCATGGGTCAATATGGAGTTTGGTCTCAGGCTCTTAGGGTTGCACTGGGTTGTACAATCGTCCTAGTGGTGGAGATTCAGGTCTTTGCCCCTGGGTGAACGAATCTCTCCGCGGGCTTGAGATGCTGCCGCCGTGACCCGTCGCGCCCTCAACCGATCACTCGCGTGCAAAGTTACGTCGGAACCACTTTGGTATCGGAACTGTTGGCGTCAGTGGTGGTGGAAATGCTGGTCATAATGAGGTCGGTCTGTCGTTAAAGGGAAACCTTGAGCCGCGTTGTTATGACAGCTTTCGGAATACAAAGCGACAGCGATAGTCTCTCTCGCACTTTGTCTAATTCCGATCCTTCGTCAGATATGCCGGACGGTTACCGCAGTAGAGGCTAACTGTTAAATATAGATTTTGGGGAGGGTACCATCGGGTTAGCGCCGGAAGCAGAAAGGGGCTTTGTACCGTAGGTGTCCCACAGTTAGCTGGCGGGTTGGTGTACGATAGCCCCCTCTCCACCAATGGCATTTGCGCCGACTCACCCTTCCGCATCAAACAGGGCAATAACGGCCACTGATACATCCTTGTCGCAGAGACAGATTCAAGAATCGGGTGCGACAGTGACTGGATTATCATTTGACGATGGCAGTCAATACGCATGAACTGACCACTCCAATGCTCCTCGCCTTCATAAGTAAAAGTTCCCGACAGCTTATGGCTATTCGGCCTCCTGTGCGTAGACGGAACTCAAAGACAAAACGGCGAAACCATCTCCATTCTGAAATCAAAATGTTTCGACTGAAATCTGAGTCTTTTTGGTCAAGTAGTTCCTCACTGTAATTATGTAAAGTCTACTCCCTATGAATAGTTTGTCACACTAGAATGCATGCATAATATAAGACGACCGTAAATCGGGCTTATTACCGTTAATCAAACTTCGGGTTCACTCATTCTAAGCCGAAAGTAAACCAAACAGTATAGTGTATCGTGATCCACGGGTCAGAAACAGCAATCTGATTCATGGGGAAAGAAGAGATAGGACACCCACGAGTGGGTCGACTAGATCTGACCCACCAACACACAAGAATGAGCAAGTAACTTCGAGTAAGTCAGTTTCGACTGCGAAGTTGCATGACGAGACACCGATCGGCACCAACTGTGACTCGTTACTTTCCCCCCCCCCCAATCGATCTAACTGAAACTGCAAGTTTTGAACGCGCGTTATAGCGGCGGTGTCAAACCGAATGCATGTAATTTTATGAAGTTCGTGCCTTATTTATCGCGCGAGAGCTAATTGAAAGGCATTTGGGTAATTTATACTTGAGTCTGCTGTACCGGCGTGCGGTTACGTTCGAAAACGAAATCAGGAGAGTAAGCGCAGCTTGCTAAAGTAGTGATCCTCGTAAGATGAAAAATCGGGGTTCTAGAATCGAGATGATAACGGCTGGCCTTTGCTTGAGAATCCATAGTACTGAGGCGTTTGTCTTAGGACTACTATCTGAGAATGCGACAAGGACGTTTCATCTGACAACGGCACAAAGGCCTGTATGATCGAGTGAAGCAGTACTTACTAGAGTCAGCCGAAGGATTGCATTAATGACGACATTAACCCAAGCAAACATGTAATACGCTGCTCCGAAAACAGCAAGCCTAACATGCACATTGTTTCCATACCAATTTGATGGACGCATGACGGAGGAAACATTCCCGTATGTAGATATGATCAAGATCAAAATAAAAAAAATCAACAGCATGCTGTTGCCTTTGAATACAAATTTACTTGTAAGATATAAAATAATGGAAGAAGGTGGATGCGGTGAGTATGATATGAGGATCCCTTGAACGCCAATGCAGAAAGCACTAATGCATGAGTTCCTGGATGACAGCTACTGCTTCTGATACATCCCCGCCGGTCTGTTGGAGTGCACGCCTTGAGAGGTCGCGCCGAAATCCCATCTCAACAAGGCGTTGGATCTAAAAAAAATTGTGAAAAAGGGACAACTTTAACAAGTTCGAAAGGCTGAACGCAGGCCAGTGAAATATGACCCGGAGGACGGAAGTAAGTAACAAACCATGTCGCTTTAATAAGAGAAAAAGGGGAGGACCTCATCTTAAAGGACTTTTGTATATACTTGCCTGAACCTGAAGTTGCCAGTTAGAAGATGGTACAAATGAGTAACGGCCTACGACTGGGTGATTTCATGGGAAGGTTGACGGCAAAGGTCCGGGTTAACGGCAACCCGTATAAAGAGGAATGACTCCACCAAAGGTCTCGTATCACTCCCGGCAAATTTTGTTAGTGTCAATAAACAACGAGTAGTGGAAATAATTCGCCAATAAAAAGAAACTTGCCTCTTCCTCCGACGGGGTGTACACGGGTATTCGGCGTCTGATCCCACCAAAAGGCCATCCATCTCCAATCTAAGGTTCATAAGGGCAGCACAAAAAGGACGTTGATAGGGTAAAAGAACAATTGTTTTCCAATAAATGCAGTCCAGTTGAGCCGGCAATAAGCCCCAAGAACGTCGTTCAGTGTTGCACCTCGACCCACAGGATCCATTACTGCAGGAGTGGTCTGTCGTCACACACGCACGCACGCTCAAAATATAGGCAGAACTTGTTCGTGCGCCCCAATGCTGCAGCCTGCAGCTGCAGATCCTCCATACACTTCCCCACTTGACCTGCACTGTGCTTCACAGGGCACAAGAAAAAGACATGTTTGTGAGCAGCATTCGATTATAGAAAAGGTGGTTGGCTGCCGACAATCCCTACTTCCAGACCCTCAGTCAACCTCTCCTCCCATACAAGGGGCGGCAGTGAGTTCACCTGGCGGCAACCATAAAAGGACATGCTTACATTGACGAATTGACAGTTGTGCCGAGACTAGCCGTACAAGGTGGTCACTCCACTTCGACGCCACCTAGCACCCAACTAAGCTATATGGCTTCACGAAGATGCACTCAACGCAGTGGTCACATACACTGATATTCGCTTCGGCTGGCGGGTCGGTGGTCGGCGTGCCTTCCCATCCGGTAAAATTGTACCTCTAGTGCAGTTTGGTCGACGACGAAGAACAAGGTGTGCAGTTGCATGAGAAGATTGGGCCTATACACCGGAGTGACTATTGACGCTTCATCTACTTGCGAGTCGCATTATCTTGGTCACGTCGTCAGATCACAATGGGGTTGGGAGGTGTGAGGTCGATCCTACTCCGATCTTTCGTACAAAAATCCGCTTCGAACGTACGTCCTCTTTACTGTTCATTCACTTCTAACATTAGTCCCTCGGTTCTCCTCATTCCCTCTGACGGCCTGGAATGGCAATTTTCCTTTAAAAAACCTAATAGTCAACTGGCGAGAAAATAGAACTGCTCTGCTCGCCCGCGAGTTCAACAGATACAAAATGGATACCATCAGGAGACATGCATGTGCGAGTAAGGACTGTTAAGGTAGCAAGACCGTCGCAGCGAAGACGCGATGTTGCAGACGACTTTACCATCAGAAATGACGCGATAAAGAAGTCTATCGCCCACTCACGTGATAGTTTGCAGTAAACGATTCGCCACCCAAATTAGAGCCTGCGCTTCAACAACGACGGACCTAGACGCTTTAACAAACATGGCACGTGAGGATATGCATAGCGCCTTTGCAAAGCCCGTAATCATCCGAGGGATGAAAATATGTACGGATCAGATGCAAAATTTTCTGCTCGTCGACGACCGCGAATTTGATGACACGACTGCTGCGAACGTGCACTGGAGTCTGGACCTCCCCACCTCCAAATGCACAAACTTGAGACTTACCGTCTACATGAACGGAACAGTAATCATGCACTTGTCGCGACATGAACTGAACCCATGGTCACCCATGCACTCACTGCTGTATTCACGTATCCCATTGCCACCCGCAGAAAAAGAGAATGGTCAGGACGACACAGTGGCAAGCACCCAAAAGTTTGCAGTTTCTGATGATACAGCTATGCAATAAACAGGGTCAAAGATACATGGCAATGGACAGCATATTAAAGGAGGCCTCGACGAAGGGGCAGGAAGTCTTCATCCCACTTCCATAAGTTCTAGACGTGAGCGTAGCTTCTAGACCGATGCCTAACCGCGCTCACGTCGCCGAGCACTAGGAAAAGTGAAAGTCTCTCTTCTGGTGACGACACTCGGAGGTCGAGACATGCCTTAACTTTCTGGGCGGAACTGATAGCGAGGTCGGTGGGATAAAGGAAGTTCAGAACACGAAGCCAGTCGCGTGACCTTCCCACAATTCCATTTGTGCATCGACAGCACAACGTGCGGACAAACGGGCGGTATCGAGTGGCACTAATAACGCCACCTCTATGGATTCCCCCTGTCGCCTAAGTGGACAGAGCCCGACGACGTAGCGGTGCGCCTGCGCACTGCACCGTTCTGGAAGTATGACCGCAACAAAGCATGTCGCCACGGCTCTGGCAAACGAAACTGCAAAACCATTTGTAACGCCGATAGCAGACACCTGGATGTTCACAGCGCTAATCTATTGAACGTGGCATTTGGGAACAGGTCTCCTTCCGGTCGTCGTCGTCGTCGTCGTCGTCGTCTCTGTTCCAGTGTGGAAGGTAGGAAAAACCGTCGCCTTCGATGGTCTAGACAGGGGTACCACGTTTCAGGCAGATACTTACTAGTGCGATCGGCAGCACCGTGCGGTGGTTAAAATGGACAGAGGGAATTATCAATAAAGAGTCCACGAAGATGTCCAGAAGTGGATTCGCCGGGCCGACGCAAACTACAAAACCATAGCCAAGGAAGAACCGCTCTGCGTCGCTAACCTGGTAAACTTACCCCATCTGCGTTCATGGTAACTCTCCGGGCTTCCATCCAGCTCTGTTCCTGCCTATCTAGTTCTTCTTGGTACTGGAGCTCGAGGGTCGCACCTAGCGGTCTCTTTAAGGTTGAGGGTGGAGTGCTTCGGAGCCAGGGCCCGAGGCCGTTAGAGACCACCTCCACTGTCCTCTTTGGAACAAAGAGCCTCTTCTGAAGGCCAAATAAGTTGTACTGATAGGCTAAACCAACTAGCTGCAACAGCATGACCAGGTAATAGGCAGCCCTACCAGACCGCAGGCGCAGACTAACAGAGATTCGACTGATGAGGTGGCCAGCTGAATTTGGAAAGGCGTTTGTTGGTCTCCAAGAAGGATAGAATCGAAAAACATACCTGAAATCCGAAGAGGTACAGGAATGTTTTTCCAGTCAGTGGAATGCCAAAAATTGATGCCAATGGAACTCGCGGAATGTCAAAGTAATAGGCTGGAAAGAATGGATAGATGAGAAAAAAACTGTTGCGCTGTAAATTCTACAGGGGTAGGGCTTACGGTCCAGAGGGCAGATAACGAATTTCGAGGTGCAAAAGACGAAGCAGGACAGCAAGGGTTAATTCCAGGACTGTGGTCGAAATTCCGAACACGATGATAGTCGACTTCAAGGAAAGTGAACGGTTTGATTAAAGTCATTACACGAGGTTTACCACATATTTGCGCGCACCATAACGTCGTTCGAAAATGCGAAGGTAGTAGATCAACAGGCAGCCAAGAACCAGGTCTGTAGTTTCAAGGAAAGCCAGTTTGCTGGTCAGCGACCTCCAGATCTGCACGGCGGAAACTTGTGTAAAACGACAGGAGGGGAGAACTTACAGCACCATTGTGAAGTATCTGGTCCAGATCGTTGATGAATATGTTTCCGTAATTGGAAAACGGCATTTGAAGGAGAAAGGAGAGCAGCAGTGTAAGGGCAAGGCAGCATTTTGAGATCGTCGTCTTGTCTAAAACATAAAACGGAAACTTCTATGTTTTGCCAAGATGAACCCCGACAAAGTTTGGACGGCTTGTGAAAAACAGCCTGGAGACGACCTGCACTTAAATGGAGGCCTGGGATGGAAAAGGCAAACAGGTCGCTCAGTAGAAAAACCGAGACTGAAAAACCCGATATTGAAGCACTGGCCAAAACGAGAAACCGAAGTTGCGGCAGGCCCCTCGCTCCATGTTTTAATAAAATGGGTTCAGTGAGGGAATTGTAACTTCTTCCGACCGCGTGTTGAAGCTCCCTACCAAACTTCCTACAGAAGACCTTAAGCTTGTAAAATGTTGTGGCTGACGTCAGTGATGAGATGCATGTCAGGAAAGGTCTTTTGCACCTTAGTTAGCAACGACTCGTACAGAGTATGGGGAAAGTTACCAATGCCTGTTGCTATGCACATATTTTGGCCAGGCAATGAACATTAGAGGGTTTTGAAATGAATAGCAAATCGTGCTGTGAACTCCAGTAGCTTCTAAATGAGACCACCGCATATAAGACAGTGAATCAAAGGCGATACATTTTTGTCCATAATAAACATTCAATCAGGAGTGGGCGCACACCGATCTATTTGCTTCACGAAGCAAAAAACTCTGTATGGGCGGCAAAGGTCACGAACAGGCAACCAATTACCAGGCCGAAGTCGGCCAAGTCATAATAGTAGCAAGGAGGGACGACAGAGAATGCGGGTAGATTGACACAGTACTGTTTCGGGCTTATTTTGCCCTCATTCAGCCAATCATAACCCTGGCCAGCAGCTGGGAGCAGAAACACAAACATGCGCACAGACGCACCTGGCACATTTGGTCCACCACTGGGGCCTACCAGATTAGTCCTAAGCACTTCATCGAACCGAAGTTCATCAATGCCTCGCCACCCTCCTTGCTGCTATTATGACTTGGCCGACTTCGGCCTGGTAATTGGTTGCCTGTTCGTGACTTTTGCTACCCATACGGAGCTTGTTTACTTCGTGAAGCCAATAGATCGGTGTGCGCCCATTCTTGATTGAATAAATACCCGATCTGCGGCGGCAGAGAATGACAGGTGGCGAGGCACTGATGAACTTCGGTTCGATTAAGTGCTTATGACTAATCTGGTAGGCCTCAATGGTGGACCAACTGCGCCAGGTGCGTCTGTGCGCATGCTTGTGTTTCTGCTCCCAGTTGCTGGTTAGGGTTATGATTGGCTGAATAAAAGCAAAATAAGCCCGAAACAGTACTGTATCAATCTACCGCATTCTCTGTTGTCCCTCCTTGCTGATAATAAATATCCTCCGCACTCTCATAAACATGTGAAAAAAGATAGCATCGAAGATCAATAAAGTACGACGTGCGGTAACGCAGCTCATCTGTGCTGGGTAACTTCGGAAACGACTCAAATGCCTTCCAAAACGTGGTTCGTAAAGAGCTCGGGAGTCGCCAAAATCTCCAAATGTAAGGCAAGGTTCAAGAGAAGGGCCGGTTTTGCTTGCATGTGGTGAAACTGGATTCATTCCATGAATGCCATGAGAGCAAACACCTGTGCATAGTCGTTAGTGACTCTTTCGCGTAACAATCGCTCGCACTGGTCTCGGTGTAGCTGCTCCGTGCGTTAGAGACGCGACAAATTCGATGAATAAGGGTTAACCACCATCATTCGAGAACTGTCAGGCGATGCATATCATAAAAGTGTAAATGTCCATATAGAAGGACCGGTGACGATAACCTCTTACACTCGCCGCTGAGCTTTCAGACTTTGTCATGCCAAGCACAGAGTCCCACAGACCATGGTGACTAACGTCTTCTTGATCTGCTAGTAGACTTTGAAGTTACGTAGCAGAAGCCATACACTAGTTCCGAAGTTTCCCCGTCCGCCCTGACCGACCAAACATATCTGGCTACGAAACCTGAGACAACCATCACCGTACTGGAGAGTTTTTTTATGCGCGCTTCGTCAGCCATTGAACTCACACAAGGTGCCGTATGTTGCATCACAGAAAAGAGACTCGCCAGCACCGTAATATACTCAGATTATTCAGAATCAGTAACAAACTGGCGTACCACTACACCGGGTGCGCGTGCTGCTAAACTAGGTCTATTATCAGCACTAAAAGGGGGAAAACCCAACCGAGATTGGTTAGAACTAAGTCCGAGGAGATAAGAACTTGTTGAAAGAAAACATGTGCTCGTGCAGTCGGGCGTCAAGTGGAGTAACAGGATGGAGCCCAACTTCAGGAATGCTAATGGTTACGCTCGGCGAGCGAAATATTATTCGCGCTCTAGATGACAAGGGTTAAATGACCACAGTATTCGCGCGCTTGAATGTAAGACAGAGGGGGGTTGTGGTCGAGGTTATCAGAAGATCGGACGGTGAAAAGAGCAGGCCGCATGTTGTCGACATTATGTAATAAATCTAACTAGCAATGTGTATTGTAGGAAGTACTAGATGTCGTGGGCGGGAGCCATGCTGTTTTATGGTCACGCCGGATTCACCGATGTGTTGGGTGAACACTGCACAACCTCACATTGACAAAAATATCCAACCGTACGCGCTATGCCAGCAATTACCATGTGGTGCCAACTAAGCCTGGTAGTGCAGGCGCGAATAGGGTGATAACAAACACTTACAAGAGTACACTGGTAATCCCCGCCAAACGCGTGAACGGACCTTGGCCAACATCTTCGCAACGTTCCGCACCCAGCTCTCACTTGCGGCTCCACGACGCCGTACACAGCACTGCGGCCACAACCCGGCAACCGTCTTTGATTTACGAGGTAGACCAAATGAGAGTGTACAGAGCTCGTGTGTCTTCGAACCCGGTAGTCCCCAAACTCCATTCTCATCTCAAACAAGTGTCCCACGGAAAGAGCGACGTGCAAACCTATGGGTGTCCCTAGTTAACTCCGGTCGCCTTCCCACTATGCAGAACTCGTGCCAGTGGAATACAGCAGTCACTTGGGATGACTAGGCAATCCTACTTAAAGATAGCACTGCTTACCCCCAGAGGGGGGGGGCAAGAAAAGGTACTTAACAATAGCTGGTAGAACACGTCGTCAATAATCTGACCGTAGCTTGTGGACGTAAAATACTCGGTCGGAATACTACAAAAATTACTCCCGTCCCTATTCCGCCTCTGTCTACAGGCTGACAGAGTGACATTGCCTACTCAGCAGCATGGAATGTTCATTATCTTTTAGACAATCTGATACCAAACCGTACGGAAAAGTGGCCAGGGGGGCGTACTAGCGACTAAGGCGATGTGCAGTGTCGACTGCTGGATGGGTTACTACCTTGTCATCTACAAGATGAGGCTTCCGCTGCAAGGTAACGTAACATCAGATAAGTCAAATGCTGTATTACTTGAAATGGTTGAACGCCGACTGAATTTTGGTAGCATCATGAACTCCAAACCGGGGGAGATGATAACCCTGGAGACACATACTACAATTGAAATCCAGTGCAGGGATCTGAGGAAAATCATCCAGGCCACCGCGATGGAAGGCCTCGGCCGCGCAAGTCGTCAGCAGCAGGATTGATACGGCGACAATGATGAAGAAGAATTCCACAATCTCCTCACCCGGAAACAGTCTACATACAACCTACACCATGAACAGTAGCAACGCCAATAAATTCGCATGCTTTCGATGCTGACGCCTACTAAAACAGAGACTAAGGAAGATGCAGAATGGCTGGCTGATTAGTAAATCTGAGAAGATTCAAAAAAGGTCAGTCGTCGTAAGAAGGATAATTTATTCGCTGCCATCAAAGCAGTCTAGGCTCGTAATTCAAGAGGACTGCGACACTGCTGAGTCAAGATGAAGCAGTCCTTTTGACGTAGATGCCACAGATCCTAGAGCGCTGGGACGCGCACTTCCATGAAACCCTCAACCACTCGTCGAGAAGATGCGAAGAGGCCATCAGCCGAGTCTCTTAGGAGGGCACTAACGACAACCTCGGTCGTTTGCCTTCTCTCTTTGAGACAATCAGACCAGTAAAACAGTTGCTCACTGGAAAGGCAGCGGGAGCAGACGCGATTTGGGTTGAATCCCACAAGCATAACTGCCTACAACTAATTGGATGGGGCGATAAGGGCACATGTCCCAAGACCTCGAGGATGTCACCATCATGCAAATCTGCAAACCTAAATGGGATCTGCACCTGCTTGATGCCCACAGAGACATCTTCCCTCCCAACTCCGCAGAAATTTTTTTCGCTCCTGTTCTACTCAATTGTCTGAGTGAACATCTGGTACAAGGGATCCTCACAAAAACGCAGTGCTGATTCCGAGAACACCGCGAAACCAGCGACATTATATTCGCGGCCCGCGAACCGCAGGAGAAGTTCCAGGAAATGAGGACCTTCGCCGACCTGGCAAAAGCCTTTGACGCAGTAAATAGCAGTGGACTTGGAAGACCATGCCGAAACCTGGAGATCATGAGCGACTCACTTAAATGGCAAGAACTGCACGACAGGATGATAACTAGGGGCACGGACAACGGGATAATATCTGAAGCATTTACGCGATATACTCGCCTCCCCTCTATTCAGCCTAATGTTCTTCATCATGCTGATGGACGCCTGCAGTGGGCAGAGGATGCAGGTCTACATCAACTACCAAACCAACGAAAAAATATCCAACATTCGTTGCCTGAATCATTAAAGGTATCCAAGGCCCGTTCATGACCTATTTTCCGCGAATGACTGTGATAAAAACAACGCAAAAAAGAGGACATAAAGTGGGGTGTCGACCTTTTTGCCTCCAAATGTGCCAACTTCGGCTTGACTGCCGGCACGGAGATGGCATTGGTCCAGCACCTACTAGCGCCAAAGGCTAACTACACCGAGCACAATGTCAATGCCATGTGAAGTAATCCCGCAGCAGCAGCGAACTGCGCGTACCTTGGGGGTGCGAATTCAAAACACATCAACATCGACAACTATATCGCATGTCAGATCAACAAAGCCGGTCGGACCCTTAGTCGGCAAAAGCGCTCTGTCTGCAACTGCCGTGACATCCTACTCAACACAAAACTAGGCGTGCACAGGACCGTTGTTCTGACAACGCTCTCCTACGGGGCGGAGATGTGGATTGTTTATGAAGGTCAGGCATTTTAATCTCCGAAGAGTACTGAGAAAGATGACAGACACCGAGATCCTGGGAACAGTCAGTGTCCTTGGTATCCAAACCATGTTGATGAAGACAACTGCGATGTAGCGGGCAAGTCATGAGGATGGACGACGACCTTCTGCTCATGTGGTTATTCTACGGCAAACGAGATGCGGGTGGTCGCCGACAAAGCGGATAAAAGGGTTGTTACAAGGGAAGCTTCGATACCTTAAGGAAACACTTGCAAATCAACCCGAAGATCAAGTATGACCTTGCCCAGAATCAACCGGAATATGGGCTTTTCCCTCATAACTGTCGACGCGTAGCTGGGCCTACACAACTGCCAAAACCGACATGCCGATCTTTCCATAAGGCCTCGTGGTTAATGTAGCAACCTGAGCAACCGGCATGCCCCATAATGAAGGTATTGCTCTTAGCTTCATGTCAACTAGTTCTAGCCAATGCGGATATCAGATGGTGACTTAAAATCGTGCCAGAACAAACAATGACATCGCAAGTGTATATCATCTTCGGCTAACCAGAATTTTAGGCAAGCTCCGATTCGATGCTGAAAAATTGCCTTGTGCGTAATCACCTTGCCTGCCCTAAAGAAAGAAGTGCAGTAGCAGGCAAACTGCTGCAATGTATACAGTCCTGTTTTTAGCAGGGGGGTTCTGAGGGCGTAAAGAATCACAATATTACGCGGCCGGAAATCCGTTATGCTGTGTACAGCACTAGAACTTTAACCTAAACGCCCACCACGATGTTCTTCACATTCTACATAGGAGCAGGTGCCAGACTACCTTTCAAAGTCGAAGACCTTAATGCGGTGATCCGCCACCATTTCAACAGAGCGCACGACAACCTCAAGCTTCGAGCAACGCAATCTTCCACCGGCCCTAACTGCTATTGGTATCCTGATGTACGTATCAAGCTAGCCTACTGCCTCTTTAGATCATGTTGGGCCATCCGAAAACTCCAGGCCACATGATGACCGAATAAACGTGTTTCGCATGCGCATTTGTCACAATCCTATGTTGCTTTTCATTAATTTGCACTTTACAATAAAAGTCGATAAAAAGAAACTTCACTTGACCCAACTACGAGAAACTCTGCGGCGTAAAGGAGATTCGAACCGACGGCAGAAAGGTTATGGCCTGAGTACAGCAAATGCTTTAGCCACCTGAACTATGGGCCCTCCCGGGAGCCGTGGCTTTCATCAGATTTTGGCCAAGGTACCCGCCCAGCCTGCCAAGACGTCTTGAATCCACCAATTCTGATACAGTAAGCTGACTGTCCAAATAGGATTTCCTAAGCAATCAATCTAGACTCCACCAGATTACTACTAGGCTTACTTAATTAATTGGTTTTTGACGGATTTGAAAAAGTTACTTGAAGCAATTATAAAAACACTCGGCGGCCTGAGTGGGATCCGAACCCCCGATAAGCCCGTAGCCCGGGTGATTAGAGCGTTGGCTGTATTCAAGTGTAATCGAGTGACGCCGAAGCCAACGACTTTTTCGCAATTGGGTCTAACCAATTATTTAAATCTGTCAAAACCCCGATTAAAAGGAAAATCCATCGCTCCACTGACCAAAACGGACTAACATAAAGGCATTTTAAATAAAAATCTTCAACAATACAGAATATCGTAACTAGTAACACAGGCAATCGGAGAAAGAGTTAGTGGTCAAAGAATAACAACGAACGACGTATCTCGATATTGCATTGGTAGGCAGTGAGCAGGATAACATGACTGTCACAGACTATCGCATACAACTCGCCCGCAATTTGTTCTGCCGACTCCGAAAGTGTGTGTACTTATTACGTCAGTGATCATCCCCTACGTAGCCGGCTTTAATGATGTCGTAAATTAGACCTCTCCATGCGCGATAGTCTGTCTCAACGCGTTTGAAGAGCTGGACCCACTTTTGCCTGTAACGACGGAGACCGAATACCAAAAGTCCAAGAACCACCTCCACGTCTTGACATGTTGAGTCGGATTTTATGTTAGTCTTTTCAACGTCTCAAGGTGGGCATCAGCTCCAGATTGAGGACAACAACAGTAATCTCATGGAATGGACGATAACGAACGTGTCCAGACAACCTCAGTCGTCCCTCCTGGTTGGCCAGAGATATTTTCACAATGTTGATGCAGTGAGTGCGAACTACCTCGTTCAAGGGAATGTGTACTTCACTCAAGGTATAGGATACTGCACATTTGCCCAAGCTGACAATCACGAAACCTGAGGGGCGCCTTTTCCTAGCCAGGAATACAACTCTAAAAAACCGGTCTTTCCAGCGTTTGGGACTAAGCCGACTACTTTGGCCTGCGACTGTACAGGCCGTAGGCCGTCAGAGCTTGACGCTCGATGACAATAAGTACTCGTTGTGACGTTGAGATACTAAAGTGCAAGATTCTTGGGCGGTTCAGTCTGCGGCTTAATAAGTACTGTCCACTAACTGGTGTAAGGCAAACCCGGGACCCGGTTGGCTAGCTAAACTATGAAATTGAAAACAAGCATGCACAGCAGAATTTATTGGGGCCAATAAATTTCGTGACGGCTTTTCAACTGCAGCCCGTCTCTGCATAACATAGGTAACGAATGAAAGCGCACAGCAGTATGAATTTGTACAGAATGGCAGTGCATAAGAGCAAGGTCAAAGTTCAAAACAATCAATAATCAGATAAGACGTCCACATAAGCATCAAAATTCTGCCGTACATGCTTGTTTTCAATTCATACCGGGGAAAAAATGCTTCAAATTAAGCTATGAAAAACAAACAAAAGCGAAAACCGTGAAGAAAATACTGCGCCAAAAAGATGGCTTCCTATTTCTGTGAATACAAGGCGCAGCGAAGCAAAGTCAGCCTTAATTATCATAGCTCGACAGGAAGTAGAACGAAATTTCCCCAAAAGTCGAGAAGACAAAACTACTTTCGCAGCTTCCTTCAGAAAATTGCAGCATGGGACCCGCTTCGCAAGAAAGAACTGAGGAGGATGTCAAAATTGCAAGCAACAGGGGAAAGATAGACTAGGGTTGGAGTATTTCAAGTCGGTCCTCCCAAGCGAGGCGCATGTTCGCCCTTACACCTCGGCGGATCGGGTGAATATATTCTATGAAATCATCCAAAAGGATTAAAGCAATCGAAAAAACGTGCTTTGTGATAGATCGCACTCACGCTCCTCAAGGAGAGGGTCCGCTAGCCTGGTAGTTAGCGGGCTAATAAGCCTCTGCTAATCTTTAAGCTACCTCCAACTGGAAACGACCGCACATGCGGTGGACATAGCGCGATACAAGCCATGCTCGCCCACAAGCTAAGCATCGGAAACAAAGTCCAGACACAGGTATTTGGCATGCATTTGCCGTACGGTCATAGGGAGGATTACAAAGAACGAGCTGACGTAGAAACTAGTTCCTCGTGATCTGAAACCTGATATTGAACTCGCAACATAGTTTACTGAAAGATGTGCTGTGCCAGACTGATTTGAAAATTGTCACACATGGGCCAGACATAGCTACTCGCAGACAGATGTATGGTCCGAGTCGCATATACTTCGAAAGGCCTTCCCTGACGTACGTAGTTGGTGGTGGGAATAGGAAGCGGTTGTTAATTATAACCCAAAACAGGGAGAATTTTGGACATATACGGGTATAAAGATGTAGACCTGACTGTACAAATGTAACGATAAACGAAAAACTTACAGAAACCCGAATAACTATGCGGGAATATCATAGCCTATAAATGAACAGTCTGTCTTAATCGCAGGAGAAATCTTGAAGGGTCACCGGCGCCCAAACATTTCCTATTGGCCCTTAATGCCTGTTCGCTTATTAGTTCATTTTTCAGACCGCCTTCTTGGAATTGTTACGCATCACACGTTCGACCGGGCTGTCTGAACGAGCTGGGGCTGCTTTGGCGCGGATCCCAGATGGGTTAGAGAAGATGGCCGTATTCCTCCCCTCACAATCGCTGAAGCCGCTTCACTCGCTTTCGCGTCCGTCCTTGTCGCGTTTCCTTCATCTTCAGCGCACTCCCATGTCCTTACCTACAGTTGCCGAGAGGGCTGCAATCTGAACTAGCATCTAACTGATATGGCGTAACCATATCCTACTCTAAATGGGACATATGTACAGTACATCATTACTTTCTTGTATTCGTTATTTGATCCGCACATCCAGCCTTGCCTGTTGAGTGTGAAGTTTAAACGGGTGACCTCGGAGGTTGGCCGTGGTAGCAATTTCTAAAAATTCCTGGAAGGCCGCGTTGCAATCAAATTCCTTCACAATGCGAAATGCCCGCAAGAGATCTGCGCGAAGTTGTTTGTAACTCAAAAGGAAGAGGTTCAGATTTACTAGGCGGTTTGCACATGGAAAGGACCTTTGACCCCTAACCGTCTTTCTGATTCGCCTTTGCACTCTTATGAGGCAGTTTTGATCCTCAACCTCTCACGGTCGCCAGGCTTGTATGTCGTACTACAAATGCGGTCGGACGAATGTTCCGAATGTCTTTGAGAAAGCTTCTTCGTCGCAGTCCATAAACGCACGCTTCATGGCGTACATTACGGACTTTGCGATTTTTGCCACTCTCGAAGAATGGGCGGATGGTTTTAAGGAACTCGTCGTCAGCACGCCGAGGTCTTTTTGGGCTTCGACCTCTTGTAGGGCTGCACCGCTCAGAAAGTAGTCTCTTGTGCTGGCAGATCTGGCTGTGTTGTGCAGGCGAAGTACGCTACATTTGTCAATGTTGAACCCCAGAAACCAACGGTTTGACCACCCCTCCAACCGATCTAGGTTCACCTGCAGTCTGCATGTTCTTCAGGATCCCGAATTACACTCCATATCTTCATGTCATCGGCAAACATTGCTACTTCGCAGTCTAAAGCTCTTGCGCAGTCGTCCACGTTTATAAGGAAAAAGGTAGGTCCTAGTACTGAACCCTGGGGGAAACCGCTCTCGATCGTAACAGGATCTGATTTCCCCGACCGATGCACACAACCTGGTGTCGACCCATAAGGAAGTTTTTGATCCATTTAAGAAAGTTGCCACCGATCCCTATTTTTTAGTTTATGTAATAGCCTCTGGTATGGCACAGTGTCAAGCGCCTTCTGGAACTCGATAAAGGCTATGTGGACCGCGTGCCTGTTGTCGAGAGCTCGGGTCCAGCTCTAGAGATATTGCAACAAGTTTGTCGTGCAGGATCTTCCTTTCCGGAACCCATGTTGGCATTTCGATAGCAGGCCGCGAACTTCCAGGAATGGCATCAGTTCACTCTTTATGATCCTTTCCATAAATTTGTTAAGAGATGATGAGTCACTTAATGTTCTCAAAGCATTCCGAATAGAAAAGAGTCAGTCAGCATCCGGTTCCAATTCCCGACCTCGACCCCTAAAAGTCATTTTGGAGACTGAAGCACAGGACCAGCTCCTGTTACAGAGAAAATCATCTCTGCGGGGTCAGCATCCTGAATTTTTTTTCAGCTGGATTACAATCCTAAAGAGCGAATGAAAACGAGAGAGCTGATGACGGAGCTGGAAAAGGGGAGAAGCAGCGGCGAAACACACCTACAAATAAAGAACAGACAAATAATTCAGGTCAAAAGGGCATTTCTTTGGCCGAAGACCGTCATTCTAACAGCTTAACCGATGCAAAGGTGCCAACTCCTGAGGTTGCTCGCACCAGTGGCCGTTGTCTCGAAATCTATTACACTAACTGTCAGAGTCTTCTCAACAAGCTAGAAGAACTCAGATTAATAGTCTCTGAACAGAAGCCACACATAATTGACCTAACAGAGACATGGTTGACTGTGGAAATAAGTAGTAGCCAAGTCAGTATTGAAGGCTACCAATTGTTCCGTTGTGACAGATTTCAGCGTAGAAGAGGAGGCACAGCGATTTATGTGTCAAACGAAATTGCGTGCTGTCAACGAGAAATATCCGATGGTGCGCCCCGAAATTTTGAAATAATTTCATTCAAGATATATATCAAACTTTTACCGACACTGAACCTGTATGTTGTCTATCGGCCTCCTAGCTCGAATTAAATCGCCAATATGGAATTACTTAGTCCACTGGAGTTGATATGTAAGCAGGAGAACTTACTACTTCGGGTGACTTTAACGCTCCAGGAATAGACTGGAACATTCCCCTAACAAACGCCCCGTCCACGTCATTTGACCACAAGCTACTACAGCTCTCCCTGAATGAATACCTCATTCAGCACATAAAACTCGGAACAAGAATGAGAGAAGGACAACGATCTAACTGTTTAGATCTCGTTTTCAGTAAAGAAGAAGGACTCATAAGGGAAGTGAATCCACAACCACCACTCGGTTTAAGCGATCATATTGCTTTTACCTGCGCGTGCTCTCTCCTATCCAACCAACAACCAAACATCAAAAGGCGCAGAAATATTTGGAAGGGTGACTTTAACGCAATGACACGCACGCTTTTGGAGGAAACCTGGTTGGTCAACACAGAAGATTCAAACGAATTCTGGCTGTACTTTCGCGGTATTATAGAGCGACTAATTGATTTCCATTGTCCAATAAAAATGACAAGACCATGTTCTCGACCGCCGTGGGTCAATCCAACGAAAAAAAGACCATGAAGAAGAAACAGAATCTCTGGAAAAAGTATTTGTAACTTCGAGATCCACGGCCATTCGCCGAATATAAGGATCAGCGCAATAAATGCCGCCAACAAATGCGGGTTGCTAGAACTTCTTTCGAGCGCCGACTAATACCAGAATCCATTACATGTCCCAAGAAGTTTTACGGGTACATCCGCAGTAGGAGGAAACATAGGGACGAAATTGCGTGTCTAAAGAATAGCCTCGGAAACTTATTAGTTGAAGGGCCACAGAAAGTGCGATTACCGTCTCAGTTTTTTCCATCGGTTTTTACGGAGGAGTACATAGAACACAATCAGCAGCTTGAAATAGACCGAGACAGCCAGGAGCTTCAAATGCGCCAAGATATTGCCATCATTGAAACCGTCGCCATTTCCGTCGAAGAAGTCAGACGCGTCCTCAGTCAAATAAAACCCGATAAGTCTCCCGGACCCGATGGAATTCCCGGACAAATACTTAAGGAGCTATAACGGAGCTGTCAAAGCCTCTTTCGAATCTCTTTGAGCTGTCAATGAGAATAGGAAGGCTTCCCTCACAGTGGAAGACAGCTAACCTCGTTCCATTGCATAAGGCAGGTAGCAGAATGACAGCAAGCAGCTTTAGGCCTATTAGCTTAACTTGCCACCCTTGCAAAACGATGGAAGCTATAGTAAAGAGCGCTATACAGTAATTTTGTGAAGAAAATAACATCTTGCAGGATTTTCAACATGGCTTCCGGAGAGGACGTTCCTGCCTCTCAAATCTGCTAGCTTGTCTGGAGATCTGGACCAGGGCTCTAGAAGAGGGTTTTGAGGTCGATGTCGTATACAT
>CACRXP010000274.1:64323-85652 GCA_902702965.1 Spirometra erinaceieuropaei | reverse complement strand
TAAAAATGTGTTAAAATATTTCTGCTACGGAGTTGGACCGAGATGATACTTATGTTTGCACATGAATTTTCGCAATCTTAACACGGACTAAGAGCCCACTTACGTTAAAGTCGCTCCATACGTATCGACATTTCAACCTACGCATGTATGTATGCTGTCGTAGTTGTAAAAAAGTGAGTATAACGAGGGAAGAGTTATCAGGCATCAACTCCATAGAGAGCAGTAGAGGGATGTCGTCTGGCGCATCATATACGATAATTTCTTTTGCATGCACATCGACCATATTTTTCAACGTCAACAAGCTCGTGTTGACGAGACACCCAACTCGATATTTCGGTTGGTGTGTGCTTCATTGTGCCAGATGAGGCCGAGAAATTCTCGGTATTTCTTAGATGGACTGACAAAAGTAATAGGCGTTTCGTCTCAAGCAGAGGTACGCCAATGTCCAGGATATGCGTGCTTATTTGGGACAACTGATGTCGTGTCTTTGCAACATAAAAACTGTTAGAGGCGGGAAAAGGCAAATTTTCACTTTGACATATTTGGCTGCGTTGTAGGTACCGCCTGAAATTATGAAGTTCACCTCTCACTTGTTAAAAGAATTAATCGAAACGTTAGGTAGGCTCATAAGCGGAACTCGCGGGAATATTCGCTAACTTCACCTGACGTTATTCAAAACGCACGATTTATCACACATTTTCTTTTTTCTATAGAGGTTCTTCCGTGGTCTCTGGAACGTTATCCGACATAAGAGGAGGACTAAGGCTCCGACTTTATACATTGCTTGTAAAACTTCAGGAGTATGAACGTGCCCTGATGGGTCACTGTCATATCTTTACCCTGACGGATGACCTGATTCCCCAATGGCGAACACTGACACCGGACTCTCGACGTCGGTCTCCACCCTGCCTGCCCAAGCAATCCCAATGCAGCGTGACAACCACACGGCCTTTGAGTTGCGGCAGCGTGAGATCCCTCCCAGTGCCACCTAAACCCCTTCCTCGCGGAGGTGCCACCCCACCGGTGTTGCCCCCTCGTGTTACCCCATCCAGAATAACCTCACGGGCGACGGATGAAGCTTCAACGGGTTCGCCACGTTCGGAAGATCTGCCAGTATTTTCAGATACGGTAGATCAAGTAAGATGACAGTTTGAGAGCTGAGTTTCCTCTTCGGTGTCGCCCGCTTCTCCTCCTTTTTTCTCGATCACATGCTTCCCGTTTTTTAGAGAAAAATTGTACTAGTCTCTCGCCCAGTCTTTCCGATTCATACAGCTTATTTCTGACTGCTTACTTGCCCAATCATCGACACCTGGCAAGGCCTTGACTGCCCACTTTACGAGAGAGGAGCAGAAATGCAGCCCTTAAATAAGTTGTTTCAGATAATTTCCTAACATACTGCCCAACTTAATAACCACTAAGGCTTTTTTGCGTGTGAGTTGTTCTCCACACCCACCGAAGAAGTGGATGTTATAGTCCAATTCAGCGGAAAGACAGCTTGCATGCTTTCCGTCTGATTTGCTCCAATCAGTTCTGGTTGGGAACCAGAATTGCTTAACTTTTCTCATTGCGGTAGGCAGCAATCATTAGTTAATCCCAACATCGCCCGCACTGCAGGTCTTCTGGAAACTTCTTAAGTTCGACTGCCATTTATTGGGCTGTTTCGTGAAAATGTCTTGTCTACATCTACCCATATATGTTAATATTTGCCTGCGAAAGGCCATTGGAAAAAGTGGGCTAAACAATAACCAGCTCAGTTATTTAGAGGCGAACATGCAAACTCTTTAGTGCTATGTCATGCTGGGGTCCTCAGGAAAATGCTTTAGTACATGTTGTATAACAGAAAACGTTCTTGTATAGTCCATCTGCCTTTTAAAAGTTCCTGGCTCCGAATCTGTCTTTTTCTTCCTGTTTGTTACATGTTTCAAGTGCTAGGTTTATGACCTTTTCTCTCACTGTTTGTCGCGAGCTGAGAACAGAACTGTAGAAGCAGATGGTAGATACGAGTAAAGATGCTCCGTCAACTTCGGAGGAGTTGAAAGTGCGACCAATTCCGAATATATTATATCTATAGTATAACCTACACCAGCCACCCCGGTTGTATGTTTAGGTTCTCTAAGTTGAGCGTTAGAACAAGATGGCACGGCTGTCAAACAGTACCTTCGGGTAAAAGATTTCCAAATTCTGCGGGGAAATATTGTTTGGTGTCTTCGTGATATCTGGAAATCGTGTACGCTATCAGGCTCCGAAAGAGTTTCCATTATTGTAGCCTGACTCACCCCCACTAAACTGTCACGAATATTCGCAATTTGACTTCCTGCAAGTAGGATGAAGTCGGTGCAGAGATTAATGACTGTTTGTGCAGTTAACAATCTGTGCTGCATATATAAAATTGGTGATTGGATTTCTGTCGCAAGTCTCCAAGTTAGCCCACATGCATTTGCCTAATTTCGATCACGTATGCTCCAGCCTGTTTTCTGCCGCATGTAACTTAAACGAGAACTACCTCCTCTCTGTCCAATAAAGTCGCCTTCCTCAATGTAGATGGGAAAATGGCACTGCTTGATGCATATTGACCGAAACACGCATTCCGATATGATATTCGGAATGTTAAATTAAGTCCTTATTCGTCTTTGTCAGGCTCATAATGTCAACCATGTAAAAACCGTGAGCTTCTAAAAATCTCACCGTCCCAGCGTCCTTTCGCCATCTCCTCGAAAACACTTAGTCATGCTAAGTGTTCCCAATTCATTAAGACTTTTCTTTTTTCTCGACTTACAATAATAGTCTCTAACGTCTACTCTAAACTACCGATCCATCTATCAGTTTACAGAACTCCTACTGCATTTGAAGACCCCCATCGATGCAGTAGACGTCAATAAGGCCCAGGTGGATGACTTACTTCAGCAACACGAGGAGGCTCGTCAGACGGCCTACGAGGAATGGCATAAACTGGAGTCTCGTTTGTCCGACGCCCTCGCTCGTCCTTCACTCCCCTCTGCCAGTCTTGGCGGGCTCAAGGCACTACAGACGGAAGCCAAGAACCGTTACATGGACTGGCTGCATGACTGGGAACAGCGGCGAGGCTTCCTGGTGCCCAGACAACGATTGTTGGAACGTATTGCGGAGTTGGAGCACGATCTGGGCGAATGTGCTGATCGCCTGGACCACATCTTTGGGGTGGCCTGCCGATCGACAGCACCCAGCTTAACTGGACAGCTGTCTGCGGAGAGCCTGCCACAAGCATCGACGGCGGCAACGGCCACGACAACCGCGCCTCCGTGGAGCTCGCAGCTGTACCTTCGTCAGCTGGAGGCTATCAGTGCGGAGGTTTTTGGAATGCGCCAGACAGTTCCCGTAAGTGTTCGCAAGCACACTTTTTTCTTTCCTGCCAATCCGCGGGCAGAAGTCGAATCTGAAATAGAATGAAAAATTCCCGCAAAAATCGGTATTCTTGCAAAGGCCTTTTGTTGAGAAATCTCAGGATGGTAGTGTTCCTTCCACAGTGTCACGTAATGTCACCGTCTCATGAAGGAATCCTGGCGGACACAGCACGTGCCATCGTCACAGATGTCAATTTTACAACAACGACATGCCACAAGTGAAGCTATCGGTCGCATCCAAAAGAGTAACCAAGTGTCTCTACTTTCGAGGCACGAAACGTTAGTGAAACTTTGTGCTTCTCTCTGTTGGGCCTCATGCCTGTCATTTCTCACAAGATTTCAGGCTGAATTCTACATTTTTTTCCCAGCGGTCATTTGGATTCTCAACTTGCGAGATTGCCTTGCGGTCAGTACAGCACGCACATATATATGTGTGTGATGAAAGGAGGAAGTCCGTCGGAAAAAGTGTTTTACTCGTAAATTTTCGAGCTGGTTGCACCAACCCGTCGTCAAACGAAGTGAATAATGAGCGGTGGGATTGCCACACTGCTGGTTGAGGATGCAGACAGAGAGATAAACGGACGACCTTGCGAGGGGGGCGTGGGCATCTTGTTGTGATGGGTGTTGGAGGTGAGAATGGGTGTTATGGGTCCCGGCTGTGGCTCATGGTGTTGAGGGGGGAGGGGAAGGAGGGCAGGGAGGGGGGGAATGATGTTTCCGCAAGATCATGCGGGTAGGGGCACGCATTTGCTGTTGTTGTTCTTAAGGTGGGCGCCAGTCAGTCCACATCGATCGAAGACCATCGTAGTACACATCTAGGTCAACATGGCGGTTAATGCTGTCCGCACCGGAGTGCCAAGCTTCGAGGAATTCCCGTGCCTGTTTGGTGTTAGCCGTGGCGACCACTTCAGTACTGTCCCAATTGAAACGGTGGTCACAATCAAGAGCGTGCACAAACACGAGAGATAAGAGATCGCGTCGGCGGATAGCTAGCTTGTGTTCATTTATGCGAGTTCCAAGTTGTCGACCCGTGTGACCGACATAAACGCAATAGCAGTTAGCGCACGGGATGCGGTAAATGACGTTACTTTGCTGTTATCTGGGTATGCGATACTTTGTCCGGGATAATGCTGCGCGTAAAGAGGGCGCCGGTTTGTGGGCAATGCAGATGCCAAACCGGTATAATTGTCGGGCGATCGCTTCGTAAATTCCTTGCATGTAGGGCAAGGGATAGTATTTCCTCTGTGCCACTTCTCCACCAGAACTGCGATCTTGTGGTTGCCTTTGACGTCTGAGAGAATTTTTCACAAAGCTAATCGGATAATTGTTATACTGGAATAATTGGTATAAGCAGGCAAGTTCGCTCTTGAGTAGATATTCACTGCAACAGTACCGAAAAGCACGATGAAAAAGGGTTCGGACGCAGCTTTTTTGTGGGTCGCAGGATGGTTGCTCCCATAGTTGAGGATAATTTCGGCACTGGAGTCTTTTCTGTGGACGCTGGTTGTGCGATTGTCATCACTCAGTCTTTGTACACTGACGTCGAGAAAGGGGAGGATGTCCCCTGTTGCTTTATCGCGAGTGAATTCTATGGCGGGTAAGACACCATTAAGACTCTGGTGCAGTCGTTCAACGTTGTAGTTATGACAACGAAGGTATCATCTACGTAGCGGAGCCACATCTTTGGTCTGATGGCTTGAATAACAGTTTCTTCTAATCTTTGCAAGACTAGTTCGGCGAGCAGCCCCGATATCGGTGAATCCATTGGGATGCCCTCGACCTGTTGGTAATACTTGCTATGGAATTGACAATAATTCTTATGGAATAGCTCAAGCGTGTCTAAAACGTGCTGTCTTCGAATGCCAATTGGAGTTTCCTCTAGGCGTCGAGCTGCGCTGTCAATTGCCAAGTGATGTGGTATTTAGGAAAATAGAGCAATCACAGCGAACGATAGAATGCATTAATCAGGGCTTACATGGAGGCCTTGGATCCTCTGAAAGCAAACATGAGATTTGTTGATGCTGAACTGCCATCCATTAATGAGGTGCTTTAGGTGCTTTTACAGCCACTTGGCAAGGTTATAAGTAGGCGGTCCAAAGAGTGGCACTATGATCCCCAACGGTGCATATGCCTTGTGTACCTTTGGGAGGCCATAAACACGTGCGATATGGGCGTCATTGGGAGTAAGAAATTTGGAGTCCGCGGCGTTTATGAGCTTTTTCCGAATGAGATCGTTCACCCTCTTTTTTTATAGATGCGGCCTGCTTTTTCGTTGAATCTTCAGCAATTGGGCTTGGTTGGTTTTATTGACATAGTCAGTCTTGTCCATAATGACGGTAACACCAACTTTGTCAGCAGATACAACAATAATACTGCCGTCTGATCTCAGGGCTCGTAATCCCTTCTCTTCTCCCATCAGTGAGGTTTGCTGATGTTTTCTTTTCCGGAGGAGGCCGGTAGCACAGTTGCGTATGTCCGCACGCATGTCTTCAAACATGGATGAGGTTATCAGGAGGGATTCCAGGTTCGCTAAGAAGTTTGTAGGCGCATCATCGACATGACTGAACCGTATTTCTCAAGATAGCAGGCTTATTTCAGCGGGTGTGAGGATCCTTTTTGAAAGGTTGACAACTCTCGTAGACATGTTACTGTCATTGATAGGACGGAGGAGAGCTTGGAGCCTATCTTGAAGATTGGCCCGCTTCTTCATATGAGCATGTTTGGTGGTGGCATTTATGCCCTGCAGTACATTTTCGAAGATGTCTTCAGGCAGGGCTGAAACACACCAGCTCTTAAGGTCAGAGATTATCGCCTCAAATCGTCGAAGATGGTGGTGGATG
Organism: Spirometra erinaceieuropaei; assembly: GCA_902702965.1. Taxonomy (NCBI): domain Eukaryota; kingdom Metazoa; phylum Platyhelminthes; class Cestoda; order Diphyllobothriidea; family Diphyllobothriidae; genus Spirometra; species Spirometra erinaceieuropaei. The sequence goes on along the minus strand of CACRXP010000274.1, from coordinate 79,432 downwards.
TTAGATATAATCACACTCAAGACACGGAACCCATAGTTGCGAGCGAGTAACTTCCCAGCCTCATTGGACAGTGTATATATACACATATATACAGATATATACAGGTAAATATACATGCATATGTAACTGGATGTTGAGGAGGATGCCGAAACGATTCAAAATTGAGGATTGTAGCTTGCTGAGGGCATACCAGCCTTTGGAGGTCTAGGTCGTCATCTTGTCGTCAGTGTCGGTACGTTTTGGAATTGTGCTTCCAGTGAAAAATATGTTGTTTTGACAGTGAGACGATATTCGTTGACAGTGCATATACGTTTGGTACACTATACGATAGGTGTGGGTTGAGATAGGAAAACGCATTTTCCAGCGTTTATTATTAATCCAAAGTTGACACAGCCGGCAGAAAAGAAGCCTAGGGTCCATTGCATGTCTGCTTCAGTTGTGGTGTTCGGTGCCTAGTCCTTGGTTCGTATTATTTCAATATCGGCCCCGCAGAATTAAGAACTCCCTATGACAATTCTTTTATTTTATACGAAGGGACGTTCATACTATCGGTATTAAAAGGTACCTAGGACCGACATTCAGCCCTCTGGCTTGTTTGTCAGAAGGAATATGAGTGTTCCATTTTGCACCGGAGATCAAGCCTTCCGTCACTGTTAACGGTCGCAGTGCGAAAACGTATCAGGATTCGGGGAGTATTGCTGACAGGGAGAGGTGGAATTGTCTATTATGGCTTATTTGCCGTCATACCTCAACCTCGATCGGAAAACACCTGAGATCTGAACCCTAGTTAATTTGAATATCCTGCTCCACGGCCAAATCGGAAGTACGTATGGTGGCCTACAAAAAGATGAGATATGTGGGCACCGTTCTCACTTGACATTTCGACCGTCGCAATTGATAGTGTATATCGTTTACCCTGTGGAGTGAGCGCAGCACCATTGACTTGCGCCTGGATTGTTTTATAGTGTAGCAGATTTGCGCAACATTTACTGCATTCTCTCCTCCCTCACCTACCCCTCCTCAATCACAAAACAATAGCAAGGCCACCAGGGGCGGGATCGGGCCTAACAGCTCATCTACGCGTGCCGCACACAGCCTGGACCCCACGACACTTACCGGGCTTTCACGTAATTATCAGTGTCTGGCATCCTAGTTTACAGATCTGGAGTCCCCAGTTTAACTAGTCTAGTTTTAAGGGCAGTCGCTATCTTGATTCTGGCTCAAATTTCACACTGTTGGGGTCCAAAGTTAATGACGCCAACTAGGTCACATATGATCATTCCGGCTTGCTAGTCTCCGCTCGCAACAGAGCAGATTAATACTTAAGCTTTCATGATTTGCCAGATTTTCAAACGTTTTACCTTGTCCTGATATTGTTTTATTTGATTGACTTCCCACAGGCTCAGCAAATGTTCATTGACCATATGAAAGAAGATTCTACGGCCGCCTACGGTGTGCAGGCCTCTGAATGTATGGCAAACGTTGAAGAACAGTGGACATTATATCAGCTGAAGCTGCAGCGCCTTGAAAATGCATTACCCACCTTAAGACAGGTATCGGCCCTCAGTTTTATTCGACTTATATCTTTGTAAGGGATCTCTCATCTTCTTTTCCCCTGATAGCCAATCCGATGCAGAGGTCTGGTATTCTAAAGCCAATTTGAATGTGATCGTTTGAAAATCGTGCTTCTTCTTATTTTAAGATATTGTAGCACAATTTCAAAAAACCCGAGGTTATTCTTCGCTGATACAAACGAAACCTGCCAGTCCGAGTCCAGTCCTTTACGTTTAAATCGTAAAATCCGGAAGTTATGTTGGTTTAAATTTTCTGGATTCCATCGATTAAGTCTGCGAGGTATTCACATCCGCGCTAGGCACTAAAATCTTGGCTTATCGCTAAGAATGTTGCGAAGATGAATAATTTTCCTCCGCTCCACCAAGAGTTACTTACTGATAACTAGTACTATTCTTTCTAGCCTCTAACAGATTCTCTTAGATGATCTCCTGCTCTGTTAGTACCAATGCATCATTGTACTGAACTCTGTATCCCAACAATTCCCATCACTTTATGCACAGGCTGAAGGTACATTTCGTAGCTAAGATGCGCTTTGTAAATACGCACGAAACCCACCCTGAAAGGCATTGCTCAACAGAGAGCTCAAGAAAATCGACTAATTCACGCAGTCGGATAAAATGTCAATCACGTACTGGTTCTTCCGATTTCGCTCTGCCATCCCTCGAGGCAAATGCTTTATAGAGTGTGCACAGTTTTATGGTTTATGACACAGCCGGATTTTAACCGCCAACACCATAAAACCAGACGTTTATTTTGAAGGTAATCACAGCGCTCCTAGTTTTTATAGTCTGCTTGTAAAAAATTTTTCCTCCGGCAGTCTCACCCATCAACTGTTTAACCTCCCCTCGGTGGTCGTGAGAAAGGGCAGGCGTTGCTCAAACCTGTTATCGGTTTGTTTGGGGGTTAGATTAGTAGTCTTTACAATGAACGCTCACGATGACGTTAGTGGTTACCCTAGTGAGCTGTTATAAACATTGAAGACGCTTATCTTTCACAGAGCGAAAGAACCGCCTCCCAATTCTTCGGCTTAGTTTTAGTGATACCTTCATTATAGTTAGCTAAGTGATCGAAGTACTTTTATACCATTCTTTTGGGGTTTTGATAATTAGTTACCTAGAAGACAATGCGAAAAACCTGGAGAGATCGAACGCTGCCAAACATGGGTTTATTTGGAAGCAGAAGACACGAAAGAACCAGAGTCTATTTTTTAGCACTGTTGCCCAGGTTTTGACGCATTTTTCCAATGATCAAGGAATTCATTTAATCAAACCGATCTTTAAAAGTGTCTGTTTGAATTGCTTTGGCGTATGGTTACGCAGGGCTGCCATCCTTTCTTTTAATTACTGCTTAAAGTTGGGACATCATCCTCCCCAGAGCTAAAGGCCCAGCTGACTCAGGATACTAAACAGAAAATAACTCTGCTGAAAGAAACTGCCGGATAATTTTCTCAGTTGCCGTCAGGTCTTCTAATACAATTTTTTGACGTGCTCTCTCTGTTCCCAAGGACATCCTTGGAAAGACCCTGGTTATACTCTAACCTAGGTCGAGGAGTTGACATAGCTCTTAAATCACAGGTCTGTGGTCACACCTACTTTTAAAACCGCCCGATATGGTAAGCAACCTGCTGAGCAGTATGTAAATATTTTCCTTGCCAGCAGACATTATACTCATGTTTCTTTCCGAAAATTTTGTCAAAAGCTTGCAGCTGAAACATGCAAGCGACACTATCTCCCCAGACATCCGGTTGTTTTTGCTTTATCGTCGCAGTTTCACAAACTTGGGGTGTTAAACAAACCACCGTAATCAAGTCTTGGTCGAAGTAAAGACTTTAAGTGCAGCTTAGCGGGCGAACTCTAATGTCTGGACTTTAAATACAATTATCTTCATTATTTGGCAAACAATTCTGACGAAATTTTGATGAAACCATCAGATGTCAATTAACACCTGACAGTTTATCCTGGGCGAGGGCGCAAATCCAAGGGAATGACAGAAAACACAACGTTAACTCCAACGACATTAATTTGAGAAACAGAGCAAAGGTATTCCACTTTTTAACATCATACGGAGGTGAATTTCCTGATGAAATTTAAAGATCCTGCTCATTTTAATGAGGCTTAGACAGTTGGCTACGAAAACAATCGCCTTATGCAACATCCATGTGGTTGCTTAATGCAATTTCCATAGATCGTAACTGTTCACGATGTGATGAATATTTCTCTAGATGTATACTGGAAAACTCTTAGGGACGCAAAGTACGATAACTATAAGTATGTATTTGAAATTCAAAGACCCTGGAATAAATAATTGTCGTCTTGAAAGTTTAAACACGCACATCGAAGATTATTAGGGGATGCCGGATGCACTAACAGATCAGCAGAACCCCAACCTCGGCTGCGTACAGTTTATTACGATGGGCAAACTTGCCAGTGAAAGTATGTGTGCTATTGAAGAGCCTGAAAAATGTCAGCCCTGTGCGTCCAAGTCTCCGGACGAAAGGAACTTCTTCTCTGTTCACATTCAATGCCGCATACTGTTTGCTGTGTGTAGTGCCTTGTTTCTAAATGTCTATCTCTATTTTGAATATGCGTCTTTGTCCAAATCGCGTGGTGTCTTGAGACAAACGGACTGTTACAGGGTTTTCAAATTTATTTGCAGGGGGCCAGACTGATCGCTGAAGCAAAGGCTTTTACGGCTGCCCTTCAGTCCCGACTTTCGGCCAGCCACAGGGATCCGAGCCAGTTCACTTCTCTGCAGGTTTGTCTTTTTGATAGTTCTGGAAAGCTTAGGCTCCTTTCCACTTTACTCTGATATGCCCACTTAAATTTGGTCGGTTTTTTTTTCTAGAGCTCTGGGCTTGTTTTGAGTTTGCATGATCATTTGCCTACCTTAGCCATCTGCCGTTAGTGGATGGAGTTTTACTGTGCGCAGTTACGCTCGTGACCCAGGCAAATACAGTCTGTATCTGCAATCGTCAGTCTCTCGTTGGGAGCGTTGTTGAAAATGAACCAGGAAACATCTCCTGCCAAAGTGTTTATTAAGGCTTTCTAAATGGCCAGTTCTGAGCTCAAGGAGCAGTGGACTAATTTTGCCTAAACACATGGGCTGAAACGGAGTCAATGCAAAGCATACAATTATACTCAACTCTTATGCAGTAGTCAAAATCAGATTGTCTGGTCTGGTAGTTTCAAGGTATTTGTTCACCATTTGTACCCCCAAAATAAGTGGCCGACAGTCACGTCGTCTTAATCGATTACGCTCGAGTCCGAGGTCTTCCTGAGTATTTACCTGCTTCCAACCCTTTGCCACGGCTGCACTGATTAGAATGTGTGTGTGTGTGTGCCCCTTCAAAAAACAGGTCACGCGATAGATGCGCAGGACCAGTACAGTGGCCATATCGGATTCTGGCAGGAGTTATCGGACTGCGCAGCATAACAAATGCCCACATGTCGGGGGTGCAGTGGCAGATTCAGTTGCCGGCTGACGTCGCTCACATTGGGACCCCTGCCGCCCCCTTTTTCGCTGTTGGTTAAAATCCTGGTTATTTGCTGTGGGTACCAGGGGGAGTGAAGTGGAGCGTCAAAGTGCGGGCTCGGCTGGGTCCTCCACCTGCGTCCTGCTCCGCCTCCGGTCTTCTTGACTTTGTCATGACATCAGGCCCAGGTTGGGGGGAGGGGAAGAGTAAGGAGTGTGGTAGATATTGTGCAAGTCTACTACTACTAAACTAATTCACGCACGAGTCACCGTGCCTGCTGTCACCTTGCTGTGGAGTACACGGTAGACAACGTCAGCAACGACGGTCAAACTGTCGTGTGTGTGTGTGTGTATGTTTGTAAAAACCAAACTTTCGATGCCTAATTTGAATACTTACTTGCGGACTTCGGCAGGCCTTCTAGGGAGGAAAACAAAGTCCACGTTTTCTCGACCGAGACGCTACCTGAAATTCCAAAGCCAACAGTTTTGTCACCCCAAGAATTTGCATTTAAGGGGAAAGGCTAGGAAACTGATCGCAGGAACAGCAGAAAAACAAGGGGATCACTTGAAGCTCCAGTGAAGATCCTTGGAACTGCTGTAAACTAAATGTTTTTCACCTTTGCAGAACTGAGAGGTACCTTCTTGATGCCTTAGTAACTGGATTCGACTGTACTATGACGTTGCCCTGTTGCCAATACTCAAAGTAATTACTGTTCGCGAGGAAGTCTCCGGGACGCAGATAGCACACATAAGCCTCCTCCTCAGTAAGAAGGACTGACTGCACGTCCATCGGCAACTATTTAAGATTTCAACTACTTCCAATCGTACTAGGCGTAATATTTCTCGGCGCACATATGTAATAAACGTTAAATGATATATGATGTTACTACTCCAAGTGCGGATTGGAAAACTCTCTCAGTTCACAAAACGCAACAAATCCCACTTCTTAACGGGCCATATAAACGACAAGGGTCTATTCGTCTACACGCATACACCCGTGAACAACTTAAGAAACCATACATATTGCCCGCGCAGTAAACATGTGGTGCGATTTGCTGGCGTCTCCAGGATGGGCGAAACGTCATATTTGACAATGTTCACATCCAATTTATGTGAGGACTATGCTTTTGGCCAGGTCTAGTCAAGATGAGTGAAAGAGCAGCACAGGAATTTTTACATCACTTCAACCCCTGCTCCCAATCTCATCATTAATTTACCAACAGGGTCATACAGGTCACTGGTATGAAAGAAATACAAGTGAGGCCGATATTGGGCAATCCTTCCTCATGATAACTCAACGTTTTCCTCGATAGGTTATATTCGACGCCAATGGAAGCGAAGAGATGACTCAAATCCAGGGTCGGTGGGTCAGATAGTCGAGCAATCATCACACTAACGTCCAACGCACGTGATGAAATTGCAGCAATTAACGACGCGAATATCGGCCATCAAACAATAAGCACACCACTTGCAACGATTCCGGATGAAGGGGGAGCCGTTAATGTTCATAGGGATGCGGTAGCATGGCGACTGCATCCTATAAATACTGCAGCCCCTTGTGTATGAACCACCCCTATCTGCATTTAGTTTCGGATGATGAGTTGAAGCAGGAATCCGAAACATCGGGCTAATAAAACTCTTGTCCCAACGATCATGTCTCCTTCTTCACTATATCCGACGCGTTTGAACCTACGACGACACACTAGAAGTCTCCCCGTTTGGAGGACTGTCAACTGAAGGTTAAAGTCGACCCTCCTTTGGAACGCTGGTCAGACCTTCTTACTTTGACCTCACGTTACAGCTGACTCCTGTGGTTTCCGACAGCCCCTCAATGAGGCCTGGTTTGTGTAGAATAAGAACCAGTACCTCTGTGACAGGGGTTGTTTATCCTTGTCACTCATGCCTACTTTTAGTCGTTTTAACTTTGTCTAGTCATCCGAACACGGTTGGCGTAGGAAGAGAGAGAGAAAGAGCGCGAGGTAGATGCAGCAGAAGTCTGCTTTACCATAAGACTGATTTATGCGCAGATCATGGCTAGGCTCACCTCCTGGGGCACTTTTGAGCCTTGTCGTTTGCAACGGTCAAACTATCGCACGCATGTGCACATACATACACACCCAATGTAGCTTCTTCTAGTTTTAAAAATAATGGTGCGTTTGCATGTTACAGGACGTTGTATGGTCCAGCAAGTCAGTTAATGTACATACGGTGGCCACTCTAGTGACTTAGCGTTAGCGTTTCAAGTCGAAAACGTGTTGTTTATTTACTGACGTGACTAGGCGGCAGGTTTACTATTGCGATATGACGCCATAGCTGAGAATAGTTACACAGGTGTTACTTCTCAGAGCTGTGCGCCAAGACGGATGAAGCCACTAATGTGATTCAGATGGAAAGTTTGTACTCTAGCCTAGAATGTGCAATTTCCCCAAAAGTACATCGTCAAATGTACATGGAAGCGCGTCGGTTTACGTTGATTGACACTTTGCCACTGATTCGTCTTCCACGTCGGTGACGAAAAAACTGTATTGATCGGGTGCACCAGTGCGCAGTGCTGTAGCCAATTTCAAGGAGGTGGTTCCCTTTTTCATGCTTAAAGAAGGTACATGCATTGACTATTGCTTCAAGATGTCTCAAACACTCATGTGATAATTTTATGGGATTACTATGTACGCCAGGCATAGTACTTCATTAGAAAGCAACTACGACCGCCACTGTCACCGGCGTTCAGACGTTACACACGCTTCAGTTAGTTTACATCATATGAGACTCATGCAGGATCAACCGCCTCCTTCCCCTATTCGCACTTTATCCGACTGATCAGACGAAGTCAAGACGGTGAATGGAGGGCATGAGCGTAGTGGCAAAGTCCACGTCTACCCACATCAAATCAGCTGGTCACTACACGCGCATGAACCAGACTTCAATAAATGTAGCCGTCCTGCATCCCATCTTATGGTCGGGGTTTGGCTGGAAAATAGTTTCCATCGCCACCCGGGGATCTATGCGCCGGATATTTGCTCGTCCTCTTCAAAGCAAAATACTCAGCAAATTGTTTTGTTCCTACCACTTGCCAACTCATTAGCCTAACTGAGACTTATTTACATATCTAGAATGAGGCGAATCAATTGCACGAAAAAATTGAACAGCTCCTTTCATCCGGTCAACTGCTGCAGCAGACTAACGACCCATCGGTGCTTCCTCTTGATTGGCTGGTGAGTGACTTGCAGGCAACAATGGCACCTTTGCAGGAAGGCAGCGCGGAGGCAGAGATCATCGCGGCCAACCTCTGCGCCGACGAGCCCGATACGGGGACTCTGGGGTCACCTGCTGTCGTTAGAGCTGTGCTCCCTGCCGAGTCCTCTCTTCCTGCTGACCGGCTATCAGCCGAGGAGGACAGTGGCACGTCTCCAGTCTTCTCTCCGGGGGTTTTTGGCGCTCCCGACACGATCCCAGGTACGGCAGAACATTTGTTGAGAATCAACAACTAACCATTTACGTCCCTGTGTTTTTAGCGACGTCAGGCTTGACTATGTGGCCAGTTTATATCAAGCAGAAATTCGAAGACGCCTGAAAAGGAATGCGTACTTGTGGGAAACATCTGTTTGCAGATGCATCAACCAGCATCATAGGCAGCCGACTGTGATCTTATTTAATAGGAATCTGTTTCTCTCGACTAAAAGCACAAATCACATCATTATGTTCCTGTCTATTTCTAGTGACTAATTTATTTTAACTGGGCAAATTATGAAAACTGTAATTTCGGAGGTTTCCCCAACAAACCTTTTCTGATAATTTTACTTAATTTCTTGCGCTGCTCCATAGAATTACCCAACAAAGGCCAATTTCGAGTTCACTAATGCTCAGTGGTTGAATGGCTGGACTTTGTTTGGCAACGGTATGGAGAAAGACCCCACTTAAGTGACGGCAAACTATGGACCACGTCATATGGGCTTCTGTCTTGGCATCCATTCACAGGCTTTTTGCAGTCATTACACTGCCAATAGCAATCACTTGCCATGACTTCAAACCATCACTCAAACTCCCCTATTTTCTGAAATTTGATTTTTGTCTATTTTTAATTAACGCGCTCGTTTCCGTTGTCGCATGAAAGCTTAAGATGAGTCTTTTAGGAGAAATCCAAACAATGTCTGTGTTTTCCTGCATTTCGTCAGCTTACTGTCCAGTGTGCTGCCCTACCCGTCAAACTCCCCTTATCCCCAATCACGTATGATACGATCCACAGTCTAGCGACAGTTAAGTGAAATCCTTCATTGTACGGTTGCCCTTTGTTCCATTTAAGTGTTACAAGTATAATGACCGTTCCTTTACCTCGAATATCCTATGATGCTTGGGGCGGGTAAGAAAATTCTGGTTTTGGGATATGGGGATTTCGTGTTGCTTTTGTTTTTTTTCTTTTTTTCCTGTACTCGTTTAGTTTCGAAAATTTTAGTTCCTGTTTTGGGTTAACTGCTATTGTTGACCATCGCCCGCTAAAACCTCATTCGTTGTCCCGGTAGATTTGGAGAATCCCCCTATCTTCGTCTTTATTCCTATCTGGGAGTTCGTATATCCGGAAAATCGCTTCTGTTTTCACAGGCGTTAATGGAACTCCCACTGAAGGTGGGCGCTATAAAAATGTTTGATCTGCTAATTTACTCTGCATACTGGTTGACTACAGAACCTGCGTATCCTGGATCCTCTCATTGTACTTCGTCATGCAAACCCGATTAATCCCCTTTGCAGGCTAATCCGTTAGAGGTCATTTCCTTTTTGGGACTGCGAACCGTCATGTGTTCGTTCATTTATGTTTCTAGGGGGGATTTTTGCCTGTTGGCCGACACACCAGGCTGTCCGCAACAAGGACTGCAACTATCCTGGGGCTGGTGTTTTACGTGCCAGTTCGATTAAAGTGATGGAGATTTGCGGAGCATGGACCTCACTCACGCCCTAACCACACTATGCTCCATTGGCGAGGATGAGTCAAGCCGATTCAACATTTCGCCTCATCCTACGACTTCTGACTTCCTGTACTTACTGAACGTTGCCGAACTCAAACACCTGTCCAATACTAAACTGACTCTCCGCTTCAGTCTTTCGCAACAACGCCAAACGCTTGATGACATTTTCCTGTACAATGCACTCTTCAGTAGTCACAAGGAGTTTCGACCAAATCCGATTGGTCGGTTGAATACAACCTATCACAACTGAAGTATGCGCATGGGTGGCGGAAATCAATCTTAACTTATTGTTTTGTTAGCAGCTGTTGAACTTAACATTTAGGCGTGCCTCTCGAGAAGTGTCCTTCGGTTTATGTCAACTAGCCGGTGAGTGCGGCTTTTGTTTGCGCCCGTACACTTGCTCACACCTTATCTGGCGAAGCCGTTAGTTTTTGTTGCCTCCAATGATCGTAAGTTAATCTTGAAAAGACTTTTTCTATTAAATTGCGGACAATAACCTCTACCTAGCCTCCCTTTTAGCCTGACCGAAACATTTAACAGCGCGCTATAATGTGCTAGTTGACCATAATAAATTGAATGCCTCCCTTGCATGACGTTGCTACCGGAGTCTTGTTTTCCGAATGAAGTCAGGCTGAAGATCCATTTTCAGTAGGAAGACTAGGCGCATTTGGATTGAATCTTGACTCTTGCTTGATACACTTACCAATCAGTAGGAGCGTGGAACTTCCTCGTTCCGCTGAGGTCGCAGTACACCGCACGGCTATCTGTGCTACTCTGTCATCCTTTCCTCATTCATCTTCAGCACTGGGACATTACCTGCGCATTTGGCCCGAGCACCTGTCATAATGCGTGCATGCCGCGAGGTTTCCACCAATGAACTGAACTACCATCAGACTGAATGGTTGCAAATCACGTGGTTTTCTTACTGCACACATGGCATGACGAGTTGGGTCCATCTGCACGACTGATTTAATATTCAAAAGTAGTAGGACCTACTCAACTAGTCCCATTCTGGGACAGTTTCTCATGCGGAATAAAACACAAAATGCGTTTGCCAGATACGGCTAGAAATTTTTACATCCGACATCCTTCTCTCTGTATATTTGATCGACATGTTCTACCGACAAGGATAGTTGAGATTGGAAGGAACATTTCTAACTTTACCATCGGCAGCCAACCAAACCCAGTCACAAGCTGAGTAGACGGAAGCTAAGCGCAGTTGTCCACTGGGTCAAAATATCTAGCAATTGGTTCGCCTGACCACGATCTGTCAGATGCGATCGGGAATTTTCAGAAATATTTGGCAGTGGCGTGATGGAAAAGATCGCATTTGGTCTGGCAATCAAACTAAATCGATAAAAGTCGTCTCTATATCACAAGGTAAATGATTTTCGGTATTCGGAAAGAGGCTGGTAATTGGGCTCGCTCTGGGAACCAAAAATATTGCAATATGGAATTTTCAAAAGTCGACAACGAAGGCCATGTAGGAGATGGGCGCCATTTAAAAGGTCGTCACGCTGCAATCTCACAGCGGAGGCAACCAAGATTTCAAGCAAAGTTCTAGCCGATAATTCTAGCCTCCATTTTTGAATAATTCTGCCAGCTGTTAAATCGATAAACAGCGTTTCGCCCGTCTTGCACCGGTCAACTTGAATAAACTGTACTGCAAGTATAAAACCTTAGCTCTTTGGGATTGGACTTTAAGGTACTGAATCGCGTCATCTGCGAGACCAATCTGGTTATGCGATCCTCAATCTTTTTAACTTCATGTGCCCAGATATTCAACGTTGGTGACTTCTGTTGAAGCACGCAGAGACACTCAGGGTCACTAAGGGCAGATTACTCCTCAGTTTTCCGGTAAACTTTTCATGTGAATAAGCACATCTCAGACAGGTACAACCTGTCCAAGGGGGCTTACCAAGTTAGACGCCTTTTTTTTCTGAAACCGACATAAATCTTCTATCTCTATGCACCATCGGCCGATTTTGTAGCGATCTCTAAACAGGCCTTAATGGAACTAATAGCTTATCCGAGCGCGTTTGTCTAGTCACCTCCTTCTAGGAGCAGGCAAGGAACTGCTATTCATGAAGATCATCAAGGAAATTTAGATGCTGGAACCATTTGAAAACGATACGGAGCTAATTGACCAGGGGTCTTAACCACAAAAATCGCCTTGTCATTGTTGTTATAGCTGAGCCCACAGGGCGTCGGAGTTTGCACATAAATTTTCCTTTACTGACGGTGAGGAGCGCCGACTGGCGCGATGCTTCCGTTCCCCGGACAGGTTCCAATGTCTCCCTGACGTAACCTTATAGCAATTTTCACCGGTGCTGGAGACTGGCTCATTTGCGTCGAGATACCAACCCATATGTGGAGGATGTGGGCGCAGGCCTCATGACAGATCGGCCACTGCTCCCATGTCCACCCACAGTGGTGTTGATATTGCCTCACCATTGGAACGCGATGAGTATAGGCAGGTTCTGCGTATTTCTCCAAATAACGCGCACTCCATCACTACTAACCTAGACCGACGGATGAAATACTGACTGCCTTCATACTCAATGTGTCCATTTTCTTTTACCTTAGGTCAGTTGCTGGCTTAGAAGACAATTTCTACACCCCCAGCTGTAAACTAACATAAATTTTCATAATCATTCTCTTTCATCTTCTCTCTTTTCAGGTTCCCCACCATCAGCACCAGCCAACCATATGAAGGAGAATCGACGTCCCACATTCATGAACCAACTGTCGAACCTGACTGTCAGTCCGGGAGGCTCGGCGAGTTTGCAGTGCAGCTTTCAGGGTCTAGGCAATCGGCCCCGGGCAACATGGCTCTTCAGACCACAGGGAGCGTCGCCCCAGTTCCCAGGCATGGCGCTGATCGACGAGAGCACGGAGGCTGAATGCAATCATTCCGGGGCACGGCTGTGGATTCCGACAGTTCTCTACCGGCATGCGGGCGAGTACACCGCGACGATAACCAATCAGGAGACGGGCGAGTCTCTTTCAACATCCGGTAATCACATTCTCTAATAGCTGAGGGGAGAGACGATGGAGAATGCAGGTGTTTGAGGCTTATTCTGCCTTCATTCAGTCAATGATAACACCGACCACTAGCTGGGACTGAAAACGCGGCCGACTTCGGCCTAGTAACTGGTTGTGTGTTCGTGATCTCTGCCACCCACATGGAGCTTGTTTGCTTTGGGAAGCCGATAGATTGGTGGGCGTCCGTTACTGACATTCTCTAATCCTTCGCGTTTAGGTCCAGCAGTTCCTCCTATAATAATCTGAAAATGCGCTGTTACTTGGGTTTTACAAAGCCGGGTTATGAATAACTCTGGCGCTTTGGACACTAGAATGAGCTCGCTTAGCGCGATTCCTGGCTTCTAGAACTGCTCACTGCTCTCCACCAGTCACGCAGAGAACTAAAATGGCTTGTCATTATTTAGTGGTAGAATAAACGAAATGGTGCCCCTTCCCCGGATCTGGACCCGAGTCAGTTGATCGTGAAGTAAGCTCCGAACCGCTGCACAAAGGGCTGCTGTCCTGTCGACCGAGATCAGGAATATTCGGTAAGTTTGGGCGGGCGGGGGTGTGAGCACTATTACATCGTGATTTCAGGGCCTAAACGGGTCTTCCCACGCTAACTTTTCAACTAGAGATTAAAGATTTGGGCGTCATCTCACTTATGTACCAATAAATGAATCAGAGTCAAGTCACTAATCTTGCCGGTCGAAAACTGTCTAAACAAGGGGTGTGAACGAAGGCAATCATTTTAGCTTCTTTTTTCTGTTACACTCTTCTCCATTTCTGATAGTTCGTGTTCGAATCTTTTCGATCTGCTGAATGATACTTCCAGTGGGAAGATCGGAAATGCACTACTAACGAAAAACTCTTCTCCCAAATTAATCTGTCAAAAGGCGTTGTTTATCCCCGGTAGGTCTAAGCCACCTTAACATCACGTTTCCTTCATCTGCGGTCGTCACAGGCTAGGTAGTAAAAACAGAAAGCGGACGGAGACAATCGTAGGATGTTGTCCTAAAAATCCTAAATTAACTGTTTACCACGTGGCCGAATCACCGCTTAGCCGCTCGACAACTCGAGAGTCGTGAATGGCAAGTTCCATCGCTGTTGCACTATGTGAGCTCGACAGTGGCTTGAGATGGAATTTGTTCGAAGCAAAAAAACTAGCCACATCCACATTACTAACTGTTCTCTATGAACCTTCACCGTGCTTATCTTTAACTGTATGGCGCTGCTGCGTCGGCGAAACGAGGGATAGAGGAATATTATTTGAAGAGAATCGGTGACTTTTCGGTTGTTTAAGAGTTCACCTCCGAATTTCCACACTTCTACCTACAACCTGTTGGCAGACAAGATGACTGGCAAGAGTGCTGTTTAGATGCTGGATGATGAGTGGTGGGGGTGAGAGGAGCTGCAATCAATGTCGCCCTAATGGTCACGTGAGAGTGATGAAGAAGGAAGGTCATAATCGCTGTTCTCCAGGGCGGCAACTGTTTATGTTGGGTCTGTGAAATGAGCAGATGGCGTTTTAGCACCATCCGCCGGTATTTCAGAGTTTGGAGAGACGACAAAGTGCGCTCATAACCCCTCCTAATACTAATTATGGTCAAACGTACCATTTCCATTGTTTCCGATGAGTACGAAAGGGTGAATTCCAAAGAGTGGTTGAGAAGAAAGAGAAATGTTCTCGGACTTTGAATTCATGCTCGGACCCGTCACCAGGTACAGCAATGTGTTGGACGCACCGAGGACGCAGCGTCTATATGGATAACTAGGTTCTGTAAATGTTGCTTCCTCTTTGAGTCTAACAGCCCTTTCTGTCGCTCAATCTGATGACGGATTCAAGCATGAATCCGAATCGTCGGACGAATAAGGTTCTTATTCCAGCCAGTATTGGTTCCCCGAGTGCAATAAGGTCATCATAAAGCGGAACTAAGTTTAATGTCCCCCACAAAAGTGCCCCCAATGCCCTCATTGCTATTGCTCCCGTTTCAGTATATCGTCTTGGCTTGACTTTAGCCCCATAGGTTGGGGCGTACGCCGAAGTTCTGGAACATTCCGCTAGAGGGTCACGCGGTGAT
>CACRXP010000274.1:22897-61365 GCA_902702965.1 Spirometra erinaceieuropaei | reverse complement strand
CTTGCTTCAGGGGTGGCGCATGGTGTGTTGCGGAGACGTGTCACTTGTGTGCGCGTTGTGGAGTAGATTCGTGCGTGGCCTAGGGACGTGTGTGTGTGTGTGCCCCTAAGACGAGTCACGCGATAGGATAAACTGCGTCATGACGTGGGCTGGACCGGGGCACGGCAGACGTTATTGGGGGTGGCTGCAAGCCCAGGTGCAGGCCCACGCACGTTGGGATCCGGACTGCCCCCTTTTTCCTTGTTGCGTATGTTAAGGACCAAGTGTGTGGTACACCTGACCCAGATGGGGAGGATGAGAAAGTCTGTCAGGTGCTGCGAAAGTCTACTATCACTAAAAACTAATTCACGCGTAGGTCACCGTCCCTGAGCCCACCATACTGCGGAGCCCACGGTTAATATCGTCGGATTCGTCAGTTGAACCATCTGGTAGGTTAAGGTGCGGTGATTGGGTCCGGACTGCGATTTTTCATCTTAAACTTTCATAGAGACCCATCTAGTCGAATGGGTCCTACGATGGCCAACGGTTCCGGGCTAATGTGGGCAGGAAGACGGAAGTGACGGGTGTACGTTTGGTCGCCCGGTATTAGTTTGTCGGTCGCAATACGATGAATTCGCAAGCGACCGACCAAGTGGATGGGTGATTCAAAAACGTGGTGACAGTTGGCACAGGTTGAAATGTTGTCCACTTTACTACTAGGAGGGGTGATGGCGGTGTCGGTGACGAATAGGATGGCGGGAGTGTTTTCGTTGGTGATGTTAACGGCAGAGAAGGTGGTAGTGGTGGTGCTGATGGTGGACATGGAGGTGTTTTGTACTAGGGATGGCGAGTCGTTTGTGATATCCTGGTTTGCACTTGTCAAATGAGGCCGCTTCATGTGCTGAAAGTGCGATGTAAGTGAGGGAAAGAAGACGACTTAAGTGCATGCGTCGTTTGTCCACACAACTTGAATCTTGCGAAGTTCTCTGTACCCTGACAATCACTATTTCGTTGGCTTCGAAGATGACTGCTTCAGTCTAACTGGCAGTGTACATTGCTTGCCAATCTTGAGCGAGGTCCTACCAGGTATCCTAACTGATTTGCGCTTGCGGAAGGTCTTCAAAGCGGCCTTGTAACGATTCTTGCCCGTCTTGTCCACAAGCACTCATTGGGAGTCATCGTAGAATAACCGCTTGTACATGCGTCCGTCATCTAGCTCCTCCAGTTGGTATCTCCACTACAGTTACGTCTTCCTTAGCCTATTGTAAATACTAAAACGCTAGTTATTTCCAGGATCACGATGCTTGGAGTTTTTTCCTGCCACAACTATCAGTATTCGCCTGAGGCAACTGGGGCAGCAAAATTTGAGTTTTATTACTCGTTTTTCATACTCAATTTACGCCACTGCTCTGTAAAAAGTTTAGTCAGGACAACAGCTCTTTACATTCTCAGGTTCGTGTTGAGGGTGACGCCGTTGTGATTTGGGTTGGAGCGCTGTAGCCAACCGAATGCTTGGCTGGTATTGGCTATCCGACGTGCAACTTTATAGTAAATCTCAATGTTTTCTAAGCTGCACTCCCAGATGCACGAAGTTGTCAATTGGTGTGAGACGATTCCCATGGGCATTACTTCGCGGCTCCTTGAAGTCATTAGTTGATATTGTTCGATGTACGGCCACTGTTCTTCTTGATGATCGTGAGTCCTAATTTACAGCAAATGGAATCAACGAGGTCTACACTACGTTGTATGCCTTTTCCGCTGTCATGCTTAGCGCGCTGCAACTCCCCGGCAAGAGGCAGTGGACACGAAATGAACAAAATGGCCACTAGATTTCTCAGTCATTTACCCAAAAATACGTGCTGCGGGATTAATGAAGTTATAACAGGTTTACGAATTGGGCTGCACAGAGTTGAGCGAAAGAGCACTTTTTCGTGGTGTATGCAGTCCCAGGTGAACTCTGCGATCGCAACACCAAATAGCGAAATCTAATCTCGTTCCTCCGTAGTGGAATCTGCGTACCTCATGTGACATCAGGTGCTTCCCACTTGTGGGTGCACCTGCATACCTGATTCGTGTTGTGTTCAGACTCATTAGGCGGCCATCATAGCCTTTTCAGAAGGCGGCTTTCTTGAGAGGAAATCGAAAGCGCCTCAGTAAAAGCATGAAATCCTCCAAATCTGATAAACTTGAGCGCGCCAAGGACTCGTTCTCCTCTAACTTCCCGTGGCTGATTATGGAATGCCGACGTTTTTGTTAGAGGTCTCATCCATTTTTACAAACAGGCCGTCCTCGAAGGCCGTCAACTACCTCTGCGAATTTCTATCTGCCAATCAGCAAGAAACAAGAATACCGATATATGCACTCAACGGACTATTGTTAAGATGCACATTAACGTTGCAACATGGCAACAGACGGGATTGCTATGGGTCTGCCTCATGATTCGTTTTTAGCCAATGCATTCACAGACAAGCAGAACAAAAATCAAGAGGCTAAGGCACAACGCGTATGATACCATTGTAAATGCATCTGAGCGAACCAGCATGACCGCTATCATACATCCCATAGACCAATCAATCATATTCACGGTTGAGACCAAGGTTCATTCCTGAATGAAAGATCTAACGGCCGCGTACAAAAAATGGCATACGAGCTTTAGAACTTTCGAATTCCTTAGTCAAAGCGTAGGTTAAAGAATATTACGTGATTATCCCAGTGATGTTGGTGGATTTCGGCTCAAATATTCATATCAGCATTCTGACTGGGCCTATAAAGCTTGATTGCGAGGGATTCACTCCGAGTTAGCGCACTGAGTCGTGAGGAGGTCGAAAAGCGGAAATTTAGTCCATTGTTTGGCGGAAAGGGGGAAAAAATTCCGTTCGACAGGTGGTTTCGCGACAGAACTTGGGAATATCCGTGGCTTGCTCCGTGAGAAAGGCTATTCCAAGCGATTTATTGCAACGAAGATTATCGAAAATCTTGAAAAAAGCTGCCGTGCTGACGAAAAAACTGTGAAGGTCCACTTATAAAAGTTTCTTTT
Source organism: Spirometra erinaceieuropaei (assembly GCA_902702965.1). NCBI lineage: Eukaryota > Metazoa > Platyhelminthes > Cestoda > Diphyllobothriidea > Diphyllobothriidae > Spirometra > Spirometra erinaceieuropaei. Next base: position 58,349 of record CACRXP010000274.1, on the reverse strand, counting down.
TAATTAGACGAACCAAATCAAAATGTAAAGAGGCAGTCCCAGGAACTAAACTTCGAGTATTATTAGAAACCAACTTCGTTCTACGTAGGTAGGGTAGGGAGTAGTTGCTGGCGTAGACCACCCCTGTGCGAGTTTACACCACTACTTACTTCTGTTACGTCATTCAACAAGGATACGGGAACGACTCCAAGGGGGACTGAGAAAATGTGAAATTTGGTTCGTAAACAGCACCATCCTCGCATATATGGTTGATTTCTGTCACCGTGCGGGCCCCAACGAAGCTGCTCGAGTTACTTATAAAGTCGCACCGAACTAACCCAAACTCCTCGGGCAGCGTTTACTAGAAACTACAGAAAAGACTACAAACAGATAACACAAGCCGATCCTGTGCACAAATAAGAATCTCGTGCAGACGCCAGTTGGCAAAGCCGAAACAGCAGTTAACCTGCTAGCATCATGCAGTTTTCCGCGCACCCATCCCCAGCCACATTGTCAATTTCTACCCTGATTAGGGTAGAGATTGACTGACTGTCTTTACCTATTCTCCTCTACCTCAATCTCCCACCTGCGTGAACCAATGACTACAACTCGATATCTGACTACCCGAATATTTTACTCAACGCGGTAAGCCTAATCCCCCGGAGAATTTATTGAATGCAAAACAGTGATTGGCGGCCTTTCAATGCCGAACAACGTCTAGGTGAGTGAATTCAAAGTTTGAGTGAGCAGGATGGCCGAAATATAAAGTTCAGATGATGAGTTAAATCGTCGTCGTTTGTAAAAAGAGCAAACAGCATTTCTTGCTTTGAACGCCCGAGGATACGTCAACACAAAGACCTTTCGTTGTGGTATTCGGGACGTCGGCGTTACAAAAAGACACGACCCGGCTTCACTAATTCCATAAATAATGCATTTTCTTTGCCATGATGTCATCCGTCGTGGACACCGGTAATGTGAAATTGACTCCCCTATAACCTTCTTTACGGTTGAAAAGTGGTAGCTTATCTATTTCATTCTTTTTATTTTCACAGCAATGTCCCGAATTTTGGGGCACTACTCATAATACCCTCCTTCCCCCTAAACTGAGCATGATTTTAATGCTTTTCAGCTGTGATTCAGGTGATACCAGAGTACAAGCGTGGCCTAGCCGATGCCTACTTCGAGATCGAAGAGACACCGGAGGTGAAGAAAGACCAATGCGTGGAATTCTCCATGAATTTCGAGGGCTTCGAAAGAATTCCCTCGCGAGTGATGTGGCTGCATGATGGCCGGCCGATCGATTCAACGAAGTGGGCCATAGCAGTCAGCCCTAGAGGCACCTACGCGCGATCGAATTGTTTGAAAAAAGTTGACGAGGGTCTTTACACCTGTCAGGTCTCGGAATTCGAATATGGAGTCCATTTGGAATCGAGCGGTAAGTTTTACTAGTCTGAAGTGCACTAGACGCAATTTTTGACAGATGTATTGTGGCAAAATTTGGCGCATATGTTTTTCCCCTTGTTCTTGCAGTGAGGCAGCTGATTAATAGAGTGTAAAATGTGCTTAGGTTTGGTAAAATGCCAATTGGCGGTCACGGCGGAGTAAAACTTCGTCAACATACGTCCCCCTTGGGTCCATACGTACGAGTATGTGCCGTCAGACCTGTTTGGCAAGAGGCAAGTCAGTCAAAAAGAGAACAACCTGTGACCAGGACGGACGGTATGCGAATGCATGATTATTCTGCGAAATAAGGAGGTTGCATTGATGCCTGATAGCACAGAAGGGGGGAGGGGCTCGATGAGCAATCATTACGGACGGCGAGTTATGCTCGCGCTGTAGAATCCGTATGAAAGACGCCTGCGCTCGCAAGGTCGGGCACACTTCTGATTACCCTCTTGTCTTACGCCGTCGTTCGACTGCGCTGATGTAGGTTTTTTACAATTACCAGCATAGAACAAACGTTTAAAGAACTTCGCTGGAAGATTGAGGGCAGAAAAAAATAACCAAGCACACAGTTTCGAGGCTGGGCTCGTACAAGCTCCACAAAGACCATGTAAATAAGTTCCCAATTTTTTCCCTTTCGTCTTCTCGCTAGAATAAGCGTCTCGTCTAGGTATACAAAAGTAGGAAGACTGATTACGTCCCAGTCCTTGTTTGCGGCTGTTTGAATGTGTAACGTTATGTCGTACAGCAGCTGGCCTAGCAATTTGGGCCGATTGTTTACTGAAAAGAAGGAAGTGTGATCATTGGAACAGCAGACTTATACAACTGCTGTTCCATTGGTGGTTCATTATTCTTCTTTTTGCGACGAAAACCTGGAACTAGCAGGTTCGCCTCTATGTAAGACTGTTTACTATCATGCCATAACCATATGGTCTCACTTTCACAAATATGCCTCCTTTGATGTGAGCGTAATAGGTCACGAATCACCATGAGCCATAACTGCGTGAGAGAACAGTCTGAATTTACTTTCACGGACAGCATACGAGACAGGCTGTGATAAATGAACCTTGGCGGGTGATTGTTTGGTAACATGACGGGATGAATATCTACTTAAAGTCAACCTGCTTACAGAATATGCAAAGATAACAACCCATCCCGCCCATATCAGCCGCAACTCGACAGAAACTTCACAGCATCCGAGTTTCATTTGTGTCAATAGAGAGTAATCACCCCTACCTTCTTTCGCTAAACGTTTTCACGCGAAATATTCCGGGATTTTGCTAAATGTACTGATTATTGGACGTCTCTCTCAACATATTTTGTAACCTACGGGGCATCCACGTAATGCAACCTTGGGCTGACACAGTTCTTTCTCACACTTTTCTAGGCGCTTGAGCAACTGAAACCGTCGTAGTCAACAAACTTTAATCAACCATCATAATATGCGTGATGCTGAAAACCATCTATTGCTCTCATTTTAACAGACTCTTCGGGAAGCCTGCTCATTCTCAGTTATTAGATGCCCAAAAATTGAAGATCGTTAACCTCAGACGTTGTATGTCTCGCTTTCGACAGTCTATGTGGAGCTGCTTTCACACATTATTAAGCAAACTACAAATTACGTAGTTGCCATTAAAACCAGTTTACCATCCGGTACTTATCAAAAAATTTGTATTAATACTCAAGTAATTGTCCCCACTAAAGTGTCAATTTGTGATTAGAACGCTAAAGAGGTGACGGCAGCTAATAAGCCAGCAATGGGCATTCCAGTGTACCTTGCCTTTGTCGGTAATATTACTCTGCATACATACATGACAGTTCGACCGTCGTATCCGACGATGTCCTCCATGTGCTCCACAGCAAAGTGAAACAGACACGGTGACTTGCGCGTGACTTAGTTTGTAGTAAATGTAGACCCTCGCAGCATCTACCACGCTCTCTCATCCTCCTCCTCCTCCACCTGGACCCGGTGTCAAGACAGAATCAAGAAAACCGTAGGCAGGGGGGGGCGTAGGTGGATGACACGGTCGAGCCCACACCCTAGCCTTCCACTCCACACCCCCTGGTCCGCACAGCAAATGGACGGAATTTTAACCAACAACAGCAAAAGGGGCTGGTGCGACCGAAGCCGCCCCTAGGTGTGTCATCACACCTGGTTTGGATCGCACGGAGTGGGTGTGCCATAAAGGCCACCTTAAGAAGAAGCCATTAAAGCCTGGTTTTCAGTTTACTAGTCGGCCACTCCACACATTGGACGGACTGCAAGATCCATGTTATCTCGTCAGTTGGCAACCTTCCAAGCCACGGCTTTTAGTACATCGTGCTAGATTCAGGCAAGTCAACTTGTTTAAAGTGAGGAATGTGCGTTGAGATCGTCGAACCTACTCACTCTATCCCATCCCGCGCACCAGTCAACTGTCGGAGCCGGTTAAAAAACTGATGTTAAGATGGGAAGCGATGAGTGACAGAGCTGAAGACAACTCGTCTGCGCGTGCCAAACAGAGGACCTGGCCCCCCATACGTAGGCACCCCGATTAAACACAAAATGAAGTAGAACGCTTGGAATTCACACGCAGCAGAGGAGCCACACGGAGAAAAGAGTCGAAAAGCACACTTCTATTTATTTGAGTTGTGCCGGTGGTGTAGATTGTTGGAGGTGTGTATGCGTTATGCGTTATGCGTGCGTTTATGGGGGAATGTTGCTGGTTTAAATCCTTCTCAAGTGTTTGTTGTGGACCAGGGGATGTGGCGGTACACCTACGTGCGAATCCGGCCATGCCAGCCACCTGCGTCCTCTCCCGCCTTCGGTCATCTGAACTATGTCTTGACACCGAACTCAGGCGAGCTAGGAGGAGGGAATGCGGCAGAAGCTGTGTACGTCTACTACCAATATGAGCCAATTCACACACAAGCCACCGTGCCTGCCCTCACTTTGCTGTGGAGCACACGGTGGGCATCGTCGGCAACGACGGTCGAACTGCTGGTTGGGGAGATATGTGGTCGTGTCTACGGTACTTAACCGCAGGTTTTCGTGAATGCACCTGCTACCGAAGGGGCCCATGTGATGGCTGAATGTGCGGGGACAGCGTTAACAATTGAGGCGACGGCGTCTGGTGTGTTTTGATGCTCTAGACACCAGTTTGCCAGATAAATGAAGTAAATGTACGGTGAAAATATGTAGAGGATAGGTTGGGGATCGTTGAGTCGGTTGTCGTTGTGGTACTGTTAGTGATGGGAACGCCGATCGATGGGGAGTTGACTGGGCTCGGGTTGGGAGGGTTGATGCATGTGTGTAGCCTGTTAAGTGTGTCAATACTGCTATGAATTCTGCTGTTATGGATATGCATGTGACCAAATAGGCCCTCGCGGTGTATAAATGTGCGTCGACAGTGTGAACGGTGAAGGCGGATGCGGCGAGTGTACGTGGGGGCTCCTGGCATTGGTGCGCCGGTCGTGGCGTGGTGGATTTGCAAGTGACCGACCAGACCGACGCGTACGATGAATATGCGAACGCAATGAGGGCAGGTCAGAACCGAGACCACATCGTTGAAAGTGAGAATGGTAATGATGAGGATGGTGATTGGCGGGCCGTCGAGACCGTTTAGACTGATGGGGAGAATGGGGGCTGTGGTAGTCACCGTCTTAGCAGAGGAGGTTGTGGCGGGCATGATAGAGATGGTGGTGGTGGACGCCGGCGGAGCACCGGAATTCTGAGCATAGATAGTGAGAGCAGCCGTCGTATGCATGTAAGGAGGGATTGGAGTTTGGTGTTGCGGGTCAGAGGCGTCTGAGACTTGCGAGCTCCCTCTTTGGGCTTGGTAGCGGTTGGTTTCATGAATGGCTGATCCTGTTTTCACTGCTCTTCTCCAGACCGGTTGACCCAGCGTGGTGTCCTTGTAGCAGCGGATCTGACCTTGTCGGTGATCACTGGTGACTAAATTTTATTAAAAGAGACATTCTGGGAGGTGGGCGTCGCTCATCCTCATGAGATGACCTTTCCATCGTAGCTGCAGTTGCCTCAACATGACGTGGATTTTGAGGATTCCAGTCTGTCCCAAAATCCCCATGTTTGGAACCTACCCTACCACCTCAGCTTTAGTATCCGAAGGAAACAGCCGAGGTGGAAGTTATTGAGCCTCCGCGTTTGTCTCTTGTAGCCTCTTCAGGTCTCAGCATCATACAACAGTGTCGGCAGGATGAAGGATTTATACATCTTCAGTCTCGTATTCAGGTGGAGATGGGGGCAATTTCGTAGGGAGTTCTGCAGCCAACCGAAGGCGTGGTTGGATTTGGAGATCCGGTTTGCGACTTCGTTGTCGAATTTGCTGTAGCGTGAGAGTGTGTGACTAGGTAGGCGAAATTGTCAAATGTCTTCATTTGATGCCATTGACGGGGATGCGAAGAACAACGTATGTATGACCACCGTCTTGTTCGCATTGATGGACAGTTCAAAGTTGGCATAGCTGGTTGCAGAGAGATCCATGGTCCGTTGCATGTCAACTTCTGGCACGGTGTTGAGCGCGCAATCGTCCGCTGGAGGAGCGCCTTGAGGCCCCCATGCGACGGCTGCTGAGAAGATGCCCTTTGGTTCTGTAGTCCATGCAGGCAGTCATCACGGTAAGCGCCCATCAGCATTGCAGAAGCCATGAGACTGAAGAGGGTAGGGGCGGGTATGCAGCCCTGTTCCACTCTGCCGGTTACTGCAATGCCTTTGGGTCTGTGATGCACGTCGTCATCCCCCCGTGAAGTTGACGCATTAAATGCGTGAACCGGTCAGGACAACCAAAGTTCTGCACGGTTTTCCACAGTCCATCACGATTCACCGTGTCGAAAGCTTTCGTCCATTCCACGAAGGTAGTGCAAAAGTGGCACTTCTTGCATTTGGCGGACGGTGAAGAGTATGTCGATACTTTCATGGTGACGTCGGAAGCCACAGTGGCTTTCTGGCAGAAGTCCCTGTTCGAGATGGCCATTGGGACGGTTGAGGAGGATGTGGGCGAAATTCCTCCCGGTGATGTTGAGCAGCGAGATTCCTCCGTGGTTAGCTCAGAGGCATCGGTTCCGTTGGTTGAGACAGACGACTCTTGCATCCTTGAAATTCCGAGGAACTTGTCCTCGGCGACACATCCCCTGGAATAGCGTTGTGAGTTCACCCATGAGCTTGGAGTCACCGTGGTTACTGACTTCCACCGAAATCGCGTGAGATCCCGGTGCTCTCTCTTTGGACAGTTGGTGCACAGCGCGGATGGCTTCTAGGAGAGAGGGAGGAGGTCCAAGTCGGCGTTGAGTTTCGCTTGGGGTAGCTGGTCGATGGCCGGGTCGCAGAGTGTAGGACGGTTGAGAACTTTTCAGAAACGCTCTGTCCCGAGTTTTAGAATACGTAGTTTTCCCGTCGGATGCGTTGTTCCGCCGGTGCTGAGACGTGGCGCGATTCCCTTGGTTGACGCACTGTAGATCGCCTTGAGTAATGGGAAGAGATTCTCAATTTCATTCCGGTCGGCACACCTCTGAATTTCCCCAACCTTGCGGGTCATCTAGGTGTCCTGTATCGCCCTCTGTCCGTGCTGTACGATGCGGCGATAGTGAAAGAAGGTCTCCTCGTTTATGTCAGTCTGATAGTCCATGTCCAACTTTTGCAGCCTATGCTTATTGGCGAGCAGATTGCTGATGTCTGCGTCGTTGTCGTCAAACCAGTCCTGATGTTGGCGACGTCCAGGGCAGTGGATTGGATGTCATTCCGCAGTTGACACCACTGACTCTCCACGGTGGAGTTGTCGTCCGAAGCCGGCGGTTCTTCGGGTGTTGGGCTAATTTATTGTTGAAATGGATACGATGAGCAGGAAAATTCAACAGTGCAGTAGGTACCCTGCTTAATAGTCGCTTAGCTTGTGGGCTGCTGTTAGGCATCAGTTGGAGCATCAGAGATGACGAGGCGGTAATTCGGCGTCGCAAATAGTCTTGGTAACCAGCCTGTCTTGTAGGCCTTGCCGCAGGACGAGAACGTGGTCTAGCAGCTGCCAGCGTCGCGGTGGGGGGAGGGGGCTGCATTCGAGTTGTCCTCTTCTTCGTCGAAAAGTACTGGTGAGAAGAAATTTGTGTTCTGTGCAAGTTCGCAGGAGACTGTCGTTGTCGTTGCAGCGGTCGAGTCTATGGAGATCAAACATTCCCTCTCCAGGCAGCGTAGTCTCTTCTGATGCATACATTAAATTTACCAAGGACAGACATTGCGTCCGCCTTCGAACAGTCGTCAAGAATGCGTGCAGGTCCTCGTAGAACTTTGTTTTATCCCCGTCCATGATGGTCCATAATGCAATAGATGTAGGCGCTGATGACATTGGCAAATCTGTTCCCCCGAAGAGACAGGTGCCGGCTCACGAGGCGATCGTTGAGGCTCTGTGGCAGACAAGGCAGTCGTCCCGCGATGTCGATCTGAATGGCAAAGGCGACGCCTGAATCGCGTCGCTCTGCCTTTGGGCGACCGCTCCAGAAGGAGGTGAAGCCGGACCTCACCTCCTCCTGTTGGCCTTGTCCGGAGAAGCGAATCCTTTTGTGGACAGTGACATCCACCATTTAGTGCGCCAGATCTCGGACATGTATCGCCGTCTTCCGTTCCGTTCGGTTGCTCCTCGGATTGTCTGAAACGGAACGAACGTTCCAGACTGTCAGAGTGAGAGGACTCACCCTTGCAGCCTGCGGGGGGCGGTAGGAGGGGGTTTTGACGTGGGTTGTTCTTAACATGATTGTTTCGATCGTGAGTTGTCTATCTATTAGCCACAGTCTGCATGCAGCTGACATGATTCCAACACTTATTAGGATACGTTCTCAAACCCCTTCCCCCCACCATGGGCTAAGTAGTGCTATCCCTAAATATGGCTGCTTGGACATCCCATATACCTCAAACAAAACCATCTTCTCGTAGTCCTGGTGGTTCAACGCACACCTTTTCACCTTCTAGCCCAATTGCACGTAAGCTGCGCCCCCGTCGATCGGGCCATGGTCAACCATCCCGCGCCGAAGGTCAATGAAAACACGCGTGCCACTGTGGCCTACGAAGGTTCCCCTCTGAGTCTCAAGTGTCCCCTGCCCGCATCTGCATTTGACAACTACGATCGAACGGGGTCGGTGCAAATGCAGTGGTTCCGCGACGGCGTCCAACTGTACGACTCCGGTCCCCGGGCTCCTTCCTACTTTATTGCAAGCAACGCCCTGTTTCAGGATGGCAACACGGTCTGGCGAGCGGGCATAGCGGAAGGCCGTGTGACTCTGAGTACCGATAGGGTACGGAGTGTGGATGCTGGCTGTTACTCCTGTCGTGTTTTCATCGGTGACGATGCTTATGAGTCCTCAGGTACACACATTTTTGGTTTCTTTGTGTCTGTCACGTCCATATCACTACGCACTCCAGCATGCCTTGTCAGCAGCGGGTTCAAATGTAATAAAGCGTCAAATAAATAGGCAGATTTCGTATCTATGAGTCAATGAGAACGGATAATACTAATTGTTATCGTGGCTCTTACCAGGCGTCTGGAAGTTACAAGAGAGGGGACCCAGATGTGAGGTCTTCAATTTTTAGTGACCATAGCCTTCTTTGAAATCCATGCAAATCATGAATGAGATGCCGTTCGCTTAGTTTACACCATTCTCACATAGTTTAAATGATACAACTGTCGGATTCCATCTCGCGTAGAAACAGTTTGTGTACTTCCAGGTCAAAGTGGAAGGCAGCACTCAAAATCATACCCATAAGTACCTCGATTGACCATGCTTTATTCTCCAGATTCGAATCTCCTCTTTCCTATTTGAGTTTGAATTATCGGTCTCCTCCAGATCACAGTTTGCTGTAGTTTACTGAAAACCCCATTTAAATTTATATATTCATTATTGGCTTGTTTCCCTTATTTGGTTTTGCGAATTTAAAACCGAATTTCCCCGTTTCAAAGTTTAGAATCAGCCATAATGCGAAGTCTTACGTCCATCCAAATACTTATAGTAAGTTGGCTAACTCATGAAATGTCGACCAAAATTTCGATATGCGTTTTCGTTCCGAAAATATTAATTAAGTAGAGTTTTAAAACTGATCATCGTGCAACGTAATTCTATAGTAATTCACTTACCACAGGATGCCGGCTTTCGAGTGAACTTCTTTCTGGCTGCATGCGAAAACTATACTCTGTAAAAAATGAATACTTAGGTAACATGCATTTTTCTCATTGATTTTCGATGCCCTTAAAATTCAATTATATTTCCTGGAAGATATGCATAAAATATTCACTCTCTTGCTTATTAGGTAGAAAATTACGTCTTCTTCCAATTTTATGCTCAAAGGAAGAGTATAATTCGGTTTTCAAAAACTTCTACAATTTCCGAATAATTTTGAACCCAACCTGCCGCTGCGCTTGTATTCAGAATTTCCAGACTACAAGCCGTATATTTTCCGCGTAGGGAAAACTATACATTTCTCTGCGGTATTAAGAGGGGACCATATGGGGTTCATAAAATTTAGCAGTGGATTTGAGCCATATTGTTAACTTTACAAGCCACATTAGTAAATGCCGAAACACGATGGTTTCTGAAGGGCCATTTCATGGTATTAAAAAATCTCACAATTAGAAACTTTTTTAAAACCTAATTATATCCTTCCTTTGAGTATAAAATTGGAAGATGACATAATATTCTACCGAATGAGCAAGAGAGTGGTTATTTTAATGCATGTTCTCCATGAAATATAATCGAATTTTTAGAGCATCGAAAATCAATGAGAAAAATGCATGTTACTTAAGTATTCATTTTTCACATAGTATAGTTTTTGCGTGCAGCCGGAAATAAGTTCATTCGAAAGCCGGCATCCCGAGGTAAGTGAATTATTATAACATCGTGCTGCACAATGATTAGTTTTACAACCCTACTTAATCAGTCTTTTCGAAAAGAAAACGCATTTCGGAATTCCGATTGACATTTCATGCATGAGCCCACAATAGGCGACAAAATCGTTGGAGCGTAAGCATTCTGAGCAACTGAAACGTGTGGAAATCATGTCCTACCACCAAAATTGTTTTTATTAAAATTTGAGATACAGATGATACATTTCCTTCAAGACTGGCGCTATGAATCAAAATAATGTTTCTTGCACTGTACCGACCTCACTATTAATTTTTAACTCTGACCTTATTACCAGCTTCGTATTTTCCACTTTGTAATGTGTTGGTCAGAGTATCGGCCAGATAAATGGGTTGAGACTATCGTCGGATATTAAGTATATCATTGTCTAAGGGATTTGTCAATGGGATTGAACAACAACCTGGATACGAACGTTTAGTTTTGGGCTCTGAGCCAACGCATGCGCTGAGAAAGCAATCGTAATGTATTTGTGTCTACTTACAAGCACTCGGTAGTAATAATTTTTACTGCTCTCATCAGACACTTTCTGCTTGCTCGTGGCTCAAAGCCCAAGCTGCTGACGGCACTTACCTCGCACGTATACCACTCTCCTAGACTGAACTCTCGCTTTGCATATCCATTTACGTGTCTCACGATTGGCGTTCTTCATGACCTCGACTAGCGGGCATACCAGTCAGAACTGCTGTCCGTATATCGTCGTCTTTTGCCCTAAATAAGAGTAATGTCCTCCACTAACGAACCCTGATCTCTGACTTTTGACCGTGACGTTGTCGTGGCTACTAGTTGATGTTATCTCCGACACCTCTTCATGCTAAAATAGACTCCGCTGTCTCGCTCTTACGCCGGAAGCGGTGGTTGCCATGCCGTTAGACCACTCTGCCCTGTACCCCCAGGAATTCGTCTGGAGGCCACCGAGGTCTAGCATCATTGCCCTACCGCGCACAGCCCCTCACTGCGTCTAAACGCAGCTGACTTCCCGTGACCCCACCCTCACCATCGTTGCCCTCCCCTTCGCTGCAGTGAAACCGCCGATTTCACCTCACGCGCCGGACTCCCACTCTTGTAGACACCCGCCACCCTATTCTGGCCCAAAGTGCTGCGGCCAAACACCACACTTACCCCCCCCCCCCTCCCTCGGCCTCGACCACCGGATGTTTGTTCGTCCACACGCCCTGCTAACAATTTTGTAAAGGAAAACCAGTGCCCTGTTGGGAATTTATGAGTGTAAAATAATTGAAAACGTTCTTTTCTACCGTCTGCCTCATTCAATGCCTAGTGGGGCTCTTTTCAAACCTAAAGCAATAACTTTAAAATTACGTTATCATTCAGTCTGTCACAATGCTTCAATTTAAGTTCTATTTTATTTTCCTCCCCTACAAGATATGATTTGATTGAGACTGTTTATTACACCATCCTTCCCGGAGCCTCGCATAGCATAGCTACTGGATTATAGTACTTGTCTGCAAGCTCCTTTCACTGCTGTTTTCTCCGTCGAACAGGTTTATCACTCAAAATGTTTGCCGATATTTTCTCCTCAAAGGAATCATAGATGTTTCTGCCTGTCCTCAATTTGTGGAACAGTTGTCACGACTCAAAGTGTTTGCTGGCGCGGCTGCTGTCCTAACCTGCCGCATACAACCATGGATAATTGAATCCGCCAGCCCGACCGGCCAGCAACAGGATGGTAGCATGCAAATCACCTGGTATCAGTACAACACAGCAATTACGCCAGAAATTCAACAAAAAATGGGCATTGAGATCAGCCAGGAAAATGGTATTTGTACCCTCCGCATCGGCAAAGTTTCACGCCGGTTCGCTGGAATCTACAGGTGCGAAGCCCGCTGTCCACAGTGCGTATGTGAGACAAGCTGCCAATTGCTTGTTGAACGTGAGTTTGCGTTAGTCTTCTTTTTTGCATGAAGAATTTGAAGTTTCCGTAGCGAACCCCTATTCAAAAGTTTGTCGGTGTGCTTAGGGGGGGGGGACTGTTGTGCGCATCGAGGCTTCCCGAGTGAACACTGAGATTGTGGATGGACCACCCAGAGGCGTTTAAAATGTTGACACTGGCGGTGCAATTTTTCGTCCCAGAACATCAAGAGGGCAGAAGTCGACTTCAACTAGCAGTTGTTAGGAGGAATTGAAGTGCCGCTTTGTTTAGCAGAATCTGTTCCCAATTTGTTTTGTGATCCTGCCTGAAGTGCATTAATTACTGCGGTTTTCGAGGAATGGGTTTTACCAGCAAACGGAGAACAATCTCCGGGGCCCACGTGTGCCTGATCAAAGTAAATATCCAACAAGAGATCATGTTTCATCTCCACGTCTATTTTTGTCTAATAGGTATGCTAACATACAAATATGCATGTCAGCTTAAGTCTCCCACAAAATCACTATCTGTACTGCATTAAGCGCTTATAAGGTCACTGCCAAACCCACTGCCGCGGCCCAAAGAAAGATTAAAAGTCATAGTAACGTCGGGTAGTCTTTGTTGCTTTTGAGAAGTAGCGTGGCCCTTATGCGAGGGTTACTCACATCCTGCTCTTCCTCCTCAGGTTAAAGCTACCTACAAAGGGCTATGAGCTCTAACGTGTCTCTTCTTTAAAATCTACAAACAAAATAAAATGGTCAGATATGGTTCTGTGGGCGCATCTGAGGTAAACAAACCCCAGCCATCTAGCCCATAACCCTAACGCCTAACCCTAACCGCCAGCCCTAAGCTCTAGTCCCCTGACCATCATCTCTAACACTAACCCTAAGCCCTAGGCCTTTAACCCTGATTATAAGCCTAACCCTTAACTACAGCCCTAAACCCTAACCCTGAAACATCCAGCGCGGATGTTGGAAGGAGACGACAGGTCGAAAGTCAAGAAGGACCACCGGCACTGGACTGGAAAAGTTGACAAGACAACAAAAGATGAGGCCATCAACAGAACACACACCGCAACGCACAGCAACACCAAGCCAACGTAATCACACCAATTCAAAATAAGTAAGTAGGTCAACAGTATTGCGTCCATCAGGTGCGACTACATAACCACATCTTGCCAATCAAATTGCCGATAGAGACGAGGAAGACTGAAAGAGCCATTTCTGGCTTATTAGTCGTCACCAGCCAGCCATACCCAACCCCAGGTTTGCAACCTCTGAGGTTCAAATCCGCGACCAACATCGTAACTACTGAGCCTCAGGGGTTGGAGGAATCTGAGACTACTAATGACGGCTAATAAATCAGAAATGGCCATTCCAGTCGCTTTGTCTTTGTCGGCAGTGCCATTCTGCCTATAATGCAATCCGCTCAGCGGATTCTGGTGAGAACCGAGATTGAACCTCAACCCACAACCGGACGAGTGCGCCCCGTGACGCGGTCAGAAAGCGCCCCTCTGCCACCACTAACAACAAGACCTATAATATTATAAGCGGACTGTTATCAGCTTAATGAAGATTAACTGTAGTACAGTGATATCGATCAGTAGGTGGCTAGAGCGCCGAGCTTCGGCTCAGCTGGAAGCTACAAATCGAGTTTTTGTCGTAACCGCAATGTCCCAACAGCACAGACCAGCATAATGGGCTCGTTGTGCAGATCACACCTCTGTCGCCGTGAGGTGAGATTGGGTGTCGACATTCAAATAAAATTTCAACATCGTCTCCCCGGTCAAAAGTCACGGCGGTGAAGGGAGGGGACAGTCAGATGGTTTTTTCGTTGTGTCCGTTTGTCGTACAGATTGTTATCCTAAAACCAGCGTATTCTCCAATTCGACCTAGACGACGCAAATAATTGCCTTCAACAACAACCACCAAGTCATCTGCAACTGCAGTCACACAAGGTGGAGGGATGCTATTTCAGCATCTTGAGGGCACTTCGGTTGACAGAAAGTAGGGTTGGCTGGACTATAAATGGCTTTCGCCGGTGTTCAGAGCAGATGTTTACTGCGCCTTGCCGTCACCGGTGTACTCAAAAATAAGGCGGTAGACAAAACCGCACAAACGCCAATTTTCATGAGTGCTTTCTTGACGTCGAAGACCCAGCGGAAACCGACAGTCGCCTTTTCATAAAACTCGGGTTCGGAATTTCACACAGGCCAGTGACAACCATTCGACGACAATGTCTGAAGCTGGAAGGCTCGCCGCCACGGCAGGAGATAATAGGTGTTGTTTACTAGATCTGATGCAGTTGCGGCTTAACCGGCTTCTGCAGCGCCATGAACGTCCGGAAAGGGTAATTACACGTTCATATAGCGTGAATAATCACATGCACGGGTGTACCAATAAAGGATGATCCTGGAGACGGCAGTCAAATGTAGGCCCATCATATCAGCAAGCAAACTACCACCAACATCAGCCACGAAGGCGCAGCAACGAGGTCCACCTCTGCTTTAGACGTGACGCATGGGCGAGTTACGTTAGAATTTTTTTTACGGTGGAGAGGGCTTTCATTGCATCTGCCTCATTCTGTCTCCCCACGGAGGAGGTAGGCATGTGCTCACTGACTGAAAGGCCAATGGAACCTGTGCCGCTCGACCTGGTCGACATCTCCACACGGGTCAAACCTCAATGACGAGGCCTCCGATGACACGTAAATGAGTGCGCCAGAAAGACCGCATTAGAAAGGAGGTTTTGCAGCTGGACATTCGGTTTGGGGTAGGCTCGAGTTCTGCCATCAATTAGCCTGCTTGAAAACTAAACCTGTAACCGCCGTTTTGGTCTGACGCAACAGCAATGCAACCCATTCTGAGGTGGAGGGAAAACCGAATAAATATGCATCTGACAGCTTGTCAGTGCTATCTTATAAATCCTTCACCTCTATGGGTCCCGCTCTCTCTCTCTCTCTCTCTCTCTCTCTCTCTGTCTTTTCGTTTCTGTCCCCGATAATCAGTTCAGGTGTGAGTGTAAATGAGCAGGTTTTGAGAGGTCCCGATCCACCTATCGGTCCATCTCCCAGCCACTACCCCAATCCACCTTTTTGAACGTATCAATCACCTTAGATGGGAGAGCTAGGCACGATCTTTGGTCCAATAAGCAGTTTTCAGTGTAATTCCCATACACCTAATCCAAGTGAACTTGAAAAAGGTCAGATTGAGGTGTTAAGCACCTAGTTTCCATGCCGGGAGGTCTGCATTTCTCTGATACTCCCTGTTCTGTTTGCCTTGTCTAGGACGCTGATACGGCTCACATAAGCATCACATCTCCTTCCATTTCAACTTTTTGTTTGCCGAGTGAAACAAATTTTTGAGTGACGATCACGGCATAGATGGTCCTGTTAGCTTGTAAAAGTTCGCATGAACCAATAGCCTTCCAAAGCGGTCTGTATGGCCGCAAATCTAGAGCTTTTTTACCCGTAATTCTTCGTATTGTTTACTATGACAGAAATCTTTTTGCACACTCCTACCTACTGAGGTTTTGCGATCTTCTCTTACGCTGGGAACATAGGAAGTGCACCTAAATCAGCAATGCTATCCTACCGGAATGTTAACTTTTAGTAGAGACTTGTTATATGAGGACAGGAGACCCTCTGGTCGAGGTCATTTATGCAACAACACTGAATTTACAGTCGGAGGTATCCAATCCCTTGCGTCGCCGCAGACTGGTTTTGTAAGTCTGCATCGAACAAACCTCCGACTTTCAACATTTAGATCGTACGACAGATGACCGTTTGTCAGCCAAAAGTCACAACACAGTCCCTCTTTGACTCGTAAACCAGAGGCGGATCATTTGGTTATTTTAGTTTTCAACGTTAGAACAAACCGTCTCTTTCTGTCCGAATCATGGAAGCACATAAGACAAAGAATGTGCGACAGTAGGTCTGTTAACAGAGTAACTTCCTCTCATCTCTACCGCAGAAGAAGAACTACATATTTTCATATTGACCCAGGGGCTAGAGCGTTGGCTCTACAAAAGCCTTCCCCTTGCTGTCATGGGTTCGAATTCCACCTAGGCACCGAGGGAACCGCGTGCCAATTCGCAGTACATGGTCACTATAGTGGAACCGACGGAGTCCCAATCCGTCCGAACAATGCCATTAGGAAACCTACTTAGCCACTCGCTGGATTAAAATTATAAAGAGGGCGCAAGCAGGGTTCGAAGCACGTGCAGGAAAGCGCGTGTGAACTGACACCTGCTGTAACCGAGGCTGGCTTATAAGCATTCCCGCCCTCGAGACACAGGCATTCGCCGGATTAAAATAGTAAGACAGGCGCAAATACGTGGCATATGTAAAGCCAGCGTAATCGCACCTACAAAAACTTCTTTAGGAAGTTTACTGTATGTTACCAAGCAATGTGGCTTCAAGACCAAACCTCACTATTATCCCTTTTTATGATAATTTAGGCCTCTGTAATTTATAGTGTCAGTTATTTTTTTCAGATTTAACATTGAACAACTGACCCGCAAACCTAAGTAAGCTCAGGATAACTCTAAAGGAACTTAGGTCGGATCTCATTTCGTAGCCGTACTTGCAGTTGAAACGTCCCAGCCTAACCTCTAACCCTAACTCCTATCCCCTAAACCCCAACCCCTAACCATAATCCCTAACCCCTAACCCCCACCCTCAACCTCAACCCATAATCCCTAATCTCTACCTCCAACCCTGACCCCTAACCCGTAACAGGTACGGCTACGAAATGGGATCTTGTCGGAACTTGTTCAACGAGATAACGTGTGCGACAGAGTCAAACCGGCCTGTCAACTTTTGTACTTTGAGCTAAACGGCCAACCGCTTAACTGAGGTCCCAGAATTAACACTTTTTCATGTTTTCTGAATGACAAGGCAGGCCAGCTGTGTTCGCAGCTAAGTTTCTGTTGGGTTTGCAATGTATCCTTCTTGGACTCAGGTAACACATATCAGTGCAGCAGACAATCTTGATGCTGTCCTCAATTTTAAGAATTAAGTTATTTTACTAACAGATTATATTAACCGTCTGCCCTTACAATTGCTTTTCCTAGTACTATTACGAACTCCCGTTTGCACCCAAAACCTTGCGACATTTTAAAATTCAGGAAAATTTCGAACAAATTAGAAACTCTTCCCAGTGCACTATCTAAGACTCAAAAAGAAAACTCAACTACCATTGCTAAAAGAGAGGAAGAAAGATGCCTGGAAGGCATCATTAAACTGCTGGAAAACAGTAACGCCCATCGAAAGGCAAAGAATTCGTAAATCGCGCACTTTGTTCGGAACTTATTTAAAAGAAATTCGAGTGATCTGAACTGCAATCAGACTCATACATGAGTTATCATCGAGTAATGCGAATAGAAAATGAAAATAATGCAATTCTTAATGTTTTCCCCTCTTCGTAGAGTCGCTTCTTCAGATATGCTTTTCTTTTTGAATCTGCGTAGGCTGTGCAGTAAAAAATTAGAGCGGTTCAACCGAAAGCATCTACTGTTGTAGGGCTCTGTGAGAAAAGAGCTCTCGTCAGGACAAAAAAACTTTAAGCAGGCAAACGTAGTCATTATCATAGCCTCTGTATTTTAACAGAAAATCTCAAATTTAATCTTCCCAATGAAGTGGAAGGCGTTTTCTCAACGTTCCCTCAAGCCGTCGGTGGACGTCTGCCGTTTACGTCGTCCTTATTTAATTTAATAACTCTTAGCCGCAAATAGCTGTTTTGATTGTGTTTATAGGCTGCCATAAAATGAAGTTTTACTTCCGGAAACATTGTCATTCCATGACGAAGGCCCGCGATAAATCTGTTGTTACCCAAAGTAAGAATGTTTTCCAAAGTGATCTGTAACGATATCGTACATGCAAATACAGAGAGCCTTAATCTCTTTCCAAAGTGAGGTGAGAGAGAAAATTGCAACTCCTTCCCCCCATGCGTCGGCGCCGTTTACGGGAGTTTTCTGTACATCTAAAGTGGATAGTCATTCATCTGTTCATTTCGTAGCTATTTTCGTTATTCCAGGCTCCATCCGAGCGTTATTACTGCGTTACAGAGTAACCTAGTAAATATGTAAATATGCCCCAACGATAAATGCAGTGGCCTTGGCTTCTAGATGCGGTTTTAGGTGTCAGTGAACTGCATAAATACATCTTTTTCATGCCCTAAAGTTAGGTTGGTAAGGACATGCTTGGCTGCTTTATTGCAGTTAATTGTGGAGGATTTAATTGTGCCGAGAAATTACTGGTCCTGTAAAATAAAAGCTAGTCCACAGGCGTTATTGCCATCCCAGCATTTTACAAACTAGGGTCTTCGTAGGCGCAAACTCTCCTGCGCAGATTGTCTGCTCCGAATTATGTGGGAAAAATGGGGAATTTTTCAGCGCTCGAAGATTGTTTCAGTTACCTCCCAACTCTTTTAATATCCATCTACAGAAGAACGTGCGCCTGCAAATCACTGCTGTCTCCAAAAAGCAGAGACATAGGAAAACCCCTTGGGTGATTTTCACCTAAACATGTTTGTTTTCCATTTTTTTAAATAATTAGGGAATATCATATCTGTGATAAGTGGACTTTGCTTTTTCATGTTACCTTAGTAAAAAAGCATAAGTCGCTAGCGGAAATGTATCCTCATCCTCCCTCCTTAAATATTGTACAAGGCCACGTGTGACACGGAAATTGTGGCAATACGAGCCTTTCAGGCCAGCAAACGTGGCCTGCAGGCTTGTTTTACTATGCCAAAAGGTACTTTATGGGACGATATTTCAGGAAGGGAAGTAAATAAATGCATTGCTTACCATACACACGACATCTAGGGTATGATCCCTTGAACTAATTGGGTCTCCCGCAGAGCGTTTTCCCAGATTCGTTACCTACTGTATGCAAGGTCGTTATGCTAAAGAATCCCAACTTTTCCATCTTAGCAAGGTATAGCATAGCTAGCCACTCACCCACTCGCGCACTGCGTCCCAGTATCTTCCAGTCTGTCAGGTAATTGCAAGGAAGGGTGAATATCACACCACGATTTCCAACATTGTAGCACACGCGCTGTGGTTTGTTTACTGGCCGTGTTTGGAAATCGCTTCATTATTCGCTTAGACTGTGAATGGCGTTTTACATGTTGCCGTGATATCAGCTAAGTGTTTTGCTTTCTGTCAATAATCGCTCTCTTCTCATCCTATTTTCACATGCAGCCATGCACATACGGCGACTGCAAAACATCATACCGACCATAACTGCACATTGTTGCAGCAAAATAAGGAGGCATAGGGTTTGGCAAACGGCCCGGTAGTCGCGCGCCTCACGCCAGATAACTTTTAACTCTTCTCGCCAGCCGTGTACTAATGGCCCTGAAGTTTACTCAAGCGCCCTTCACATGCAAAAATGCGAAACTATTTGGTGGTTGGGCAGGCCCGTAAATCATACCTTAATGCATTATTTCATTTTTTCAAATATAAGTTTTAATAGAAGCGAAGAGGCGAGTTCCAGGAAGTAGTCGTGGAGAAGGAGACACGATCGCTGAACAAGTGCTTTATTGGTCTGACTTTTCGTATTCTCATAACAATAGTCAGAAGACGAGGTGGCGCGCATACGTAGCTTCCGATAAATTCTCCTCGGGCCAGCACAATTACATGGGAAACAGGGAAAAGTCAAACATGTCAGTGATGAGATAAATCGATTAATGTTCGTCCTAGAACACAGGCGGAACATCAGAGACACAGCCATGTAAGGATAGTGGATTAATGTTAGAGGGCGCTCACCGTTCTTACGGAACTCACTCGTTCCGTTGTGCCTTACAGGCTCTCTCTCGAACCCAACCAGCAGCCGCACAGCGGCGCATGATATAGGCTGTGTGTTATTACCGACAAAGACAAGGGAGACTGGAATGGCCATTTCTGGCTTATTAGTCGTCGTCGTCAGTCAGCCATACCCAAACCCGAAGTGTGGAACGTCCGAGGCTCGAACTCGCGACCTGTTAGTTAGAAGTCCACGCCTCTAACCACTGGGTCACGAGCCCGTTGCCCTGTCGGTTTCGATCGGGAATATACAATGGTAGGGAGTGCTCACCGATCGTTCTTACGGACCTCACTCTCTCCCTTGAGCCCAAAGGTATGCGCCCCCTACCATTGTATATTTCCGATCGAAAACGGCGGGGCAACGGGCTCGTGGCCCAGTGGTTAGAGGCGTGGACTTCTAACTAACAGGCCGCGAGTTCGAGCCTCGGGTGTTCCCCACTTCGGGGTTGGCTATGACTGACTGACGACGACTAATCAGCCAGAAATGGCCATTACAGTTTCCCTTGTCTTTGTCGGTAATACCATGCAGCAAGCTAACAGTTACTGCAACTCTGAGACATTCATGTTTTGGGATTCTAATGGACCGTCTCAAGAACTCGAGCTAAACTCCAAAATTTCTGCTTGGACTTTTGGCCGGAATTGTTCGTATGGCCCCTTAAAAAAGATACCGGAGTAAGATGTAGTTGCTAGACCGCTACATGCCTATCACAGTTGGCAGCTCCCGAACGCCATCACAGTTCGACGGGCCAGGTGTTGAAGTATGCCGTTACCATGCCGTTCCTATGCGCCCGTATGCTACTGCCTCCGGTATCAATGTCGGCGAGCCAAATCACCCAAGAGTCCCCACGGATGACGAAATCGGGTAGCCAGCCCCTCGGCGACGTGCGATGAGCATGAGAGTCGATAATCCTGATCGGCATACAGGGGCATAGCATCGGCATGGCAACGATATAGTTCAACACCTGGCCAGTCGAGCTGTGATGCGCTGGGGACCTGACAACTGTGATAGGGATGTAGCGGCCTAGCAACTGCGTCCTATAAATATTGAAACACCTGGGCAATCCACTACACTTATCCGACGCTGTCTTTGATGGTGGATTCGTGTGAGGATCAGAAACGTCAGGCTAATAAAGCACTTGTTCCAGCGATCGTGTCTTCTCTGCAAAGATAATTTTAGCTTGAAAAGAATCTGCTGTCTTATTAAGCGTCTAGAACCTCGAGGCGTGGAATTTTAATTGGGTAGATTTGGGGATACTATGAGTGAGCCGTCATCTTTCAGACTTTCTGTATGTCGGCAATCCACCTTACTAGGGCCGGACCGTTGTCTGTTCAAAGTGACATAGAAAGTAACTCTTTCCGAGTGTCCTATCGTCCCCTAAAAAATTCAGAAAATTTAGACATTTGTAAGCGTTCTTCTCTAGTCACCTGACACTCTGCCGCTAGGCCTTCCCAGTTAGGTCGACTAAACGTCCAGGGCGACTTTGGTGGGGTGAGCGGCCTTTATTGACACCATTATACGGGTTTGGACACGAGATCTGAAATGGACCTAGGACCGGCTCTCGTGATAAGACTTGGAACTTCATTGGGTCCTGGTAGGACATGGAATGTGAGAGCGATCCCGTAGCTCTGTCAAAACCCCAGGTATGTCGAGGAGATATCTATCGCGAATTATAGACGTTTAGACAGTCGTCAAAGCACGCTTACGGTGCGTAAACTCTGCCGATAATATGCCCTCCTCAGGATAGGAGGTTTAATTACCCCTTAGTGGCGTCCTAAAAAGTGCTTACCTACTTCTTTAATTGCTTCGCCCTTTTTAACTTAATCAACTTTTGAGGTCACTGCGGTCCGAAGATGACCAAATGTTTACACAAAAATGGCAAGTCCGGTTCCGAGCACTTTATCCAAAGTCCACTTAGCAAGTTTGAACCCAATTGTAAGTCGCCGAAATGTTCGAGCCCGAATTTGCCTGCCCTGTCCTTTTAAATAAAGGTAACTAAGTCAGTCTTCAAAACTTTCCAACTTGACATTCATGCCTTTAAAAAGGACGTGGGTTCTCCACATGACTTACAGTGAGGCATTCATTATGTCAGCTTTAATACTCGTCATCACTTTTTCAGTCTGTAATTTCGAGACATGTAATTCACTGGGAGTGGTCAGTAATATTAAGCGTTAAACAGTAACTTCGGAAGGATATTTTAATTGCCTAGTTTGGCAGTTAACACCCACTAAGAATTACTGACATTGCCCTTGCTGACCTCATTAGTCACACGGAATTGACGTTGAGGACTGCTGTGGATATTTTCGTGTTTCCTAGGGACCTCTGGTTTGGAGGTCATGCAGGCGGTGCCATAGGGATTAACAAAAGTTAGCAGAAAAGCCTAACAGCAAAGACAAGTATATTTGGATAGGAACTTTTGGCGTTCTTTTCCGTCATCAAATACTTGTACTGAAACCCTGTTCAGTGCAACTTTGAACGCTTCTATGTCAGATGGTTGGACATGAGTCTACAGCCCAGAGCGTTTGTTGTAAAATTATTCCACAATCAAATCATTTAAATTGAAACCCCCAACCTTAGTATTAGTAACCGATTATGACAAACAAGCCGGAATTGGTTATTCCACAGTCTCTGGTGTTGGATGCAAGGATGCATCCGACATGCATACGTGCTATCTAAAAAGCCATTTCCCTTCTGGGTTGACTAAAATACACAGACCGCAGTGGCATGAGAGATTTCTTCGCAGCAACCAGAGCCCTCTACGGCCCTCAACCCCAGAAGTCTTTGCCACTGCTCAGCTCACGTGATCACCCCTTTCTGTCAAGGATTTTGCGGCTTCTAGAATACTGCGGCGATCGCCTCAGTGGCCTCCTCAACCGCTGTTCTATAATCCCCGGAGAATTCATATACAGACTTTCTCAGTTGGAGACCAATGCTGACTTGGAACATCCAACCTCCCTGTGGAGGACAACCAGAGGAGTACAAAAGGTGTGCAAACAAACCTCCGGTCGCCGATTCAAATAACGTCGGAATTCAAAAAAACAGATAAGCTCGCCCTATTATTCCAGATGTGATGAGGACAAATTTCACAAGGTTTCAAGAACTTTATCATCGTTCATCTGTTGAACGTCAAAGGCTCTGTGGGTCTGCGATAAAAGATGCTTTCTGGGTTACATACTCGTTCTCACATACGCCAGCACAATCTTTTCTGCTGTTTTCATGAAGACATTTCACGAGGACTCACCCAAAATTAAATCGACTACCAAAGCGGAAGCATATTCTTAAACTTCAGCGAATGTAGACAGAAAAGTAAGTATTCGGGATCGTTGTTCAGGACCTCCTGTGTCAGATGACAAATTGCTGAGCACCGAAGTTGTAATGGACATGTAACAAACCACAACTTATTCTCCCGGTCGTTTGAATTTCTGTCCAAGTAAGTAGCACGAGAAGACTCTCTCCCGATTCTACTCGGCGTCGACCGAGGAAAGCGATGGACTCGTGCTGAACTTCAATGCAACTCGTTTGGAACTCGTGGACAGATTAGCATACCTGGGGAGAAGCATCTTCAGAATCATCTTGATGAACGATAAAACTGAGAGTCAGATCTCAAAAGCCGACCAAACCAACGGCAGGCTGTATAGCTTAGTGTAGAGGCTCCACGACATCCACCTCCGCACGAAGGTGTGGATGTACAAGACTGTCGTATTGGCTACTCTCCTATACGGTATGGAAACCTATGCGGTGTAAAAACGTCAGGCAAGAACCACTTTCGCCACCGTTGCCTCTTAAAGAAGACTGAAAGTGAAGTATGATGAAAGAATTTCTCGCGTTGAGACCCTTGAAATAACGACCATTTTGGGCGCCCATAGTTTGTTGGGGTGACCTGACCTTCAATGGCGCTGCCGCATTGCGATGACTGATGAGTGCTCGTCGAGATCCCGTTTTGTGATTAAGTCGTTACTGGTGCTCTCTGGCAAGTCAGACAAAGAAGCCGGTGTGAAGAACTACTGAAGACCGCTCTTTAGCATCTGCAAATCAAACGTGAGACCTGAAAGGCCTCCCCACAGGATCGGTAGGTGCAGCAGACAGCCACGAGAAGTGATTCAGGCAGTCACGAAGTCTGACAAGAGGAAAGAGGAAAGTAAAACTGTGGGATCTTGCAATGCATTAGTCGTTTTACGTTATTTCTTCAATCCCTTACGAGGCTGATGCCAGGTCCCTTTTATGATTATCTCTTCTTTCAAGGTCATAAAACCGGTTTTCACTTTTTCATTACCCACTCTCTTATGGAGCGCAGCTTATGTCGGTTCCACCGTGTTTTTGACTTGTGATTTCTACTTGTCGGTATAAAACAAACTGTTAACTTTACTCTTAAAAACGGGCACTTTGTAAACAAATAAAGTAAACGAAACCAATTCTTAAAGAGGTCGTTGTTTTCGTCCTTGACCCTTGATCTGTGCAGAAGCTCATTAATGAAGGAATGCTAATTTGACCCTCACGTAGAGGATGAACACAATTTTCCCTCAGAGTCAGACGAGGAATGGGTGGCAAGAATGGATTAGAGTTCTCAAACCCTCGGCAAGAAAGCTAACTGTTTGCATCATCCATTTAGGTTGTAAGCACGGCAGTCCTTCAAAGTAGTAACTAGTCGAGGAAGAATACTGACCTCAGGGATTTTGGGTAACCCCTTGCGCCATGTTGGCCTGGCACAGCTAATCTAGCAGAATCCCGTTCTTGCTTCTGAACTGGTTTCAGAAGATCATCGGTTTAGCCTCCGACAGGGACGTTGGTTCGTGAGTTTGGCTGACAATAAGGGAAACTCATGCCTAGTCGCTGTAGTCGATCCGTTTCGTTACCAAAGTTTCTCAATATTTTTAGCAGGTATCACCACTATGTCGTTCTCCATTCTTAATTTATTCACTGTTTCTCACCACCGTTCTCCCCCTTTCACAGCAGATGATATGCCCCCAAACTATAGACGACACATAAAAACCTCAATAAACTTTAAATCAGCGTTTTTTTCCGGTCATTGAAAAAACGATTGACTGCATGAAGATTGGGAGTATGTAACAAAAAATCACACCTTAATTATTTAATAAAGTATCTTAAAACACGGCATGCAAAGAAAATTGCCATTTCGTCAGATCGCATCAGCAGATCGCAACAAGGGGCTCAGCCTGCACAAAGAGAGTTAGAGTGCTGATAGCCTGTGTTTGTTGCCGAAAATGATATTAATCAGAGTGCTCAGAAAAATAGCCGCTGAGTTTGACTAAAAGCAGGAGGGAGGTAAGCAATATCTAGGAGACAAGACCCTCGGTTAACTTTTCACTGGATCGCCTTCTATTGCCTCTGGATCTGAGGTACATCCGATTTGTGTTGCCTACCCTTTTAGGAGAGTAAATCTAGTACTTGGCCGGCAGTTTAAGATTTGTTCTGTCCGATGGTGACATTTTTGCCGCCTCAAATCAACACGGTATTTGGTTTCTCAAACTTGAACCGCTACACTCTTGACACCCTCTGCCTTTAGTTTATCTCGACCTTGTCAAGTGGATTCTTGGAAGAGCCTCGATTTTCAACCATTTCGTCCTTCAGGGTAATTCTGTCCGTCCAAACTGATCTTTGTCAGAGCCGTAGCAGACTGCTTTCTGTTTGGGCAAATGAGTAGCCCAAAGTGCGCTTCTCACGTTTCCTCTGCCAAACCCCTTTTTACTGTCTTTCCCGGAGTTGCAAATGTGTACCGACGACAGTTTTTAGTCACTTTTTCCGATGCGGCATCACTCATTCGGATTTCAATCCTTTAGATGGTTCCGACGGCGCATTCACAATTTTTTATAAATGTTTTTCAGCACGCTTTCTTACATTCGAGACATATCCATTTGGTTCATGTAAATATCCGAGTTGCCAAGACGAATTTCGCTCAGTTCTATTCATTTGTCCCCTACTTCAACTGTATGTTGCTGCTGACCTTCTAATCTAAGCAGTTGAGAAAGAGAGACGCAGTCTTGTAGCCTGATTATATCGGTAAACTCATGATTATCATGATGCTGACATTAACATCCAGAAATTACGAACGTTTATTCTGTTTCCGGTTGGCCCACCCGTTTATTTTTGGGCGAAGGGACCGCCGCACCCCATAATACAGTCTTTTCAAGAATTAAAACTTCAGAATTCCGAAAACTATTGATGGCTGCACTGAGAGCGCAAAATACTAGAGAGCTCATCTAGCCACTGAGTGCAGTTTTTGAGCAGAGTGTCCATTTCCGCTCCGGAACCTGTTGTCATACTTCCTTTTGGTCCGATTGCTTGCCCATCCTTCTTCCGGTGGCAGGACAGGCACAATTCCCACCTTATTTGAAATCTGATTCTCTTCAAGACGCAGCTGTTAGCAGCCTTGATGCGGTCGTTGAGAGAGAACTGCTAAGCGAGAAACCACTTGTATTGGTATGAATGTGTCGCCTTTGTTTTCAGAGCCTGTGGCGCCAATAATTCTCGAACCGGTACAGTACGCTGTGTCACGCTCAGATCCCAACTGCATTGAAATGCGTGTGGAGTATGACGCCCTGCCAAAACCGGAAGTCGACTGGATGAAGGATGGGCTTTTGCTCACGCCATCCTCTAAAATCCAGGTATGTCTTAATTTGCTCTGACATTTCGATTTTACTTTACAGAAAGAAATTTTGAGACATTGTTGCTTTCAAAGTTTCCTTTTTAAGTTGGTTTTCTGAAATTGTTCTGGCGTCAGTGAAGTGACCTAGAAGTGAATGAGGGAAGCGCTTCCGTAGCGTCAAAGTCGGAGACATTTTCCCTGTCACTCTCTCTCTCACACACACACACTAGAAGAGAGTGTAATAATATTTCATACTTTTTTAAAATATCATGATAGTTTTGTCTGGCGCATGCGAGTTTTAAACCAGTGACAAAAAGCTAGACGGGAACGCAAAACCCCTGGTAAAGCGACGGGCTCAGCTCAAACATGCGTCACTGTTCCAAATGGAGGGCAGTTGATGTGGGCCTGATTTGCTAGTTTCCTAACTTTGCCCTCCCAGTAAAAGTCATTTTACGCAGTTAGCCTCAGGGCGAGTGCTTGCATGAAATTTTTGGACGCTTTTCACACGAGTGAATGATACCGTTCCCAGAAAGGATACATCATGGCGCACCGTAAGTCGTCCGACATTGAAGGATCACTCTGTGCCTTATAGACTGCTTCTTCTCATTGTGCGACAATATATAATAGGATGAGGAATGTTCATCTGATTTGACGGGGTCCGCCGTAAGTTGGTAGATTTTTCTCAAATTTCAGCTAAACGCAGTATATTCTATCGCTAGGAAAACTGCTGTACATGCTTATCACGCTGGCCGATATGTTCATAATGTCTCACTAATATTTTCTCGCTTTCTGACAGTCCTTAAGTGCAAGTGCTTGGGTCCACAACTTCGTTGCTATGTTCTACAAGCACTCCTTGGTATGTGCATTCTCCTTCTTGATAGATAGTGGTTTGTAAAATCATAGCCTTCTCTGAAGATCGGCTATCCGCATTCATCTATAAAGTTTGGCAAACGCGGATTTTTAACTTCTCGATCAGTCAGTACGTATTCTTAAATAAAACCTGAGATTGTTGGTTTCGTAAAATATTTCTGGAATCGCAGATACAATTTGTCAGTAAATCAGAAGCATTCCTAAAGGATTGTACAAGAATTTTTGGAATCGAGGCATTGCACGGTATCTATGAGTTTCCGAGTAACTGCATGTTTAATATCGAATTGGGTGAAAACATTTGCTGCTATATATATTCTTCCTTCAATGGCACAACCTTCGAGCGCTTATATTCCAATGGCACCAAGTGGAGGCTATTGAAATATCTACTTACTCTCATCGTGAACAGTCAGTCACGCGGTATTAGCGTTGTTAGAGAGTTTTCACACTGGTTGTCTTGCCATCCGCAGATATCAACCGGAAATGACGAAAGCACCCTTCGCATTCTGGAAGCCAAATCGGATGACCGCGGCAAGTACGAAGCAGTTGTCCGTAACGTTGCTGGTTCAGCACGTGCCACCATCAACTTCGATCCCAGGTGAGTGGCGCGGAAGTGCGGATAATCCAGTCTTCCTCTCTGACATTTTCTTGGCAACGGAATGAGGAGGGAACACACTTAACTGACGGCAGACTGTGGATCACGTCATGTGGGCTTTTATCTTGACATTCATTCGTAGGCTTTTTCTCAGTCATTACACTTGCCATGACTTCAAACTGTCACTCAAACTCCTTTATTTTTCGAAGTTTACCTTTTTATTTTTAATGACCGCGCTCTTTTCCGTTGTCGTACGAAAGCGTACGATTAGTCTTTCAGGAGAAATCCGAAAAATTTCTATGTTTTCTTGCATTTCGTCAGCTTACCGTCTAGTGTGCTGCCCCGCCCCTTATCACCAATCACGTATGACACGATCCACAGTCTACCGACAGTAAAGTGGGATCCTTCTCCATACCGTTTCCACTTTTTTATTCTCCTGTCCCCAGACCCATCCATATTTTGCATATGCCCTTGCTGGAGACTTCTCAGCTTTCAGAGTACCGCTCTAAGTGGTGCGTCTACGCAATGGTCTTCCAGTCACTTACCGAACTGATGCCTCAATCTTACATTACTTTTTTATTGCCTACAGCCAAGCTATCCAAAAGTCAACGTTGACAGGTCAAGAAAGGGATCCGAAGTCGGATGCTGCGGACTGCAACAGTCGACCCAGCTCCACGAGTTCATCCTACCAGGTCACTCCACGACAGCGACCAAATCCTGCTTTCCTGATCCGACCCCAAAGCGTGACCGCTAATGAGGGCGAATCGGTCACTTTTAGTTGCCTCATTCGCCCGCCAGCCACGTCAGGAGGCAGAAAAATTGGTCGTGTCATTTGGCGTCACAGAGGTCAAGATCTCACATCCAATACGGCGTCCACAATGGATCAGCGTGTTCAAATGAAGGCGAACGACCCAGTGGAGGGCGCCTTTCAATTAGAGATTTCCAGTCTAGCCCAGGATGATCGTGGAGAGTATGAAGTTTCTGCAATGGATGAAGATAGCCGAGAAATATGCAACGCTACATTCAGTCTGCACGTTGATG
The DNA here is from genome assembly GCA_902702965.1 of Spirometra erinaceieuropaei. Lineage (NCBI taxonomy): Eukaryota > Metazoa > Platyhelminthes > Cestoda > Diphyllobothriidea > Diphyllobothriidae > Spirometra > Spirometra erinaceieuropaei. The sequence goes on along the minus strand of CACRXP010000274.1, from coordinate 29,255 downwards.
GTATGTCATCTTCTTGTCTAAATATGATTATCAAATCGCTCCGCGAGAAGCACCTGTGAGGTTAAGCGGTTCCGTGGGTATCTATTTGATTTACTCCAAAACGACTTTTGTTTCGCAAGTACGTGATTGCCTGCTGAACTCTTATCAGTCTGGTTAACCATCCATCCAACAAAGGATTTAATTACACTTACGACAAGGTCTAACGACACTTCGGTAATCTTTCAATTTTCTGATTGAAGGCAACGTTAGCAACAATTTGGGACACACTTGTTCAGAGTGCACTTGTTTGTTCTCAATATGGCCCCTTGCACTGCGAGAGCTTTGCGAACGGATTGCAATCTCATGCCTTTTCTTCTATGTACTGTTCTTGGCGATAGAGATGTTAAGTAGCTCTCTAAACTAAGTTCCTTTGCAGCCAAAACGCTCTGCTTCAGCCTGTAAGTATTGCTCCCACTCGGTTTTTGACGGCATCATTCGTAAATGTACCGTACGAAAACGGAGGCCATCTGCTTCAGATATTTAGACTGCATGATTAACAACTTTTATGATAGTGAAAAGTACATCTTTGTAAATCAACGGTTATATTTTCCCGGCCACCTAAGACGGTAAACCGCATTAGCAAACCTAACTAGCAAATTTTTCTCCCACCGCGGATAATCTCCTCCAAACCATGTACGTTCAACTCCTTCTGTTGTTCATTTTGGTTTCGGAAAACTTTTCCACGCACACACGCACACACCGTCTTCACATGTTAACACACCAAAAATCTCTCTTCTCGCCTTCCATAATCGACCATCACGGCACCAAACCTCCTGAGGCAGGCGATAAGACTGAAAACCGTTACAAAATCCGACTTACCTCTTCCGCGTTTTTTAAGTCGCTGCCGGATATGTTTCAAGTCTCGTCTGGCCAGCAAGAAAAGCGCTCCGGGGCCGGGGAAGTCATCCGAGGTGGCCGCTCTCTACCCCTCATTCCCGGTGACCTTGGTAGCAGACAAGACCAAAATGCCACACTGCGGACCGAGTCCCAAATTGATCGAGATGCTCGAAAGACAGATGCTAATGCTAGCCAATTCAACAAAGAATACGTAACTGAAGACGAACCAGAGCAGGATCAATGGTGCGCCGCTGCCCCCTCTCTTGGTCCTATTCCGAAGAGCCGAAGCAGTCTTTCCCTTTTCGACAGTAATAAGTCCAGTCCACAAAAGCCAGCTTATCACCCTCGACTGCCTTGGGTATGGTGCAACGCGGACGCAGGTCATCGCAGGGCTGAGAGGGTTGAGGAGGTCTGTAGGTATCGCTCCCTGCCCAATCTGTTTGATCTCTCTGTCACTCACGAATCGAGCATTGTGGTGGAAACTTTTCGGCTCTTTCGGGATGACGCATCCGTCTCCTGCAGTTCCTTCAGCCGTCTCCTAATGTCCTCTCCTTCTGCTCAACCCTCACCCATCCATCGTTTAACCGCTGGTGGCCAAACACATCCGAGTAAACAATTCCTAACACACATTCATACACGCACACTAGCATGCAAAAGCACCTTATCGTAGTGACCACCTTTGTCGGCATATGTAGACTGCAACCACTGTTGTTTTCTAGCTTGCATGGATTTTATGGTTTTTTTATTGTTTCCACAACATAATGTGCACACGCCTGACTTATATTGTGCATTTTGGATCCGGAAATCTCAAACAGGCATTTTCTTAGGAAAAGTCATGTCCAGATGTGGTCCAACTGATAAAGCGAAATTAACAGGATTTTTAGGCTCTGCTCCGGGACGGACACGGAGTAAGCAAGCATATCTAAGCAGGTGCGCTTTCTCAGGATGCTTGCTTCATAGGCAAGCCTATGCTCCTGATCCTACTACCGTCTTCAGTTTCGTCAGCTCCAGAGCACGCTTCTGCATTCCCTCTGCACTTGAAAACTTATAAAGGTGCCGAAATCATGCGCACACTACTCAGTTACTGAAGATTTCCACTGGCAGATCTCTTGATATGCTGGGCGGGTGGCATTAAGTCGGCCGACGGGACTCTGACGTTTTAAGTTGCCAACTTCCTCCTCCTGCTTCTGCCATAATTTCGGTCTCTTTCAAAATGCGTAAATGCGCACCATATGTCAGACGAATAAAGGTACGCCCTTGATGGTGCCTCTTTGTCTCTTGTTGCTTGCACGCAATCAGTTCGTTTCTGCTGCCGCTGATGGCCAACTTCTCTGCGTCCTCGTTTCTGACGTCACTCCTGGAAGTCGAAAAGATGTGATTTTTGTGGCTTAGATACTGGATGTGGTCCACCGGCATTTAGGAGGAGTGGTACAAACACTACTAAGAGTTGCGCTCATTCTGTACGGTTGTCTGATCCAAACTCTTAAAACATGCACCCCTCTGCTAGGGTAATATGAGAGTTAATGCCTCAATGTGTGTCTTACTTAAGAGCCGGTCAACATCAGTTTGGTGGGGTGATTCGTCGTCTGCCCTCGGAGACGAATATCGGCCTACTCAATTCAGCTGACAGGGGAGTAGGCTCCTAGTTTGTCGTGTGTGCCACTGATAGAAGGCATATTTGAGCCTAAAGTGCATATACGCTGAGAGAAACCAGCGTGTTGGAGTGCTCGCCCCCCTCTTTTGTTTGGCGTTGTCGGCGAATCAGATCGATGGGCGTTGCTAGCAGTGTCATATGTAGATATTTTCAATCTTGATCGACAGAGCGCGAACAAATATCCCAGTTATTTGAACTTAATTGGTATTTAGCCCACATATCAGGCTGATGAAGTCAGATGTCCGCGAGCGGTGTGTCTCTCTGACGCGATGGAATCAGCATGCAAAGGCTTGTTCGGTGTGTACAACCCGTTGATTTTGACCCCCGGTTAAAACCTATCTGCATTCATCATCTCCTTACTGGAATATAGTGGGATTAGGAAGAACCAGTGGACTCATCGATGGGTAAGTAAGCCTCAAGAGGATTCAATTCACTCACAAGCCACTCATGAACGCGGAAGTGCAAGTGTGGATTTTTACATCGACTGATCAAGTAAGAACGTTTTCGTGGACTCACTTATCGAGACAGTAACTCCACTTCTGCGATTCAGACGGATACGAAAACTTGCTGTCAGGAAGTGCATTCGAAACTTGATGAGTATTCCGCATACTGTTTTATGACAGTTACTAGGACTATGTAAATTTTTGAAAGTAAATTATTTTGAGACTCCGGTCAATTGTTTGACTCTCCTTTCGTTCAAATGGGTCGCGTTATTGCCGCCTGACTCATGTTTATCCTCAGAACTGAAGATCTGACCGTTTGTGTGTGTGTGTGTGTGACAAAAGTAAGACGTTACTGTCTGACGAAGCAAAGGAATCAGATACTTTAATTTCAGTGTACCCTGGCTTTGTTATTTAAGACACGGATCAGTGCTTGCGAGGGCTTTAGACACGAACTTCAGGGCAGAAAACGACCAGCCCGTATTCTTATCAACGGGGCTTTAAGCTGGGGTTTTCGGTTGGCAGACACACTAATCTCAAGAAAGATGTAAATGTGGAAAAGACAGTCCAGTCTGTTTCGCTTTGGTCTTGTTTACACCGAGTCCTCAAACATTCAAAGCACATACATTATGTAGAATCGCAGTTTTAATCCTTGTGGTCTTTTGGTAGGGACGAATGCAAGCGTCTCTCTCTCTCTGTTCACAGGGGTGTTTGAAACTCTTTGCTTTGTTTAAATTTGAGTCTTGAGCACCTTTTTCCATTAAATAGCCCTTCCTCGCATGCAACCGTGTGACTATTTGCGCATGCATACTTCACCGCGCCCGGTTTTATTTTCCAAACAACTGATATTCATTTTTTTGAAAATCTCATTTGCCGCCGCCTGTTTTCATTTTGACAGATGAGGCAGATGCAGCCTCAAAGGGCGACTTTTTCATAGATGGACCTAGTCTGCCGGCAGCTGTCGCAATTGCCTCCGGTGGCCGCCTTGAAGTGACCTGCCATGTAAACGGCTTTCCTCCTCCCCAGGTCTTTTGGTTGAAAGACGGGCGTCAGGTACGCAGCGGTGTCGATGCTAACGATTTCCAGGTATGTTACAACAGCTTAAAGTGCATCCGGCTTCCCACTGTATTTCACTGTCCAACTCCCCCCCCTGTCTGCCACATGACATATCCACCACCTGACAATGCATGTTTCTGAATCTTGGCATTTTGTAGAAATTGTTTCTGTTCGATTTCCGGATAAGCAGATTTTTTGAAACCTGTAGTGGTCAGGTGGGCTAACCTGGTCTTTATTATCCATCACGTAGCCATGATGACTTAACTTGGCCTAACGGAGAAGAGCTGTCTCCGTATCACCCGAGACGCCCGAAGCACGTCATGTTACCTACCAGTTGTCCCCGTTAAAATGTGCAATCGCTGTAACTGACAGCAAAAGTGTTGCCCTTAAGTTTTGTAAGCGAACCCAGTAGCAAAAATTTCGTATGTAAAAAGGATGTGAAAAATTCGCCTTCACAAAGCACTCTCTGCATATGCACATTGACTTCTTTTTAAGGATATGGGTACTTAAGTACACAAATGAAACGTTTACCATGTTTCGTGGTGGGAGGGGTCTGGTCTTGGTAGTGTTGAAAATTGGCAACTCCAACCAATGCATGCGGTATATGACTCACTGGTTGTCCATAACCCGACTGGACCGTGGCTGATCGGGCAGTGTTTGCGTGGGACGCCTTTTTAGGCAGGCAGTTTTTGAGGTTATCTGGCGTCTCTACCTACTACTCTTAAAAACCACGTCAAAGTTTTAAGATTGTAATAGACGGCGGTTGAAAATATAGGCGACTGTGATTAGCTTTTGTCATGTCCTAACATCACTATGAGGGGTTACCTTATTGTGGGTAAACGATTTGGAAGATTGTTCTCCGGTCAGGCCTGAGGGCTCTCCTGTCGTGTAATCCGCGAGGCTGCTTATCCACCAGACTCGAGAGTTAGCTTTTTTGCGTTGTTAAACTTACTTGTCAAAAAATCCGTCGCTTGTAGAAGCGCCGTCTAGTACGTAGTCAGACCGGCAACCGTCCCCCTTTCTATCCGGGGCTGGGGTTTTCCCGGAGGATCTTTATGTCGCCGTCCATTGGTAAATCTTATACGTCGGAAGCTCTCCCTTAAAAATGAAAGTATATATTTCGGAGGCAAATAGATGATGAGTCAGGCATCACAGGTATCTATTCTGGTGAATATCGAAAAAGGGTAGGGCACCGTGAATTGTGATTAATGTTATGGATTTTGTGTTATGTCATTGCCGTAACGCCTGGCTGGTGGCCCGTTCTGCAACTCTCCGCGATCGAAAACCTAAATGAGAACTCAACAGCAAGGGTGGAAGAACACGAAGTCTGTTGCTGAGCTCCTCACAGCAAAATCTAGCTACCAAAGGTACGTACAGAAATGCCCGAAGCAGTCCTGGAATTGAGCCAGTCAGGTCATGCCCTGCAGATGCTAGCGTGTGGACTGGGCGCCCCTCCAATCCTGCCGGTAGTTGGCGCGATACCAACACGCGTACGCTGTGGGGCCGGATCGCTAGGACGGCCTGTGGGCGCGTCTTCTTGACTGTGTATTGACGCCGGGCTCAGGTGGGGGTGGAGGTGAGAGTGCGGTAGAGGCTTCGCAAGTCCACACTCACTATAAACTACTTTACGCGCAAGTCACCGTGCCTGCTTCACCTTACTGTGTAACACATAATTGGCATCGTTGACAACGACCGCCGATCTGTCAGGGCTGCATGCGGACAAGTCGGTTAGGACTCCTCCTCCTCCTCCTAAAACATTGAAAGATATGTTAGGGATGGAACTGGATAAAGTGCAAGTATAGTAGTTAGACAAGCGAATCCGTTTGTATCACCGTAAATTTCTGCATTGACCTTGTCTGCAGCCGCCACTCTTTGGGCTGTCCTACGCTCTGCGGGCTGACTGCGCAGAGTGTGGTATGCAAGGACGGAATTAGTACAACCTTCGGTCGAAACGAGATTTCCCCGTCTCTATAAATTTTGTGAGGTTGCCCCCAGCGTTGTTTAATTAGCGTCACTATGGCAACACAGAACTCCAGTATCTGGCTGGCTGCATCTACAAAATTTACTGCATGTCACCAATCAACGGTTGCTCTCTGTTTGTGCAGCCTGGTCTACAGTCGCCATTTAGCTGTCATGATTGCTGCAGTATCCCGCACAGGAATCGTGGGCGGTTATATCTGGCCAAATGTATGGTTCTAGTTCCTTTTCTGTAATAGACTCAAAAGCACTCTCAAAATTAAGAATTTATATTTTGGCTTTCTCTACACTAAGTGTTTCTCCATAATTTAATGAACAGTACTATTTCATGCTACTTATTTCTTCGATGTTAGCC
>CACRXP010000274.1:1208-22629 GCA_902702965.1 Spirometra erinaceieuropaei | reverse complement strand
ACTCTTAAAAACCACGTCAAAGTTTTAAGATTGTAATAGACGGCGGTTGAAAATATAGGCGACTGTGACTAGCTTTTGTCATGTCCTAACACCACTATGAGGTGTTACCTTATTGTGGGTAAACGATTTGGAAGATTGTTCTCCGGTCAGGCCTGAGGGCTCTTCTGTCGTGTATACCGCGAGGCCGCTTATCCCCCAGAATCGAGAGTTAGCTTTTTTGCGTTGTTAGACTTACTTGTCCAACAATCCGTCGCTTATAGACGCGCCGTCTAGTACGTAGTCAGACCTGCAACCGTCCCCCTCACTTTTCGGGGCTGGGGTTGTCCCGGAGGATCTTTATGTCGCCGTCCATTGGTAAATCTTATACGTCGGAAGCTCTACCGTAAAAATGAAAGTATATATTTCGGAGGCAAATAGATGATGAGTCAGGCATCACAGGTATCTATTCTGGTGAATATCGAAAAAGGGTAGGGCACCGTGAATTGTGATTAATGCTATGGATTTTGTGTTATGTCATTGCCATAACGCCTGGCTGGTGGCCCGTTCTGCAACTCTCCGCGATCGAATCCCCAAATGAGAACTCAACAGCAAGGGTGGAAGAACACGAAGTCTGTTGCTGAGCTCTTCACAGCAAAATCTGGCTACCAAAGGTACATAAAGAAATGCCCGAGGCAGTTCTGCAATTGAGCCAGTCAGGTCATGCCCTGTAGATGCTAGCGTGTGGACTGGGCGCCCCTCCAATCCTGCCGGTAGTTGGCGCGATACCAACACGCGTACGCTGTGGGGCCGGATCGTTAGGACGGCCTGTGGGCGCGTCTTCTTGGCTATGTATTGAGGCCGGGCTCAGGTGGGGGAGGAGGTGAGAGTGCGGTAGACGCTTCGCAAGTCCAGACTCACTATAAACTACTTTACGCGCAAGTAACCGTGCCTGCTTCACCTTACTGTGTGACACATAGTGGACATCGTTGACAACGACCGCCGAACTGTCAGGGCTGCATGCGGACAAGTCGGTTAGGACTCCTCCTCCTCCTCCTCCTCCTCCTCCTCCTCCTCCTCCTAAAACATTGAAAGATATTTTAGGGATGGAACTGGATAAAGTTCAAGTACAGTAGTTAGACAAGCGAATCCGTTTGTATCACCGTAAATTTCTGCATTGACCTTGTCTGCAGCCGCCACTCTTTGGGCTGTCCTACGCTCTGCGGGCTGACTGCGCAGAGTGTGGTATGCAAGGACGGAATTAGTACAACCTTCGGTCGAAACGAGATTTCCACGTCTCTATAAATTTTGTGAGGTTGCCCCCGGCGTTGTTTAATTAGCGTCACTATGGCAACACAGAACTCCAGTATCTGGCTGGCCGCATCTACAAAATTTACCGCGTGTCACCAATCAACGGTTGCTCTCTGTGCAGCCTGGTCTACAGTCGCCATTTAGCTGTCATGATTGCTGCAGTATCCCGCACAGGAAACGTGGGCGGTTATATCTAGTCAAATGTATGGTTCTAGTTCCTTTTCTGTAATAGACTCAAAAGCACTCTCAAAATTAAGAATTTATGTATTTGCTTTTTCTACACTAAATGTTTCTCCATAATTTAATGAACAGTACTATTTCATGCTGCTTATTTCTTCCATGTTAGCCCTGACCGGTACTTAGTCACCTTTATTAGAGGACCACCTCACACATTAGACGTTGGTCATTCTTTGCCACGGAAGTTGGAATACCTTGCTACATTATACGCACGAGGTGGACAACATAGGTAATTCAGTTGGAGGTTTTCCTGGCCGTGTCCAGAATCGTATCTGTCCTCACTGCCAAAGGCTCCCACAAAACACAGTCCCGGCTGACATGCACTCGATGCCAACCTCTGTCTAGGTATAAAGAAGAGGAGAATCGATTGATTAGATCGCAGTTGGTAGCCAGGAGTGGGAAGGCAGACAGCGAGGTCCCTGTCTTACGGGAATGGTCGGAAAGGGGGTTATATGGGTGTGGCAAGTGCAAGTGTTGGTGGAGCAATGCTGGAGTTTCTGGGAAAAAGTAATGTTGGGAAGTTGTAGTGAGGTAAGCCGTAAAGCTGAATCGCAACAAAATCTCATACGGAAAACCTAACTCTAAGGTTCTAAACCTTTTCTGAAAAACACTAAGCCTAATCCTAATTCCTACCTTAACCTCAAAAGTAAACTCGAAGCTTAAACTTCACCCTAAACTTATGCATAAACTTAGCCTTAACCCTAACCTTAACCATAACCCTAACCATAACCCTAACCTTATCTGTAGCCTTAACCGTAACCCTTACCTTAACCGTTAACCATTATTCGTTAACCGTTACTCCTAACCCTGAAGCTGAAACCCAACCCTAAGGCCAAACCATAATCATAAACCTTAAACCCCGATCCTAACACTGAAGCCGGACCCTATAACGCAAATCCGAATCCTCAAACCCAACCCAAGCCTAATCGTAGCCCTCACTAAAGCCAATAGCCTGACTGAAACGGCTGACCTACCTTATGCAGTAGAAGCACACCTACTGATAACCAGTTACCCAGGCAAGGCAAACACACCTACTGATGACAAGTAAATACGTCGACAGTATCAACGTACAGTGCCTGGCTACCAACTGCGATCTCACCAATCGATTTTCAGCGAGGGCGCCTTGTCGCCATATCAGGCGGTTTATACATTCCCAAGCTTGAAGCCCAGTCACATCGGCGCAGTTCACACCTAGGTACGGATTTTCCAACCCTCGATTTGCCATGTGTAATCACATTCTAAAATTTTAAAACATTCTTTTCGGCAGCGCGTTGGGAGTTTTGTTTAACATTCATGGTCAACGTTCAGCAGAGTTCCTCCTCAAAGAAGTTCTTTTTATCCCGACTTCTCTTTATCTTAGTCCTCCAATAACGCCTTCCTAGCCCTAGTCACTCTCAAATTCTACAGTCCAATAATCAAAGGGAAATCCTACTAAAATGGGAAATGGTAAATGCAGAGGGAACAAAAACAAAATTAAAGTGAAATAAACAACAGAAGGAAAGGTTAGACGCGCGTTTTCCCGTGTCTATTCAATTGCCCACCTGTCGACGATTCAAGCCAGGCTCGTACTGCCCCAGATTTCAGATTATGTCAGTTGTCTCCGGACGAAAAAATGGTTCTATCAAGTCATGTGATAGGACTATGTTAAATGGATGGGGCGGAGGGCTCGGTGTTGCTTTTTCCCACAACTTGTTTTATTTTTGCCTGGTGTTCATTCGCACCAGATGTCATAAACCCCTCTCTGCATCCCACCTGCCCCCCGATAACTAGCTACGCTTCGCCATCCGGCGCCAATTCACGTTTTTAGATTTGCGCATACCATCCATCGCTGGCACTGTCAGTGAAATACTGGGAACAGATTATGGCATATTTGTCAGGCGCACGTGACTTTAAAGTCGAATTTCATGACTCTTCTTTGTGGGCAATGATCGACGAAATAGTTTGTGTGGTCGTCTATCCTGAACGGTCTTTTTAAATTTTTGTATATCAGTTACTTTAAGGTGAATTTGGTTATATTTCGTGTCCATCCACCACTCAGCCAGTCTTACGCCGCTGTTGTTTGCAGCTGGGCCATTAAAGTCAGAACTAAAAGCCATGTTTGACAAAACCTTCCAATAAATTTTACTTTCTGGCCTGAAGTCAGGTTCGCGCAATCGGCTATGCGAGCGAAAACAACCTAGTGGCAGGTTGCTTTTCAGACGCGAAATTCATCGAGGAAAACTGCTGTTTGGTTGTCGTTTGGCGAATTATTGCTGCGTCTGGCAAATACAGTGTCCACGAGAGGCAGTAAGCAGTGCTTAGGCTTGCACTACTAAGCCGAACCCCTCGCAGCTGTGTCATGTAGCGGTGGAATATCGGCGAAACGCGTGGGTATGGGATTTTGGCTAGTACCTGTGCTGTTAGTATGGTATCCCCTTACCCTAAATTATACTTTAACTGCCTGTCGGCTGTTAATGAATGTTACGCGGTTACCCCAGGTGTCTGATGGACTTTGGCTCAAGTAGTCATACATAAAAAATTTCGATCTGAGCCTATAGATCTAGAATATACTGATCTACCCCAATTTCGCAGTTAATTTCTGTGGAAATTAAAAAATTAACAACTTAAGCTTGCGTCTACTAATTGCTACAACTCCAAGCACCGAAGAACAGTCTTTACAGTTCATACAGATGGACGCGTCAGCCAAGAACCTTCCGATGACGTAGACCATATCTGATAATTGGAACTGTTGTCAACTGCGCAGTCACAGGGTCGTGCTGATTAATTAACTACTTAACCGGCGACTGTAAATATCAACAAGAAGCGGCATAATGCTATCGGGAACAATCTCTACGATCTCTTATCACAAAGCTCCCGTCGAAGTCTTCTGGAGTCACATCGGGCAAACATTTAATTTCACCCCCTTCAAGAGGCAGCCAAGGCCTTCTTCTATCTAACTTTAATCTTCCTACCTTTTTAGGGATGGTTGTTGTCTCAGCAGGTGCTGTAAGAGCCTTGTACTCTCGATGTGGTTTAGCAGTAAGCCCCACAACACGGAAGGAGATTGCTGGGTACTTCAGATTGATCTGGTTAAATAGCTCACTGATTATCGACATCTTTTATAAGTATTTATTGCTAAGTTGTCAGGATACTCGGTTACCAGAGGTCATTTGACGTAGGTTCTCGTAAGTGTTAGCGCATTTCCTTTTATTGACGCACTCGCTTTCCCCTCCTTATAGGCTCCCAAGCCTCCGCTGCCACCGATGAACTGCTACTTGAGAAGATTTTAGTAACTTCTTATTCACTGCTATATGCTGCAGTCAATAGACCTCATATACGACTTATTTAAAGCTCAGAAAAACGGAGTACCACATTTGGCTAAATCGGTCGGACATAGAAATAGGGATTCTCCTTAATACGGTTAATCTTTCGCGAAATTCCAGGCGGTACTTATTCCGCTGTACTAACTCTACCCCTAACCCTCCTAGAAGAAACCCCAGCACTAAGCTCTATAATACTAATCCTAACTCCAACCCTGACTTTAAATAACACCGACCCAACTCCCCGGATTGTATGGGAAGGTCACCTGTAATAGGGGAGTCCGTATCCCTCTGTCCAACCGCTAAACCTAAGAACCTTTGGTGACTCAGGTTATCCTCCCAAAAGCGAAATCGGTCACTGTGTTCGTGTGTATGCTAAACGTTTGCAGACCATGTTTGCTTACCTACAGTAAGTCACCTGTCTCATGAAATGTTAGCCAAAGTTCTGAAATGCGTTTTTGATTGGGAAGGAGTGCTTAGGTGGGGTTTTAATATTGATTATCACGCGGCGTGATCCCTTTGATATTTCAGACTAGCCATGATTTTGGCTTTTGAATGTACCCCTTTTAACCTCCTGTACAAGCCTCATTCGGTAAAAAGTGACTAAGTGGATAATATGAAACCTTCGCATTAACTTTTCGATGGCCTTATAAATTCAAATGCATTTTATAAAAACATTCACAAAAATATGCCATCTTCTACTCATTTCGTGGCAAATCCTATCTTTCTTATATTTTCTGCTGAACGAAGGGGTATATCAAGGTTTTGGAAAAGTTTTCCAATTCCCGAATAATTTTGAGCCATATCAGACGTTGCACTAGCGTTTAACGATTTCATTCTCTAAGGTGCATAATTTCTCTCTACAGTAAATCATACATTACTCTCTACTTTTAAGAAGATACCGTGTAGAGTTCATAAAACTTTGCAATTGATGCAGACTATGTTGTGTAATTAATGGGCGTTAGTAAATGAACTGGTACTATGTTGTCCGAATGGACACTGAACGGTCCTAAACATTTCACAATTATAAACTTTTTTAAAGCTGAAGAGTTCGTTTTCTTCGAGTATAACATGTGAAGAAGGCATGATTTACCACTAACTGAGTATAAAAGCCTATGTTTGCATGTTTTCTATAAAATATATTTGAATGCATAAGGTCATTGAAAAGTAATGTGAAGAATTCATGTTATTTACTTAGTCACTTTTTACCGAGTGCAATGTTAACGCGATGCCGAAGAGAAGTGCATTCAAGAGCCAGCATGGTGGCCAGTTCGAAATATCAAAGCGATCGTGCCGCGTGATAATTAATATTGCAACCCCACCTAAGCAACCCATCCTAACCGAAAGCGCATTTCAAAATTTCGACCATCAGTTCATGAAGTAGGTCACTTACTGTGGACCTTCTTTAAAACTTCCAACTGCAACTGTATACTGTTTACACACTTTTAAGCCATCTGCGGCAAAACTACATCACGTTTTTTTGCTAGCTCGCGCCTCAACAGCACGACGATTTTGGCGAAATCTACGCTGGCAGTTGCGGAACTGGGCCAAAGCTAAGCGCATTCCGCGCCCGTGAAGCAATGTTTGCGTCGCTCTCCATCCCTACTGTACAGAAAACTGTGCACTGCAGGATAATGACCTTCACCAATCTATCCTGTCCACAAAACACAATACAGCAAATTTCGTTTTACTGTGGAGCATCATCTTAGAGCACTCGCGTGCTCTTATATAGTTTTGAGCAGTCATTGGGATGTGGCTGACTGAGGACGGCCGATTAGTCAGAAGCAAGTATTTCGACCTACCCTGCTTTCGCTGCGAACAGTTCTTGACCACGTGACAAAGATGTTTGTTTACAACTATAAATACCTCTCTTAATGGAGGTAAGAGTCGTCCTAAGATGCAACGGAAAGATTTGCGATCCCAGAAGCTGATGATGTACTAGAAATCGCTATACAATCTGGAAGTTACTTTCCACTTTTCAGTAATTCAGACCTTTAACACCAGAATTTCATTTCCCGTGTGAGTGGTTCAGTTTCTGAAGCGGCGGACGGGACGCAAAACTGCCTCGCCACAATTTGTTGTGGTTTGATCTTATAGGAAAGAACTCTTCAAGTCATGCTTTTCTAGAATCGATCGCTTCGAGTACCGCTGCAAACAGGACGCTCAATTGGTGGTAAAAAAAAACTTAACCATCTGCTTGCTCATTCGCATGTGTTTGAGCAACCTGACCGAAATCATTTTAATTCCTTCAACTTTTCGCCAGCAGCCTCTGTTCAGAATGCCAACCAATGAAACGCCTTACTACCAGTGACATTCTTCATTTCCTCTCCTCCCAACTGTGAGATCGCGTGCGCAAATGCATGAGAGTGCGCTATAATAGGAAGGCTTTATAGTCTCATATATGCCTTTACGGCGCATTCATTGCACTGGCAATCATAAAAAACTTCGACTAAAGTGCGTCTCTTCTGGCGGCTTGACTAAGTCAGGCGGTTACTGAGCAGCTGGACGGTCTGTTAGGGTTTTTGTTTTCAAAAATAAGAAGTCCGACTTAGAGAAAATCGGTAGCCATGGGACAGGGTGACTAATAAGAGACACATTTTGAAATTGATGAAATTGTTTGTTTTGCTTCTGACTTCGCTGGAAATTATTATAATTTCCGCGAAAACCTTAATCCCTTTCGAGTACGCCGGTAGTCCTTTGAATGTAAACTAGTGCGGGCAGCATAGAACCGCAGTTGTACGAAAAGCAGCCATTTATTTTTGTGCGTTTATGCTTTACAAGATGGCATGAATTGATGCCCTTTTACCAAGGCCTGGTTTGAACAGCAGTAATTAGAACACGCTTAGATCTCTTGCTCTGCTTCCATCGTGAAGCCTGAGTAGTTTTGTTGTGCGTAACAGCTTCGGTATCATCCCACAAAAGATAACCCAAGGGTATTTTTAAAATGTAATGTGTGGTCAGGTTGGCAAAGTTGAGAGATTTGGGTTGATGATTTGACGAACAAGATGAGCCAACCGGAACGGGTTTATTTAGATGCTGAAGGTTCGAAGAGCTTGGCCGGCTCTCCATTGTCAAGACGTAAAATGCACTTAATCAGCCAGAAATCCCAAGTGGCATGTTATGTGTAGTATTGGTCAGGAATAGCTCTTATCCGTGCTTTCAGTAATTCGAGCAAGTCATTGTTAGGTTTGCCGCGCATTTTTAAGTTCTCTTTTCCAGGCTAATTTTAACTTGACAAATGTGAAATCGAAAAGTTTGAATTAGTTCACTGAGGTTAGTTTTTTGAAGTATGACAAACATAACGCACCTCAAAGACCTCAAAATTAAAGTTCACTGGAGTGTTTGTGCGGTGAGTATTCATAAGTCCCCTCTCAAGGAGCTTATTTAAAAGGCACCTTTATTTTACCTATCGTTAACATGAATTGCTTGAACTTTAGCCATTCTTCTCGGTAGTGAAAAACTTCACACCGAGTGACTGAAAATCTTATGCTTTTCTGCCTGCCATAATAAATAGACATTTATGAGCCAGAATAGCGTCTCAACTGTTGCACAAAATGTATAATCTGTATGGGAGATCACTTGCTTCTGTGATGAAAGTGAAGAAAGCTAAATCAGCTTTGCCTGTCCATCTTACTTGTTAGTCGCTTCATTTGACTTTCAGGTTAAGCAGGATGGAATTATACACCAGCTCATAATTCCAGAGGCTAACAAGCATCACTCTGGCCAATGGGAAGTAATTGGCAGGAATGCCGCTGGCCTAGTTCTCAGCAGCATGACGGTTACGGTTGATGGACGGCAAAAAGTGATCCAGTCCAGCCAAGAGGATTCCCCCGACCGACACTTCATATCGATTACAGAACCGCCCCCTTACGGGACCTCCCCTCCCCCTCCTCTGGCCAATCCGCGTCCTGGCCGCCTTTCTCTGCCCTCGCCTGCTGTGCATTTCGAACCTCTCGAGGTCTCACTGACGCCCCAGAAGCGAACACAGATATACCTAACGCACACTGTTCTCGGTGTTCCCCCACAGTTCACGAGTCTCTTCCATGATCAGGTCTGCCGAGCGGGCTCCGACGTTCGATTCAAATGCAACATCAAAGGGGTGCCCGACCCACGGGTGCGTGTCAAGTGTAAAGTGTCTGAATTTGGGAGCTCTAAACTACTATGCTGGAAAGATTTTTGTGAAATTTGCTTTTTTACAACCTCGTCTTACAAAAAGACATCAAAAAGATGTAAGAAAGTCGCTCAAAGGCCGGTAGGAGGTTAAGACTGTCATTTACTACTCTTTTTGATTCTGCTATAAAGGTTATTTTGGAGTCTCAGACCAGTGGGCTTTACTGGTCATCAGTGCATAATTTTTTGACGCTGTGTATAGCCACACATGAGTAAAAGTATGAAGTCGGAAGCGCTTAGTGGACATCATTTTCGGTAGCCTTTTGGTCGAAGTAGTAAGTTAGCATAATGTGGTCGCAACAGAGGACATTCTATCACTAGACATTCAAAGATGTGGCATAAAAGTTCTTCAGACAATGCACTACAATACCTGACTAAGTCTTGTCAAAAGGACGAAACGTATTCCCATCCCCGTAATTCGAGAGCAAAAGAGAGAAACGTTTCACACGCCGATACCACAGAACTCTGCCAGTGAGACAGGGACAGAAACGGCGAGCAGAGAGAAAGGGATTTCAATCATTCCACCTGAGAAGGGACATTCTACAGAACCTCCAAATACCACTGGGAAGCCAGCAAGAGGAGCCAATGTGGTTCCAATGGTTTTATTGTCTTTCTTCACTGGTGCCGCGTGCAAGTCTATTGGGTTGTCCAGCAAGTCATTGCAGTAGTTTTGTAGTGGGATTTGGTCTGCCGATACGTTTTTGTGGCACATTTTACACACCTTTTGGAAATATTTTTTTGCAGACACTAGATCCCTGTCACCGTTTTGCTGTAGCATTTCGATTTGGGTAATTTTAGGCCTTAATAGTGAAGTGTCAAGTTGACGAGACGTAGTAGTTTCGACGCCTACTTTCTTTCACTCTCAATAAAGGGTTTAAAACTGCCAAAGCCGCTCGTGATATTTATGCTGTGTACCAAGAGAAAACCATGCCTGGAAGAGGCGCTAAACTTTGGTTCGCCAAATTGAAAAATGGTACGTTTGAAATCAAAGGTGCCCCCCGTTGCTCCGATTGGCTCCAATGAGTGTCGTCCGAATGCACAATGGGATAAAAAAAGTCATAAAAAATAGCAAATAAATGACAGAAAAATTGCATTTTAACCAGCAGGCCACATTCCTTCACCAGGAGTCGAGAAGAAAAATTCCAAAACTCGGAGCTTGTGTGCCAGATATTTTGACGAAATGGAAAAAAGTAATGACCCTTCATTCCTGCCACCGATTTGTATGGTTAGCGCAAAAAACATTCGTGGGCACAAACAAAGATTGCTCTATCACACTGCCACTGGTGATTAGAAATGCTGCCTCTACGTAAATAGGGACCAATGAAAAGGGAGGATGAGCCACGATGAGAGGGCGACATCTCGGCCGAGGCAGAATCATTACCTTCAAAAGACCCTGATTTGCATGTGGTAGGAGTGATCGGAGGGGGCATAATCTATTACGAAATGCTCCAGCAGTAGCAGTTGGTGGACAGCAAGCTCTACGCAGCCCAGTTTCGTCGCCTAAATGTAGCTATTCAACTAAAACGATCCCGCCATCAGGAACCATTGTTTCTGCAGCATGACAACTCCCGAACTTCCGTAACGCAGCTCGTTAGCATGGCCATCAAGGAGCTCAACTTGATGTTTATTTTGCATCAGTCCTACAGTCTCGACCACTTTCTGTTCGACTTTTACCTTTTCCAGTCGCTTCCGAACTGAGTGGAAAGCATTTTGCTGTGCAACGATGAAGATTTCAAAAAAAATACTTATTCTTAGAAAGTAGGGGATGCTAAATACTACGGTAAAACAGTTTCAATGGCCATGCAGAGCAGAAAAAATATTTCCTTAAAACATGCAATACTCGGAATAACAAAAAGTGGCCAGGGAATGTTGCCTTTAAGAAAACTACAAAGACATATTAGATAATCCAACAAGTGCGATTAGTCCACTCACCTTCCTCTGATATCATTCCTTCTTATTTAGTTTTATTTTCCACCCTTGCGCTTTTTGTCGTTAAGCGCCTCCTGGGAGGTCGTCCAGTGTGTGGATGTGCTTCACCAAGTCTCTCCAAGAACAGTGACGTAAGCTCAGCTTAGTACGTGAGAATGCTCAAATCCTCTGCATTTCCCAGGGAACATCAAATTCATTCAGGCCGGGAGAAAAGAACTCTAGCCGCTCGTAGTTGCAAAGTGACTGAAAATAACTGTTAAGGTTTTTATTCGGTCACAATCCATTTTCCGCACTGTTCTCGTGAGGTACATTCTTTAAACTGGGTGAGAATTTAGAGCACACCTTATTTTAACTGACCTTTTTAACCAAGTTGAAGAGAAGAAGCCTTTCCTAAACTCGACATTTTATGGCGATACTCTATTGAACTCAAGGGTTTCAAGTTTTATGGTTTGTCCCTGCTGGCATGCCATGTGAACCTGCGGCCAATGGGGCCAACAGCCTTTCTTATCACACCAAGTAACGGAAATTGATTCGCCGACGAATGCCCGTATTTGATTTGGACATTGTAATTGTCATCCATTTCGGCGATATATTTTGTCAACTGAGCGCAGTTGTATGTTCTCATTGACTTTATAACAATCAATCGCCTCATCAACTCCATCGACTAATAAGGTATCTTTGCGAGGCCTAATGGCATAAAATGTTTTGCGCCCTGGAGCATGAACGTAAGCATCATCCTCATTATCGTCTTAAGAATATATGCATATAAAACGCATCGTGGTTCTCATTTATGTCACTACCGTCAGTTATAGGTGAACATTAACCTAAATATTGATACCATCATTCGAATAAACCTCGTTTGCGAATTTCAGAGGCTCCATTGCATTTGTCCAACAGTCGCGGACTCTTTTCGTTCGTTTTTTTGCACATGTACATGGCATGCCATTTTCAGGTTGCCCGTGCGGGTCTGCTCGGAATAATGCCTTTCTAGTATGTTGTTATACACACATTTTTGCAAAACCGGGCAGAAATTTGCAAATGCACTTTAACTGGACTGATCAAAGAGTTTTGTGCTGTCCCATTTCGATCAGACGGTAATAAGCCTTGTTCAGTTTGTTTTTGACCTGGGCACTTAACCGTGACTTTAACAAATTAATCTCCTCCTCCCTCCTGGCCCAACTTTGACCGTCTGTAGACCGACTGACTTCATTTCGTCGCCGTTTCTTTCGAATCGCCTGTTTCCGTCCTCCGCAGCAGCTGTTATTATGTGAGCCATGGGCCTTGGCAGACAAGCATACTATGCCCTTGGGAGTTTTAAAGCGTTTCAGCAGTTGGCGGGTTTCTTCTACATCTCTTCTCACACACTTTACTCCGGGAAGCTGTTTCTGCTGCAAAACACGACACTTTCGCCCAGACAGGGGAAAGCATGCACTGGCTGTCATAAATGGCCCTACAGTTTTCTTGGCGGGCTAGCAGTTCCGTTCGTCATTCAGTCAGTAGCGGATAAACAACCTCAAGCAGCCGACAGCCGCATTTGTTGATTCTTTTCAAGACATCAGGTCAGTGGCATAAGCCTGGCCCTGACTTCGTCTTACCTTGATAACCTCCTGAAATGCCCGACTTACCGGGATAGAACGTTTCACGCCAAAGTCGCTGATCCGAAAATCTAGCATCTGTTGTTTTTCAAGCAAACTAGTTGTGCGGAATTCCGTCTGTTTGTAGTTGCCGGATTGTTTTCACACTGTATGTACAGTCATTGTCTGCTTAGTTTGAATCGTCAAAATGGAGAGGAACTTATAGATGCCGGCGAAATTCAACAGTTACACGCTTTCCTTTTAGTTTTTGGAAGGTCGATGCTCTAACTGCTGCTCTGAACTTGGGCAGTAGATAGCTCGCATTCCTTCATAAAAGATTGTGTCTAGGGTCCCACTTTCGCAGGCGAAATGTAAGAGAGAGCTCGTTTAGGAAATTGACATTAAGAATTGAAATTAAAGAAATTCAAAATTGCATGCCAAATAAAGAAAAAGGAGTGACTTGGAGGTCTACAACCGATGGAATCCAAACCCCAAAGGCCAACAAGAGGTCAAAACAGTCGGCAGACAAATATATCCAATACGATGTGATGACAATTCGTAGCAACACGTATACTTTAGCTAGAAGACATTTACTTAATGACGAAAACTTTCGGTTTCTTTGTTTATTTGAGGGTAAAAAGCATAGCCATTTCGGATCTTAACATGGGGGCTGCTCTACATTCTTTTTCTTCGCCTAGCCTACAGATATAGAGAAATCAGTTTCTGCGATTGATAAAGGGTTCACATTAAAAGGAAGAGCAACATTTGTCATCCACCTCTATGACTTCCTCGTCGAATATTTGAGATTCAGAAGTTCCGTAACCTGATCTGTGAGCGCCCATCTGTCATACTTCATATTACCAATCACAACTGACTGGACAACGAGCACGTGGCGCAATGGTAGATTGTCAAACTCCATGATCAATGATCCCGGATTCGAATCTCTAGTGACCCATACTTGGGGTTGGGTATGACTGGCTGATGACGACTTATAAGCCGGAAGTGACCACTCCGGTCTCCCATGTCTTTGTCGGTATCATCTCACATATATATTTAGAGAAATGTGTTTACAATGAACGAAAGACTAAGGTTTTGTCGACAGGTATGTTAAGAGAAATTTAAGGTTTAAAAATTCTCACATTTATTGTTGACCCTTTGGTCGAAAACAAGATCGACTGTCATGGCGAAAGAGGCCGTTTTAGAGTCGTAAGTCTCCAACCGTCACAGTTCTTATTTGTTATTCTGATATATGGTTTCCAAAACGACTTTTCTCCCTTAACTTTGACAACTCTCCAGGCAGCTAAATTAGGGAGCTCTGGGCCTTCAAACATTCAGTGCCTCAAATGGGAGTTTCGGGAGCGGCCTAGCATGCATTTCACAAACACATATTTCTGCAAATTTCTTATGAAGGCAGTAACTGTTAGAGTTTTTTTTCCGTGCGGCGCCTTAGCGAAAGTTACCACCATAAAATAGACTTCAATTTTCGACTTCGCACAAACCATCACGGCACAAACAGTTTGCAAACGGAGTAAGTGCGTTTGCAAAATACGCGGTCACTAGTGCGTGGATTCACGAGAAACTTTGTGGCCACTTTTAAGTAACTCCCGCCCGGAGATTGGTTCATTGAGCCGGCTTTGTTATTTCTGGAAAATGTTTCAGCGTGTTGTCTTTGGAATGCAGGAATTGGCGTGCAAGCTGGCAGCTAAGGGCATACGATGATAAGCGGTCAAGCATCTACAATTCTAAGTTATTCTTTACTTAAACAAACCCAAACTATCTCAACATTATGTACTTAACCCAGCCTAAGAAACCCTTTTACGGGTTACTTCCGACAAAAAGGTAACCGCACTAAGAGGTCCTCATCAAGAATAGTCTGAAATTGCTAACTTTCCATATATTACGAATGACCTTGTCTCAACTGATAGTTCTAGGTAGATTGCGTTCGTCGAAATAGCTGTGTCTGTACTGTCTGTGCATCTGCAGATTTCCACTTGTAAAGGAAGGAACTACCACTTGCAACTTGTGAGATTTCGGTTTTGTAAGCCATCGTCACCCGGGGTATCCGGACCTTTGCCACAGTTTTTTAAATGCACATGTTTTTCAGTTGGCCCGTGGTTGACGTTCATCGATATACACACTTTTTACATTTAGGCCCACTCAGGAAGTTAGGACGTGAATATTCGTCAATAGCTGAATAATCGTCTTAGTTTTCAACTATAATCCATTGTGCGGTTATCCTTTCGCCTTAGTTGACAGTAATCTGGGACGCACAGTAAAAACGATGGCGTTTTGTCCGTTTTTCAATTGTATCAGGTTGTTTAATATTCCGTTCGCTGGTCTGGAATGTGCCATCTGAGGATTTTATTTACATGCAACTTTATCTTATATTTCAAGCCTTGTTTGTACGATTTTAGCTTCATTGAACTGAATCAAGAATCTTGAAAGCCAAGTGATAATTCGATAATTCGTCGTTTCTTCTATTGCGCACACTATCTAGGCGGATAGACGAAAGTTTAGAGAGCTCGGGCACTTGGCAAAGCCAATTTATACCTGAATGGCCACTCCTGGTTTTTTAGCTGTCATCAACCAGCCATATTCAAGCCCAAGTGTGAATCATTTGAGTTTTTAAACGGGGGTCTTTGATCATGAAGGACAACAAGGGACCCGTGGCACAGTGATAGAGTGTCTGACTCCATGACCAAAGATCTCGAATTCGGAAAGGCGATGAATCCGCTTCTGCTTTCATAATCAACCGATCTGCAGCGACAGGATATCGAGTGATGAGGCGTCGGTGGACTTCAGATCGATGAATTGCTTATCATCCCTCTGTGAACCATCTGTACTCGGTGTATGCGAGTACTTGTGTTTCTGGTCCAAGATAATTGTCAGGGTTTTGATCTGCTTAAGGAATGCAATATAAACCCGAAACATCCACCCGCCATTCTCTGTCTCCTCCCCATATGTTATCATAGCTTGGTAGACTTAGGTCTAGGAGATGGTTGCCTGTTCGTGCATTCGAGGATTATTTGCCTCAGGAAGTCAATTGATCCGTGTGCACTCCTACCCTTTGAAAGAAATAAATATTATCGGAAGGAAAGTTGTGAAAAAGGGTATACAGTAGATGTGCTAACTCATGAAATGCCAACCAAAATTTCGAAATGCGTTCTCCTTTCGCAAAGATAAATTAAGTAGTGTTGTAAAACTAACCACGATGCAGCAGAAATCTATAATGATCCAGTCACCTCAGGGTATCGGCTTTCGAAAGAACTTATTTTCGGATGCATACAAAATCTTTACTCTGCAAAAAATGACTACTTCAGCAGTATGAAATTGTCTCATTGATTTTCGATGCCCTTGAAAATTCAAATATATTTCATGGAAAACATGCATAAAAATATTCATTCTTTTACTTATTTGGTAGAAAAACACGTGTTCTTCCAATTTCATATCTAAAAGAAAAGTATAATTCGGTTTTAAAAAAGTTTATAATTGTTAGATTTTTTAATACGTTAAATGGCCGTTCATGAAACGTCATGTATCCGCATTTACGAATGTAGCTTGTAAAGTTAACAATATTGCTCATATCTACTGCTCAAGTTTATGAACCTCATATGGTCTTCTCTTAACACCGTGGAGAAAGGCATAGTTTTCCGTACACGGAAAATATACAGCTTGTAGTTTTGAAACCCTGAATGCAAGTGTAACAGCAGGTCGGGTTCAAAATTATTAGGAAATTAGAAAAGTTTTTTAAAACCGAATTATACTCTTCTTTTGAGTTTGAAATTGGAAGAAGACGTGATTTTCTACTGAATAAGTAAAGGAATGAATATTTTTATGCGCGTTTTCCATAAAATGTAATTGAATTTTCAAGGGCATCGAAAATCAATGAGAAACTTGCATACTACGTATGTAGTCATATTTTGCAGAGTATAGATCTTGCATGCAGCCGAAAATAAGTTCTTTCGAAAGCCGACAACCTGAGGTAACTGGATCATTGTAGATTTATGTTGCATCATGATTAGTTTTACAACACTTTTTAGATTTATCTTTTCGAATGGAGAACGCATTTCGAAAATTTGGTTGACATTTCATGAGTTAGCACATATACTGTATAATCCACGACAGCTAAACGTGCAACCCCGATGTCTAGATTGGCAAATTTAGTTTGATTTTAAGGTTCGAACTTTCCCTCTTTCACGTCAGGTAATGTGGAGCTTCAATGGTGAAACCTTGAACAATGATCGGCCTGAGAGAATACAGATCCTACGAGATGCGACCTTGTGTACACTTATCCTGAAAGCCGTCGACCGCAGCTTCACCGGCAGATATTCCGTTACGGCTGAGAACGCAACTGGTGTCGCGACGTGTTCTGCGCTGCTCTATGTTGAGGAATCAATAGTAGAAAAGTAAGCAATGTGTCCAATTATCTCTTTAAATCAATTGGTTCATCATGTTTAGAAGTGGGCGGAGTGACACATAAGTAAGACGGAATGTTTTAGCATTGTTCCAGCTTGTTCTCGTTAGTCATACTCGGTTCGCCTCTCGTACTCATAGAGGCCGTTTTTGGCTAAAAGATTCAATACTGATTTAAGGTAGAAAGAAATATCAAAGGGCATGTTCACGTTGATCGATATATAGGGGTTTTCAAGCGGAAAATTAACCACAACGTGACTGGTTTCATCGAGTATTGCGCATTTCCTTCGTCACATAATTAAATTTTGTTCTGAGTTTCCACTTACATTTTTCGGAAGAATTCAGGAAGTGCATGGTTTTTCAGGTGTCAGGGCTCAATATGCTCGAACTGAGTAAACAATTTGACATGATTTTGTTCTCAAAGATTTAGCAACAAAGCAGTCGGATGGGTGATATGAATGTATCACAAGCTCCCCTTAGTTTGGCATAGAAAGAGACAAGACCGGGCATTCATCAGTGTCTTTCGTGTTTATGTTTTGTAGGTCTGCAGACTTGTGCCACATCTACCTCCATCTCAATTCCATCACTAAATATAAACGCATTTGTGTGGCAAGACAAATTTAAAATGGCTAGAAATGGGTGTGGGCGCAATGAATCGAAGAGATACAGTACACGCATGCCAATCCCTAATGTAACAGCCTCCATAGAGGGGTCTCAGTTCTCAACTGGGAAGGAGTATTATAAAGGTCGTGTTAAGGAAGAATTTTGGACTTAGGCAATAACCTGTCAGCTCAAGGAAAAAGGACTGTGTTTACCTCTTTGGAGACGGAACCTGCCGTGAGATATTTGACTACAATGATGCTAAACTGCTCGTGGAAGTAAAAAAACCGACCCTAAGGGCCAGAAATTTGCATATGTTCCGCAGAATTGTTAACATGCATGAAAAAGCAATCACTGGAAGTAATAAGAAGAGTGGAGGCTTTGAGCAAAGTGTAAAAAGATGTTCAAAAGGAAAGCATAAAGCATGCATTACCTCTGCTACATTTTTGAAAAGTCTGTATGAATATGCAGCCAAGTCTTTTTAATCAATCCATGCAGAAGTGTATTAGAAAAATGTTTTTTGCCCGATTCGTCATGATTATCCGTAAACTCCTATTACAGGATAACATAAGATGAAGAGTTTTAACTTGATACGCGTAACCAATAGAGCATATTTGCAGTTACTAAATGCTAACCATTTACTCGCTACTCTAGGCCAGAAACATATTTTCAGAAAATGCCGAGTACTCGCTTTCCGACTGACAATAGTTCTCAGTCAAATTTTTTACGGACTTACTTTGACGACATCTTTTCAAATTTAAATAAAGGCAGACTTTCATAGTCAGTGTTTATCAACGATATATCGCGTGGTAATAGCTGTACGACATATAGTCTGTATGGAAGTCGCTGTAAGAGCTCATCCATTTAAATTGACCTACCAGGTCCTGCGGTCGTTAGTCTAGATAACCGATTCATTCTCTTTGAATTGAGTTCATCCTACTTCTTACTTGGAGACGTTCGAGTTTGTACAGTGCTCCACTAAAAGGACGATTTGTGCGCGTCTTAATAAATCAGTCCGTTACCTATGTTCCTGGTCCAAGGTACTAGATGCTTGCTCAAATTTGAAATTAGAACCGAGTGTGATTCTTTATCATTTTGAGTTGAATAGTGTTGTTAATTGCTCCAGCAATACCGGTTTTTGGTCCTATAAAACTTATGACCTTCCAATACGGCTGCAACATGTGCCCTTTGAAGCGACCTTTATGGATATGCATACGTGCACACTGGCATTTTACCAAAACGACAAGAGGAAACGCCTATCTCTACACCACATTTAAAGAGCAAAGGCGTTTTTGTGTCGGTATTCTTATTTGTCTTGGTTTGCCCATGCTGGCCATGGTTCTTCTCATAATTTTCACTTTTATGACTTACTGGAGCCCATAGTGTAACTCTTAGTGGCCCATGTTGTGTGGTATAACCCATTCCGTGTTGCCTATTAATTTGATAATGCGAACTTAAGTATATTGACGTAAACTTTTTAAAGCTTGATTCGTCCTCCGCGTCTTAACATGGTTGTTGACCTAACCGCAGGCGTTTCATTCTGCCCTGGGTCACATGCAAACTCCTGATTAGCAGTAATATACCAACGATCGGTCAGTAGTACCGTCAAAGTAAAGGGATTCTGGAATGGCCATTTCTGGACTACATCAGAAGAGCATTTGGCGAGCATACGCATGCTTTCAATAAATTTTCATCGGGCCGGTACATTTATATGGGATCGAGGTACAAACTGAACCGTGTGAGCCATAAGAGCAATCGATTAAGGTTCGTATATTCATACAAACGGGTATGTGAATAGGTGGAGGGGCGGAAGAGGCAGTAAATGACAGCGAGGGTTAGGTGGAGACCTGTCAAAAGGGGAGGGCAAGGAGGGGATTTCTGATGTTGTTCCAAGCAGGAGAGCTGACGACAGCATTCGAAAAATCGTCTATTGAAAGGAGACGAACTTCTACAGTTTCGTACCCCTTCAACAGAAACGTAGTTAACTCCGCTGTGTGGCGCAAAGGTCCAGAAATATCTGTTTGGCAGATAGCGTTGATGAGGAACTTAAAAGAATCCAGGACCTGATTCCCAAGAACGGGTATCCTGACATATTTATTGTAGGGAATCTTGCCGAATGACCGGCGAAATTCATCATACCGACGTTGGAAAAGAAAACTGTTCCTCAATGTCCCCTTTCAAGGAGAAGCGGCAAGTGAACACCTGAGAAGCTGCCTCGATCATGGCGTTTCACGGACCGTCTTAGCAGCAAAATTTCAAGTATCGTTTTTGACCAACCCTGTCTTACGCGGGGAAGGTAAGGATAGGCTACCAGCTCAGACCACCTCCATGTTCATTTGCTCCTGTGGAGCAGGTCGTACGAGTCGGCTCCTATGCATAAAAATACGAGAACACCTGCCGGCATGGCTGTGGAAAGGTGAAGTTAAGGGCATTCACAGCTCCATCCTCGCACACATGGTTGATTCTGGGCATCGTGTGGATCCCGAAGAAGCCTTCGGTGTAATTTACAAGGTCTAACCTGACCTATCGTAAGCGACTGGGTCAGCGCATACTAGCAACAGCAGAAGCGACTGTCATCAGGCTACAGAGGCCGGTCCCGTGCGTTCAGAAGAACCCCTTGCACGCTTCGCGTCTGCCATGGGCGAGGGTCGATTATCTGTATGCATGTCTCCGCGCCCCCACCCCCTCCTCTGTTCCCCCTCGCTGCCACTTACTGCCTCCCTACCCCCTCCCCCCTCTCTATTCACATACCCCGTTTGCATAAATAGACGAACCGTAGTGGATTGCACTTATCTTTCATACGTTTCTAAATTGGAGTATCTACCAGAAAACGGACGGGGAACTAGTCTAACCCCTCACAGCTGCGCCATGCAGCAGCAGAATATCGGCGAAACACGCGTGTATGGGCTTTCGGTTAGTACCTGCGCTGTGAGTATGGTATCACCTTACCCTGAAGTTTGTACACCGTTCCCATATAACTATACAGGCCCGATGAGAATTGATCGAAAGCACGCGTATGCTCGCGAAATGCACTTCTGAATTGCCCTATGCGAATTTCTGGATTAGTTGGAGTTGACAGTCATTGAACTTCGAACCACAGGCTTGGCCGTATTGGGATTCGAACTCCGAGGGCAGTTGGCGTTAGGGTGTAAGTCCCAGGTCTGGCGATTTCTGGCTTAGGTGAAGTTACTTGACGATGGAAAGCAGGCATTTAATGGGTACTTCAATCCCCCTTCCCAATGCCTCTCTAGGATCATGCTTTCTGAACAAGCTAGCACTTTTTCTTCATAATGACAAATGTTTCCCCTACACAGTAATAGCACAAATCTGATGTCATCTAATTTAACCGATCAGCAGATACTCCCGTATTGTAAAAGTTCGGAACGTTAATGGTCCTGTTGCCCATTAAATGTGCTCGCTTCAGCAAAATCTACTGATCCCAGCCATTTTCCTGGAGGACGTGAGAAAAGTTCAGGCTGTCCACTAATGTTCGTTCTACCTTAATAAGAGAGCACATTGATGGACCGCGCGTCAACGTTTCTTTCGCGTTTTGAACAAAAGTGATTTACAAGTTTGCATCAAGCCATTCAATACTACCTGGGAAGGGTCTTTTGATTACGTCAGAGACAGCTGCAATCAAGTTGCGCAAACCGGTCCTGTGCGCACAGAAGTACTTCACATAGGTCCGACAGGTGTCATGGGCCGAAGCCACCAGCCCAGTCACCCGCTGCCTGTCATCCCCTGGCGCTACGTGAAATTTTGATGATTCGCCCTTTCTTTCCCCGCCCCCTAAGCCCAAGTTGCAGCACCATTATCTGCCTGTGCGGGTTTTTCTTTATTATTTTAATGGTCATGTAAAGGTACAGGCCTGGAGAGAATTTATCGAAGGCCAAATTGTCTTTAAACAGTTTA